>WOVY01005652.1:0-304678 GCA_013436015.1 Rhipicephalus annulatus
TGTTGCCTGACTATGATTGCACGACTGTCGTATAGGTGCCTGTAGCAACGAAAGTGTTGAACTGCTGGGCACTCAGGTGAAGGTTTCACTCCCGATATGAAAAGAAAAAAAGAAAGAAAGAAAGGAAAAGAAAGTAAGAACAAAAGTAAGAACGAAAGTAAGAAAGATATAAAGAAAGAAAAAAGAAAGAAAGAAAGGAAAACAAAGTAAGAACAAAAGAAAGAAAGAAAGAAAGAAAGAAAGAAAGAAAGAAAGAAAGAAAGAAAGAAAGAAAGAAAGAAAGAAAGAAAGAAAGGAAAGGAAAGTCGGACACCTCCGCTTCGCGGACATCGATGAAACAGCGAAACAGCGATGAACGTTCGCCCCCCCCCCCTCCCCTTCCCCTCAACGGGAACCTTACGCACGCCTATGACGCCTACAAGCGTTACCACCCATGCTGTTCTTGAAAGTCCCGACCAAGAATAGCCGCGCTGTTCAAAAAAAAAAAACGCCAAGGACGCTCAAGCCCAGCTTCGGTTACCCCATTTTCCCGTTAAGAGACAGGCTCTCGAAATTTCTCTCATAAACCAAAGGTTACTGTGTCGTGGAATTTTCCATCAATAAAGTCAACGTCGCGCACACTTCCCAGCCTTGTTTGTTCCGGTGCGCGCGCGCTTCATACACTGGGTATATTATGAGATGGAGTGTCGGGCATGCTTGGCGCCTGGGTCTTATCTAATCTAGTCGCACTCGCGTGATAAGTGCGGCTGGACTGGCGGGATATTGAGAACGGTGGCGCTGTCATCGCTTCGATTCGCAGGACACTACGAGAGGTGACCACGGGAGCGGCGGAGAGGTCTGAGACCAGCGACAAGCAGCATGAGCCGATTCCCATGACGCCGACGCGTCTAGACGACCTCAACATGATCTCCAACAACGTTATGTCCTTCGTTAAGAAGGTGAGTGTATGGTAAGCAATGCAAGACAAAACCACACACACAAACACTAACTATATGCTCGATAGTTAGCGTCACTGTTACTCCTATACGTTACGCTACCTTATACCTTCAGCACCGTCAATTTTCCAACTACCGTACTTAGTAGATTGTAAAGGAACCAGAATGGTAACGCGAGTGGTTACTTTTCATCGCGTCCAGGATGAAAAAAAGTAGTGTTTTCGGTATTCGAATGTCATCGAGCGTTGACTTTACGTAACAGAAATCGGAAGAAAAAAACTCGTTTCATTCGAGTAAATACAGTATAGTCGGTTAAACAGTAAGAGTAAGTTCAAGCTACGCTGCCAGAAATGCGGGATACCTCGCATTAGCCTGTGTAACGGAGTCGTGAAGATGGTTTTCATTCAACAGCGAGCATAATGTCGGTGGTCATGTTTATCTACGCATATTAGGAATCGAAATGCCGTCGCCTTTACATCAAGTATGTGTAAATTTCCCCGAGCAGGGATGCCGGAATCATCGATGAAATTTGGAATAAAGTTCAAGTTTTACACCAAAAATTATCGACCTCAACGTATGTCTGCATGGGAAACTCACCCACCTGAAATACGCAATAGGTTTTTTCGCATCGTGGAAATAAAAAATTGTGATTCGATAGAGCATCTATGTGAATGCTTTATTTGTGGAAAGTCGGGACTGTGGGCAAAGCTTATATCTTATTCTTAGATTTCAACCGACTATGGTATTTTTATAATTGTAGGAATCGAAATAAATTGTATTCGTTTGCTAGCTATAAGAACACGTGTTGATTAGGTTAATGACACTACATACATACTTGTATACAAAGGCCTATAGCATCGTCAATGAATAGTTACATAAAGCAGAATGACTTACTCTTGTGCTAATTTGCGTTAAACTACAGGGACGATGACATTGCGCAAATAAAAAAAGTACACGACCAGATGGTGCCGGCATGAACAGGCGCTAACAAAGACAGATTTACGCTGATAGATTCCCAAGCTATTCGATGGAGGCGAAAATGCTGTTGGCCCGTGTGCTCCGATTTGGGTGAACGCTGAAGAAACCCAGGTGGTCGAAATTTCCGGAGTCCTCCACTATGGCGTCTCTCGCAATAATATGGCGGTTTTGAGGTGTTAAACCCCACATATCAATCAAATTCTTGACTGCCGCGTCCTTCTGTATTTTATCAGCGCTACGTCAACGCTTTTGTTAGTAAAACATTAAAGCGTGAAAACAACGCTAAATGTAAACGTATCCATCGAAAATATTTTCCGAAACAAAATACCGTGGTACATTAGGGCACACATTTCACATCTGCAACGATGACACTGGTGTGTACACGAACCTCTTGGTAGTGAAAACATCACGCACTGATTGCTTTATCTTTAAGAAGAAGCGCTGAGCTAAATTCAATGCTCTGCAATGTGGTACACTGTTGCGCCCAGTATGAGCTTCACCGCTTAAGTGCGTTGCTAAACACACTGTAAGGTAGCACTGTTGCACCAATTACGACATGTTTTCGATTATCAGGGTAGAGTTTGGGCTGTTCCTGCGAGCGCGCACCACATTCACTTGCTGTCACGCTCACCCTCTTTTTACCCTGTGGTGATATCATATTCAGAAATGATAAGTTCGGGGGTTAAACTCGGCAAGTAGGGGTGCTGCGTGCGAGTAGTGACATCCAAGTTATCCCCCGATAGCTCGAAAATATGCCGCAAGCGGGTGCCATTGTAACAGCAGCCGCTCATCCATGGCATCCTGCGGTGTAGCTCCTACTTAGCGAGATAGCTCTTTCGATGTGCGTGAGGCATAACAATTTATAATACAGTAGTGCGATAAAAGGTATGTAAGTGAAGTTGATAATCGAGAATCTGTTCATGTGCTACGTGCCTGGAAAATTTTGAGCAGCAGATGAGAACATCCTTATCATCATGGTCACTTGAGCATATTGGGACCCCTAATTGAACACACAAGATATTTTGTAATGCTGCCTATCAACTTGGCCACATCATCACTCAGGTCAGACGCTGAAGAAACTCGCTGGGCGTAACCTCCTTGGTTTTAGCAGAGCCTTGTAAGGGCTGGTTTGCGGCTGACGGTACGGCTTTATGCTCTCATATGGTAGAGTACCTCGTACTCTAAATAGTTACCTACTTTTTCTAAACACACAAACCACTATCTGTTTTGTCGAAGGAACTCTTCTTTCTGGGTGAGGAGGAATTCCTTCGACTCTAGTCCTGCCCTTTTGTGTTAGTCTGCGAGAGACGTGTAAAGCTTGTTTTCAGGCCTTCCTGGGTTTGGTAGGTTAATGTTTGTTGAGTACTCGCACAAATACCATGTAAATACCTAACATATATCTCTTAACGTTTCATTTGTGTGTTCTTCGTTCACCATGTAAGGTACATGTGCAAACATATCTTTTTGTAACAGTTTTCGGTGGGTCAGTGGATGTTGTGTTCCGTGTACAGATGTAAACATATCTTTGTGTAACAATTTTCGGCGTGTCTGTGAATGTTGTGTTCCGTCGCGATGTCCTGTTGGATCGTAATTGATGTTCGCGGTTCGTGCGAATAAATTTCTCTTGACAAACTTTTTGAAAGCAGTGAAGGTCCTTTCACACGTAATGTCTTCACCGTACCTGTCATGCGGTTGAATAGACGGTTGTCGCACAGGTGACGCCCTTTGCACTTTCGCATGCGCAGATGGTGAAGAGCGGCTCGGACGAGGACGGAATGCGGCTAGGCAGCAAGTTTCGCGCCACCGTGGCCGGTCTCAGTCCGCGGGCGTCCCGCGCCGACCTCGGCCACCTGACGCCCGAGGAGCGCTCCATCCTGGCCAGGGTGTGGCAGAAAGAGGACGAGTTCGAAACGCTCGTCAAGTAAGTGCTTCTAACTTCTACCCACCACGCGTATGCCATTCCCCCTGAACTCTGGGGTAGCCAGGAGATAGACAAACGTCTCGTCTGAATTTTACGTCGCATATTTGAAGATAACTGAATAACTAAACGACGGCTGATCCTAATGATGCTACTGAAAATCGCCGACGTTAGTAATATATTGTAGTATGCGAGAAACGGCATGCCAGAACACCGCCACTAAGCAGTCGCACAATGCAAGGTCGTGAACTATGCTCTCATGCGTAAAACAAGTTGGCTTCTCCTACCTAATACTGTCATAGCAGTGAAGTACCCTCTAAAGGATAAAAATCGTTCGTAATTTCCCAGTGGGTATAATAATAATAATAATAATAATAATAATAATAATAATAATAATAATAATAATAATAATAATAATAATAATAATAATATTTTATTATTATTATTATTATTATTATTATTATTATTATTATTATTATTATTATTATTATTATTATTATTATTATTATTATTATTATTATTATAACTGGGAAATTACGAACGAGTTTTATCCTTTAGAGGGTACTTCACTGCTATGACAGTATTAGGTAGGAGAAGCCAACTTGTTTTACGCATGAGAAATATGTAGCGCACGCCACAAATAAAGATGCGGGAATAGTTTTTTTTTTGTCTGAAAGAGCAGCATCAGCGACATTTATTTTCTGTCACGGCGCGTATGAAGTTCTGATCTTAATCTGACGACACGTCGACCGGATCACTCTCTCACGCAGGAAATCCCAGACGCCTCCACTAACGCCGCCCACCTCTCAACCGACGTCGACAGCCACGTCGACCCCGGACAACAAGTCGTGCGACAAGGTGTTCCCGGGCGTCGCGCTCAAGATCGGCGCCGCCGGAGTTCCTCCGAGCAGCGCCGCGGTGGCCGCGCCCGGAACCAACAACCCGGCGGTGCCCACGGCGACGCCTCCTCCGCCGCCTTCGAAGCCGTGTCGCATCTGCCGCAAGGGCATCCAGGCGGGCGAGCCGTGCCACACGTGCGACGACTGCAAGCAGCTGGTGTGCGACGACTGCGCGTCGTACTCGCGAGACCCGCAGCACGCCGTGTGGCGCTGCTCGTGCTGCCGGCGAAGGATGAGCCACGACAGGCTCGGGCCCCCTCCGGGCTCCGGAATGCACCGGGTGCCTTCGGTTCGCCGAATGGTGAGCGTACCACGTGACCAACACAAAGCGGTTGCCTGCAAGCCGCCTCCCACTTTTTTTATCTTACATGCCTTAAATCCTATAGTATAATGCGTAGAATTTCAGACAGCTGAGCCAGTTGGTACGCATTCTGTTAAGGGTCGGAAGGAAAGTCGCTGATGACATCCCACCGCTGCCACCAGTTGTTATGGGATGGAAGGAAGGTCGCTGGAGGAGGCGAAAACAAAACAGGTTTATGGCACTATTTACACATATTTACAGCAAAGAAAGGTTAGTGGTTTCACAAACCACGAGCGTGATGGTTGAACCGTTACATGGTTCAGAGCACCGTCCAGCACTCTGTGGCGTCGTTTTAAGCCCTGTCGGGCTCCTCCTCTCCGAGTGGAACACCAATCACACACACACAACAGGTTAGGGGGACGAGCATGCACGGTCCACGTGAACGTCCAATATTGATTCGTGAACAGTGCACTGCAAGGTGGTGCCAGCAGGCTTCTTCCTCGTCGTGTGTGTGCCGCTAGTCGAGAGGTCCGACGGTCCTGACAGCTTGCCTCAAAAGGTCCGCCGATCGGTTCGCTCAATTACGGGGTGATTTGCGGTGGCCGCCACGGTCTCTTCCAGAAAGATGCTTTCTTTGTTGTCCTCTCTGGAACTGTTTACGATGTCGTGGCGACACGACGTCTCACCCTCCGGCTAGCAGGGACAATGCTTGGCGGGCATAGGCAGCCGGTCGGTCGGCTACTTGATTGGGGATTAAAAGGAGCGCCGCTCTCCTGTCAACTCTGGCGCCGGTCGCAACAGCTTCCCCGTCGCCAGATGAATCACCGAGGGCATCAGTCACTGCTTCTGCTCGAAGAGACGACAAAAGGGTCCGCATTTGAAAGACGGGAACTCGCCTTTTCTTGCCGCATTGTCTGGGTAATTGTTCAAATCTTCGACAGCGTCTGGCAGACTGGGTGCCAAAGAAATTGGGAGCCTCCCTCGTGGACCGGCTTACGCACAACGGTGACTGCCAGACGAATTTTCAGGCCAAACATAACAATTCATACAACAAGAGAGACAGGGCGTGCAAACAGAGACACAAGAAGAAAGTCAGCACATCACAAACGCCCGCTAAGAGCTGAAGAAGCGACAACGACTGAAAAGAAATAAGGCATGAAAACTTACGTGCGCACGTCCATGCGATATGCGAACCGATCAATCTGGCACGAGCCAGCTGTTTATTAACTTGTATAAAACTTAAATCAAATGCCTTAACTGTAATCTTCCGCGTAAGCCACCACACGTGCCAGAATGATTGGTTGGCATATTGCATGGGCATGGGCAAATAAGGTTTCGCGACTTGTTTACTTCCAGCCGCTGTTCGCTCCTTCAGTAGTTAGTAGGCGTTTATGCTCTCATAATTTTTATCTTTTTATTTTTATTTTTTATTGTTGAATCATACAATACAAAAGATCATCAGACTGCTTCTGGTGTCCGCGTTTGCCCACCTTGTCTCTTTTATAACGTATAAGGCGTGTAGCAGTTCTTCAGCTCCCTCGATATTAGGAGGAAAGTACCTTAGGGTCTAGCCTTGTCGGCGTGTCATGTCGCCGTCACGATCCCCCTACTCGCCAGAGGTTGATACCAAGGGTATTATGAGTCAATGGTTTGTCGTTTCCAGCTAAAGCATTGTCGTACTTAGTAGCGGTGCCAGAATTCCCGACAAAATTCACCAAGGCACTCAAGTTTCTTTTATAAAACCGGAAACACAAGAGCGCTTATCCACGGTAATGCCACCTATTCGTAACACCACTACTTGAAACACATCTGCTGGGATGGTGTGTTAGTGTACCTTTGGCAAATGAAGCAGTGAAGAGTAAATACCCTGCCGTGAGAACCACTGGCGCAAATCGCATCCTTCAACGTGAAGTTGAAACACCCTTCCCTGCATGCCCCTTCGCTATGTTATTTCTTTCCCTGTAGCCAAACACTCTCCATACCCAACCCTGTTCCCATGGTGCTTGAAGTTCCGCTCACGGAGCACCGGACTTGCGTCTAAGCTTTTCAGCATAATAACTCTGTCACACGTGGCAACTTGAGTGCACTACGAGTGAGTACACTTAGCAGTTAGTGTCATTTGATAGCTGTCACACGAGCAAGTTTAGTGTCACTCGCTGCAAAGTGCACTTGCCGGCAAGTGCGTTCCCCAACCTAACTTCGCTGCGACCAAGTGTGTAGCCTCGGTACCGGTGGCTTGCACAGAAATACGCTGTTACCTAAAGTGGCGCTCATACTTTTTTTAAATGATTGATCTCGTTATAAGAGATTCGGCTATATACTAAAACAAGTCATATATCGACGAAAATTTTCACTACTCTCTCTCTCAAGCAGTTTGCGGCCATGTCCGCTACGGGGATGTGGCAGCACATGCTGTGCAATGGCCGCGTCCATCGCGCTGTTTACTTCCAGCCACACTAGCACATGTGTAGGCGAGTCGTTCTTTAGTCGTTTACGATAGTATGTGCCACTGGTGCTACTTCCACGAAGACAACGCGGTCCGACGATGACACCCGGGCAAAAAAGTAACAAATATAGATTGTTCTACAAACCCAACAATCGCCACTGTGATCACTTCCAAAGTACACTTCGCTTCCTCGTGTAGCAGCGAACCACCAAAATGACACTTTGTGAGCGTAAATACACTCGCTCAAAGTGCACTTAAGTTGCCACGTGTGACAGGGGTATAAGCCTCCATGGATGAAGTGAAGTGTATTTTCCTTTCACACAAAGTAAAAGTTGGACTGCAGGAGATATTGTTCAAGGATTTCAGTGTTTTATTTTCGGACGAAATTAGCCTACGTTGTACTGAAAAGCCTCTATGCCTGACCTCGTTATACTGCTGGGTTCTTCTGCTTATTCAAGAATCTTTACTCATCACGGGAACAATAAGAAGCACTTCAGAAATATTATATGCTTCCAAATTAATCCTTTAATCAAATGCCTGGATGGTCATACAAATATGCAGAATGTTTTTTTTTATTTCAAATACATGGCTCTCCTAAAGATCCTGCTGCCGGTTCAGTTGGCAGAAAGCTTAGGTTGAAATTACTGGCGAAAATACTCAGACAAAGAACACAAGACAAGAAATAAATGAAAACTCACAACTAAACTTCACTCTTCCGAGTTTTTCGCTTCACAACCGTAAAGAACAAGTACACTAGGCTGAAAAACGTATGATTTTTTAGATGCGGAGCATCTAATACTCGAGGCTTGTAGTGCGGCGCCGTCCGCAAGCTTCCTCCTCCTTCTTCCACCATCTGTGCATCTCTTCCTCCTCTACACACCGCGCGCGCTTCACTCCTCCACCATCTGTGCACCCTGTTGCGTAGCCACCTCCGAAATCCCACCGCTGCCACCACTGTTGCGAACGACGGGCCGATCCCGCCGAAGCCACCACTGTTGCGAACGACGGGCCGATCCCGCCGAAGCCACCACTGTTGCGAACGACGGGCCGATCCCGCCGAAGCCACCACTGTTGCGAATCTGCCTCCGTGGCTGCCACCGATGCCACCACTGTTGCGAAAGACGGCGACGCCGACCCGGTCCCACAGGCGCCACTGCTTTCGACTCCGCCGGGAAGGTCACCAGCCGTTTGGTAGCGTATGTTTCTCAGCTCGCGACTGCTTCTGCGCAGAGCTGATAAGACGAGCGGACGAGACGACGGTGAGTTAAACAAGGTTTATGTACAGCATATATACAGAGGCGTTACAATTTCGGCACTGGGGCCGACAGAGACTCGAAGAGCCGAGCTCCCCTCTCTAACACATAGGTCGGCCCTTCGCCTAAGACCGCTGACTCACACACATGTCGGCGCTCCGACACGGGGCCTCCTCTCACTCACCTAGGACCGCCGATCGCGACGCGCCGCAGGGCTTCTTTTATTTACACCGGGTCCAACCAAAATGTCCAATCAGAAGCGCCGCTGGTCGCCAGGGCAGATTCCTCCAATGGGGGGTCGCCGCGCCATGCGTCAGACCACCAGACACGAGAACGCCGGCTCGCTGTCACGTGCGCAGATGACTCAATGCACGTGGGCCCGAGAAGCGCCGCGCGTGTTCACACCGTCGAGCTGATCGCGCCCGGCCGACTGCGGGCTGGCCTTGACCCAGATTGCCTTTTTCAGAGGCACGGTCGTTTGACGAGGACTCGCTGGCATAACAGCACCCCCGCCGCCAGACAATGCACCGGAAAGACGAGCTGCTTCCACGGGGCTCGGATGTCAGGTGCGCTCGTTCGCCAGGTCCCTCCAGGTTCGCCTCCAGGGCCATGGGGAGAATACAGCTCCAGACTGGTCCGGGAACACATTCCACTTTTGACGACGGATCCCAGCTCCACTGGCTTGTCGCCACAACTTGCTGGCCAACTTCGCTCGTCTCTTCTGACCATCTTCGGTTTCAGCACTTGTCGATGGTTCTGCACCTTGCTAAGAACGGTTCGACAACAGACAACACACGACACAAGCAAGTGCCCTCGGTCACCCGACAGAACACCAGACAAAATATAGTACAACATATACCTATCTACGTGTTTATCGGAATTTTGTTCCCTCTACGTCAAGAGGCACATGTGGGACAAAAGACCCCTAAAATGACAACTCAATTTTTTTCCCACGTACAACAACGTAATGGATTAGAATACCACATAAAGTTGGCCCCTTGAGATCACTCTGAACGAGAGCGCTCAGCCCAGGTCGTGATGAGGTCAAAATTTTGCCCCGAATCGCCAGCCAGAAACCGAAAGGTTGAGAAGGTACTAACTAGAACGCACTGCTCAATGCACCTGCATTAGCGTTTAGCTTTCCCTTTTTTTTTTTAGCGCACGTCAAAGTTGCGCTGTGGAGCAACATGCTCCACCTTAGTAACTGGCCACCTTTAGGCGACGATACCTATGCGGCACCACGAGCGGCTCACACTTACGACGTTGCACAGGGGAACAACGATACGGCTTGCTACGGATTGACTCCTCACCGCTTAGCTCGATATCGTGTTCGATCACCCTCGTGTTTCCGGGGCGGTCCGAAAACACGTCTTCAAACTCGGAACCAATCTTTCTCAGGTCCTCTTTCTCAGGTCCTCCTTCAATTACCTCACTAGAACTCAAAATTTCTGCTTCCTCTTCATCTGAAGCATTCAACAACAGATTTACGACCGCTTGATGTTGAACATTGGGTTTCATCAAGTTGTAAATTTTGTTCTGCCGCCTTCCTACTTGCACCTCATAATTTGTATCGCAAGGCTTCGATAATACTTTGGCGGGCCCTTCCCAATCAACCTCAAGCTTGTTCCTTTTGGATGGCTGCAGCAGCATTACCTGACTTCCTACTTCAAAAGCACGCTTCTTCACCGATTCCTCGTAGTGCTCCTTCGACAGCACTTTTGCCGCGTTTTTCTGGCTTTCCACTAGCGCTTCAATTTGGCTTTCCACTAGCGCTTCAATCGCGAGATCCTCACGCTGCTCCCGAACGAGCGTCTCTCGATCAACTCTCGGCAGCTCGCTCCAACTTTCCGCTACGGGCGAGAGCGTTGCAGCCCTCTCGCTCTGATCTAATGGCGCCACGTCGTCTCCCCCAGCGCATACCGCGCCGGCCGCTCCCGCGACGCGCCGCTCGCGTGACTGCTCACATGACTCATGCGGAAACTTTTCTTTCTGGGGTTCCGTCGACCCGCCGACAAGGTCACTTGAGAGTTCACCGCATTGAACCAGATCAAGCTGCCGCGAAAGCTTCCGTGCTTGCGAACACTGTAGGATTGCCAATTCTAGTCGTTTCAACTCTAGGCGCTCCTGTCTCTCGGCCTCCTCGCGGCGTTCTCGCCTTTCAGCCTCCTCACGTTCGCGAGCTTCGCGCTTTTCAGCTTCTTCGCGGCGTGCTTTGATATCCTCCCAGGCCTCATCGACTTCCTCCGCCGACACTCCCTCATCCTTCATGATCTCAAGGATTGCTTGCTTTCGTTTCGCACGGCCCAAAGTAATGCCGAGTTCCTCACAAATTTCGATGAGTTCCTTCACTTTAAGGTTCTCCATCGTTCACACTAGCCTCTCGCTGTTTGCCCCTGTTAACAATTTACTTGCCGTACCCACTATAAGCCTACTAGCACGACGCGCAAGCAATTTTTCACACTCCCGTGTTTACCCCCTCCGCATTAACTTCGGTTTCAAAGCACTTCAACTTGGCTTGAAACGATCAAAGCTCACTCGAATGCTTCACACAGCCCTTCTCTAAACTACTACAACCTGAGCTAGAGTAGTCTGGTGAACTGAGGGGAAAACGTCAGGCACTCACCGCATCGATGTCGCTGACGCCGGCCGATCCCGCAGCTGCCAACCACTGTTGCGTAGCGCACCTCCGACGACCTTACGAAGGGCGCCTCGAAATTTCACCGCTGCAACCACTGTTGCGTAGCCACCTCCGAAATCCCACCGCTGCCACCACTGTTGCGTAGCCACCTCCGAAATCCCACCGCTGCCACCACTGTTGCGAACGACGGGCCGATCCCGCCGAAGCCACCACTGTTGCGAACGACGGGCCGATCCCGCCGAAGCCACCACTGTTGCGAACGACGGGCCGATCCCGCCGAAGCCACCACTGTTGCGAATCTGCCTCCGTGGCTGCCACCGATGCCACCACTGTTGCGAAAGACGGCGACGCCGACCCGGTCCCACAGGCGCCACTGCTTTCGACTCCGCCGGGAAGGTCACCAGCCGTTTGGTAGCGTATGTTTCTCAGCTCGCGACTGCTTCTGCGCAGAGCTGATAAGACGAGCGGACGAGACGACGGTGAGTTAAACAAGGTTTATGTACAGCATATATACAGAGGCGTTACAATTTCGGCACTGGGGCCGACAGAGACTCGAAGAGCCGAGCTCCCCTCTCTAACACATAGGTCGGCCCTTCGCCTAAGACCGCTGACTCACACACATGTCGGCGCTCCGACACGGGGCCTCCTCTCACTCACCTAGGACCGCCGATCGCGACGCGCCGCAGGGCTTCTTTTATTTACACCGGGTCCAACCAAAATGTCCAATCAGAAGCGCCGCTGGTCGCCAGGGCAGATTCCTCCAATGGGGGGTCGCCGCGCCATGCGTCAGACCACCAGACACGAGAACGCCGGCTCGCTGTCACGTGCGCAGATGACTCAATGCACGTGGGCCCGAGAAGCGCCGCGCGTGTTCACACCATCGAGCTGATCGCGCCCGGCCGACTGCGGGCTGGCCTTGACCCAGATTGCCTTTTTCAGAGGCACGGTCGTTTGACGAGGACTCGCTGGCATAACAACCCTTCCTCCTCTACACACCACGTTCGACATCTACAATTCTCCTGATTCTCCAGTGGACGCGCATGTGGCATCGCGCTTCGAGAACATTCAACAGCTGACAGTGCATGCGCCGTCGCGCTGTATATATACTCAAGGTCGGCGCTCGCTCGCTCAGTTGCCGCTCGTCGGTTGGTTTGTACGGCGCGTCGACGTCCAAGGTCGCGGTGAAATGAATTCCAACGAATCCACAAACACAATGATCGACGTCCCTTCGACCAGCGCCGCCCTTTCTCATACGTGTGTACGTGTTCACTCATTTAACACCCCCTCCTACAACCACGTTAACCAATTTAGCCATCGACCCAAGTAAGTCGCAATTTAACACCCCATTTCACAACCACGTTAACCAATTTAGCCATCGACCCAAGTAAGTCGCACTTTAACACCCCGTTAACCAATTATATGCTCCGCATCCTCCTCAGTGTTCCCCCGAGGGAAGCTGCGGGCAATTTTTTTAAGTTTTTAGCTCTTTAGTCAGTACAATACAGTGCAGTGCAAGTAAAAGGTTGATATAGTACAGAAGGAGGTCCCAAAGTAAAACCTGTCAGGGGGACCTACTGTGAATTCATGTATAAAAATATAGAACAAAGATTGGCAACTAAGGAAAAGACAGCAAGCGGATAAAACAAAATGAACGCAATGAAAATTATTATTGAAACTTATGGTAGCTCAAAATATTTACAGGTAAGTGATAAAACAGGAGATAACTAATTGGATTAAATTACTATAACATGACACATACATATCACTAACTAATACAGTGTCACTTCAGAACCTATACACGTACACATAAATGCATATAACCGTGTTTAAACACACAC
Organism: Rhipicephalus annulatus; assembly: GCA_013436015.1. Classification (NCBI taxonomy): domain Eukaryota; kingdom Metazoa; phylum Arthropoda; class Arachnida; order Ixodida; family Ixodidae; genus Rhipicephalus; species Rhipicephalus annulatus. Next base: position 13,207 of record WOVY01005652.1, read on the forward strand.
ACACACACACACACACACACACACACATATATATATATATATATATATATATATATATATATATATATATATATATTCAGGCTTAGCATGTTGTTTGTTAGTAAGAACTGTTTTAGACGCCGCCGGAAACAATATATTGAGAGTCTTGATTTAATAATTGATGGTAGTGAGTTCCAGAAAGAAATTGCAGAAAACAAGGCTGCCATTTTGCCGTAGTTAGTGCTTACTTTTGGAAGCAGAAGGTTACTATTTTCAGAAAACCATGTGTTATTGGTGTTGTGGAGATGTGTGAGGGGAAGTATGTCAGTGGGAATGTCACCGACTCTACTTCTGAATAATAACATTCCAAGTTTGAGTTGAAAGGTGGAAACGAACGGTAGAATTTCGAGAGTACTAAAGAAGGGTGCTGCTGATTCTGTGTAGGAACTATGTGTGGTAATTCGGACTGCTCTTTTCTGAAGGTGAATGAGAGATGTTAGGTGTGTGGCGTAGGTATTGGCCCAGGATGAAATGCAGTAGGTTAGGTGACTGTTAATGAAAGCATAGTAAGGTAATTTGTTAAAACACCGGCGCATTTTTTCAGCAAAATAAAAAGAAAGTAAATATAAGGTGGCTCGGGAACGGGCTGAGTCAATGGGTACACAAAATTTGGGAATCAATGTATCAGTACTATTACCGCGCCTACTTATTGGAATGAGTATAGCTTTCCGTTCGATAGGATTTGATTAAGTGCTGTACCTACAAATCATACGTTTTAAGGATTAAAGCGCCTATGGGTTTGCGCTTGTTGTCGTGTCATGTCATCGTCATGGTCTCGGCTTGTTTGCGTGTCATGCCATTATTGTGGTTCATCATAAACGGGTATCCAGCGCAAAATTAGGGTATACTCGCCACCTGTCCTTACTATGCATAGTACGAGTGAAAGATTCATGGTTATTGTCCCAAACATTATTTTTGGCTTAGCAGCGGTGTGAAAATCCGCGACGAAATTTGCTCAAGTTTCTTACGCCTAAAAACCAGAGACACAAACACGCATCTATATTGTGGAGTCATCTATTCGAAACGCAACTTTTGAAACATATCTGCAAAGTGATGGTGCGTTAGTGGACCAGTGGCGAGTGAGGCTATCGCTGGGGAAATCCCGGGTTTGTTGTCTTTGTCTCGGTGTTTGTGCCAATCGTTTAAACTTCTATTCTGCAAGAGCGCAAGAAAGTTCTGCTCAGAATTGTTTCCTTTTTCTCTTTCTTTCGCGTTGTCCACGCTTACGAGAGACGGGGAGACGAAAGAGGATTGCGGGAGAACAGGATTATGCCCGAAACATTTTAAGAGGGGGTTGAGTTCCGTCCCGTGGAATATTTGACTAGATTTATGCAGATGTGTATACCTTGTACGTCCCCTCATTTTCTCACGCTCACACTTACGTACCACTAACACATCTATGCACGGGTACCGCTTGCATGAGGCTTAACCAAGGCACGCGTCGTAAGCACTGTTCCTGGCTAGCCTAAACTACTTGACGCGAACCTCAAGTGGCGATGATGAACAAAAATAGCGTGCGTGTTTTTTTATTGTATATGAACACTCTCGGTTGGATTTCGCCGCCAACGTCGACGTCATGCACGGTATATGTACACGTACCTATATATCTGTAACGCAAGAAAGAAAAAAAAATCCGAGAAAAAAATTGGCCTCGTATCTTCATGTTAATCTGCAAATGTCGTCGAAAGACGATAGTCTTGCGTCTGGAGATACTGAACAAAACGTTTATTTGATGTTCTGCGCAAGAAAATTGGTGAATGGTATTCTGGAGGCGCTGCGTTAGAGTGCCTCGAGCGTGCAGCGAAGGCGAACGAGCGCACCAAGTCACGTCACTCGTGAGACATGAGCGCTATCTGACAGTTATCTTGGAAAACAAAACGCGCTGCTCCGAGACTTGCGTGCGTGCCCGTCTCAGAGGTGATGAGGTGTAGAACGCAAGGCGATGGGTAGATGCAACCACCGTGTCGTTTTAGCAAAGCGTTGGAAACACTTCCTTTTTCGTGCAAGCCTTTCATGGTCAGCGCCACGTGACAAACGCTACGGTCCTTGGAATAACTTGTGTATGCCTTTTCTGGTAAAAGACGCACATACAGAATTTATACGTGGTGTTATGGTGCCTCATATATGCGCGATAATTGATTTTTAATTGACAGTCGCACAAGTATGAACGCTAAACCTTGAGCAACATTAGTAGGCACTGCGGATGGGGTCGGCCGTTTGAGATATCTGCTGGCGCCGTTTAGAGTGCCCAGTACCGTTAAGGGTGGACAAACAGACAAATGGACAAACAAACAGTCAGTCAGACAGGCAGATCCAAATTTTTGCGTGAAAGGTCTCCAAGGAAGACTATCGTCTTTAATATCGTCTTTAAAAAGACACTGGCACATGGAATCGAACGTGAGACCTCCGCGTCGCGAATTCAAGGCATTAACCACTGAGCCACCGAGAGGTACCTCCTTCAGCGTTGAAACGGCAAGCTATTCATATTTATCACTTACCGCTGTTGTTGGGCATCTCGGGGGGGGGGGGGGTATTGTGTTTTTCGCATCATCAGCAAGATGACGCAGAGAGCGCGTGGCGGCTCTCATCTCTCACGCATACTTTGGCCTGCGTAGAGAATAAGGGTGTGTACGTCCGATCGCACGCCCTTATCTTGCGGTGGGGAGAATCGTACGTCTTGGCTAGCCTTTGAGTTCCGTCGTAACGATTCTGTTGTAGTTACTGGGCGCGCAAAGGTCACTGCAATCGTTGCACAGCCTCCGTTTGCGAAAAGGGCGCGCTGTTCAGACACAGCGAAGTAACAACTGGGACGCTGATTCGCGTTTATCTGTACCTGTTAGCACGTTTCGTGCGTCCTTTGTGTGTGAGAAACACGGGGAACGTTTCGATCTGCTTGCCATTCTGCGCGTGACCTTCCAATTGGTTACCATTTCGTTCGCCTTTGCGGCAAAGCTGTGACTTTTTGATACCTCAATGCGAATGATGCACCGGACCTTATCTAACTTGCTTTTTCCCCATCTCTCCTTTCTGCAGACTGAGCGGATCGTGCAGGACACTGGAGGCCTGGGTTGCAGCACAGGCCCCAGGGGCAGCTTCATGCTCAGTGAGCCCCTCAAGGAGGCGCTCCGTCTCGAAATGCAGATGCAGGTAAATGAAGAAAAAAAGAAGAGTATATCATCTACCTGCACTATGAGAACCACGTATTATGTGTGTTTAGTGGACCACATCATTACTTCAACACGGCCGGTTGCGTAGGCACAAAACTCCAACGCGAATTTATTTCTCCCACGATTGTATTTTGGTGCAATAGTCTCCCATGTACATTTGGTCCTCCTGGTTACCGCACATATACATGAAATGTAGCGAAAGATGAGTGGTATCACTTACCGGCACTTTCGAGAAACTGAGGTTCACTGAACCTTTCGACACGCAAAAGTGAAACAACGAAATCTCACTGCAGATCTTCGGTCACATTTAACCGTAGTATGGTTAAAAAACAGAGTTCAGTTCTCCTTCATTACAAAAATAATCACTATTATTGTGTAAGTGGCACATTAATATGTAAACTTCACAGAATTTCGTTAGCCCATGTACTGAAAATTTCTCCTCTCTTCTATAGTCCCCGTTTTCTTTCCTCCAGCCCAGGGTAGCCACCAGGAGCATGTGCCTGGTTAACCTCCCTGCCCTATTTCCTGTCATTCTTCTTTCCTTCCTTCAGCATTTTGTCGCCAATTATAATGCGTTTTCGTTCTACAGTCATTTCTATTTATATTCTACTGAGGGTTTCGTGAAGTTACGTCTTCATCATTGTTCCCAGGGCCTAATGAAGCTCTACACGTCTGCTTTGGCCCTGGTAATAATTTCAGAAATGTTGCATAAGTATAATACAAAACAAGTGTTAAACAGCAAGTGCTTTGTGCGGAGAAGAGCGACGCTTTCTGGGATGACAGAAAGACATGCGGTGTGACGACAAAAGCTGCAAGCATGCGACGGCTATAGTGGGCTAGCACGAGTATGAGTAACTTACGATCGATGGTAAAAGGCCTTTAAGCGTGATGTGCAGTTAAGATAAGATTATGAATATAATTATGTTGTTTATGTTGTTCAAATTGCAACAACAATGTAGATTGCAAAAGACCAGGCTGTTCATTCGTTGCCAAAGAAAGGTCACCGCCTCAAAGGGTGACTGAAAGGTAGACTGAAAGGACCGCTCAGAGGGGCACTCAAGGAAGAACCACACCAATGGCCCCGACGAGTTGCTAATTGAAATGAGTATAGCCGCAGTAAAACTAGTGTGCTTCCTCGTAGCTTACATGAAAAGCCGGACACACATGGACGAACAGGGCGATATCTATTAAAAATATACACTTGTATCACGGTTGTATTCAATCAATCAATCAGTTGATTATCATGTCATAAAAGGATGTTACAGGGAATAAAATATACAGACGAGGGTTCCAAAGTACATGACTGCAACGGGACCCTCGACACGACTGCAACGGGACCCTGTATTGTGATTGTATTGGTCTTGCCTTTATTTGCCGTACAAGAACACTTATACAAAAGGTCTGTTTAAGGCAAGCTCGCATCGCATCCTATGCGAGTTCAATAGGAAATGTCCGAAAGCCGTAGTTTACCAAGACCAATTGCGCGTTTCAGGTTGACGGTGGCTGCCTTGCTCCACCGAGTGCCCGCACCATCGTCAAGCGCGGCTCGTACGCGGGCCAGACCGAGTGGCAGCGGAACGGACTTCGCTCTTCGTCTCCCGAGCGACGCCACAGCTACCAGAAGCCCTCGGCGGGCCAAGAGCGAGACGCGTCGTCGGACTCCTCCCTCGAGGACGACTACCTGCCCCGGGCGGGCCGCCTGCGCCGCAAGTCGCGCCTCCAGAGACACAAGAGCCGCACGGCCGCAGACGTGAGTGGGCACGAGCCCAGCACTGAACTCGGCGTTTTCCCGATGACGACAAAGCACTTCTACAGTCTCATGAGCGTGTTTGATTTGACTTTTGTTCCATGGGAGTAACAACAACAACAACAACAACAACAACAATGACAACAACAATAACAATAACAACAATAACAACAACAATAACAACAACATTTAACCACGACATGAATACAAAAGGATGCCGTAGAGGAAAGCTCCGGAAATTTCGACTATCTGGAGTTCTTTAACGACCACTCACGTCACATAGTGCGTGGGCCTTCGGCCTTCTGGCTCCACCGAAACGCGACGTCCGGGGTCGAACCTGTGGCCTTCGCGTCAGCAAGCAGCACCGTGCCGGCTACACCACCGCGGTGGGTGGTTTGGCGGAATGTCCAGGTATTTTGAGAAAGAGAGAGAGAGAGTGAGTGAGTAAGGGAGTGAATGAGCACGCCAGCAACGAAGGATACTCTGTATCTCACCCCATCCCGTGCTCGCTAAAATGTCCGTAGTTGTTCTAGCAGATCTAAGCTCATCAGCGCTGCTGGCAATCACGCCCCAAGTGCTCTGAGGAGACTGAATTGCTTCATCTATATGTTCGCATTTGAAAGTCAGTGTTCGAGAGTATCTTATTTTGTAATGTATCGTTTACACGAGTCATCGGGGTATATGTAGTTCGAGATAGACTCGGTTTTCGTGCTCCAATCGCGAAATTCTTTGTTCATGTTTTCCCCTTCTAATTGCTAAATCATCTTGCCCTGTTTTCGCGGTCACTACTGCCTAAATGCTACTCATTTTACTTTCACTAACACTATAAGAGTATGTGGATTGGGATACATATAATTCACTGTCGGTTTTTACAATGTCACATTTGGTAATGATACTTACAGGAAGTAACCTGTATGGCACAAGAACCGATATTCGTCCTCATACGATTTGTATACCAGCCCACGCATGCAGCCGCAGGCTTTTTCTTTTAAAAAATCTCTTTCTCTCTCTTTGTATCTCAAAACTTCAAGTTATCTCAAAATGTTAAGATTTGACTCTACATGCCAAAACCACAATTTTTTTATATGTTACGCTGCAGCGGGGACCTCAGAGTTAATTTTGACAAAACAGAGAGGAAGAGACTCTCTATTTGAAAAACAAGTTTTTTTCTGGCGTCTGTATACCACTGGAATGTTACTCTATATGAGAATTTAAAATAAATATAAATAATACAAAAGAGACGAAAGAAAAGCGTGATTACAAAGCAGAACCAAATAAGGTATGATTTCCTTTCCTTTAACTTTTACCTACGTATAAATGAAAACCGCTGCCTTTGCATAAAAAAATGAGACCGCTAAGGCCTGGATTCGAACGAAGATCATCTCCTCACGAGGCATCTCCTCACGAAGATGCTCCAAACAATACGGCTTCACCTAAGAAAACAATAAGCAACCGCGGCGATTTCCTCTCCAGATATTACTTTAACTCATCACGGTCTATGGAAGGGTTCATATGGCATCCCGCAACGACTTCGCGCAGGAGGAAGACTCCGAGGGAAACGAGTGGCGCAGCAACACGTCCTCCTCGTCGGCGCTGGACAGCCTGGACGGGGGCCCGCCTCCCCCGGCGCACCCGACCTCGTCGCACCGCGGCAGCCGGCTGGGCGTGCTGACGCGCTACAGCTCGGAGAGCTCGGACGTGAGCGACCTGAGCGGAGGCCGCGGAGCCCCGGAGAGCTCGCCGGACGAGCGCCGCAGCATCCCGAGCGTGACGGTGGACGCAATCGGGCTGCCGCCCCCGTCGGTGGGCCTCTACGAGGAAGTGCGTCGGTGCTCCACGGGCAGCGCCCTGCCGCGCATGCCCATCCCGGAGAACCAGGTATACGCGAGCGGTCTCTGCGAATCGCGAAAGGCTGCTCACGTGTGGCCCGGTAAAGCACCTATTTCGTGAAACGGGGACGAGTAGAGACGATCTGTGAGAGGGCAGCTCCACCGAGCGCGCCATTCAGGGACAACCATGCAGCTGTAAATGTAGCACACGAAATCACAGCCGCTTATACGTGGCGTGTATAACACCGCACCCATTTGGCGATGTCATGCAGAGGCGAAAATAATTTATTGAAAGGAGGTTTTTTGGTACGGAAACCTTCCGCTTTCGTAGACCGCTGCCTTGCGCAGCCCCAGCCTCGGCGACCGACCCTGGGCCGTCCAGCAGGCCCGTGGGGCGGCGGGGAGGCAAGGCCTTGACGTCCCCATGCGCGAGACACAAGGCCCGGTCGGTGAAAACTTTGTAAAACTACCAATAAAGTTGTTACTAACCAACCAAGGAAAATTGCCTTCCCGCCTATATGCGGCGTAGAGAACGCCACTCTCAATTGGGTGCCCGAAATTGAGAAGAAAGGTTTTGTTCGAAGCCCTGTCATGCATGTCCGACGAAACATGCATACATGCGTAATATCAAATTGCGAAATGTCGCTTATACATGGCGCAGAGTACACCGCCTTCAGGTATTAGCGTCAGATAAAAAAAATAGAGTTTGTTAGAGGATGGCTGCCCTGCTTCCATGCATGTCCCTTTTGGAGAGAACCAAGATTCTCACACATCCAGTCGAATCCCAAAAGGTGGCCTACATGCGGTCTGCAGTACACGTGGTAGGCTATTTGGCGGCAACATCAAGTTCAGTTAAAAACAGTTTACTACAAAATGTGACATGCCCTGCAGTGCATGTCTCTGAATGATGATATACGTGTGTGGAAGGGCCCACCCGAATCACGAATGGCGCTTATAAGCGTTATACGCAAGCGCAACCCTCAAGCAGCCCCGTTACGTCTCTCAGCAACATGATGCGAAAGCAAACTACTCAACCAATGGAAGGTCTTTAGCCAAATGAAGGCATTTATTATCAGTTGTGGTCACGGACGCAACCGGATGGTCGTGGCTATACATGTACAGTACATGCATAACCTACAATAAGCTTTCACTAGATCTTTATTGGCTGCGAAGAAGATTGAAAGAAGAAGGGCAGAGAGTTCTCAGACCGTCTGGCTACCCAGTTTTCCTGGCTTGCTTTTCTATTTACTAAACGGGATTATGGTCAGTGCTAGACTGGTGTATAGCACAAAGTAACACTGAAAACATGCGCTTGTTACGTTGCTCTAGGGGGTCTATGCAGCAAAGAGGGAAGATGTTGTCGGTAATATATGAAGACAGTGACAACTGTTCCCCCTATAGGTTTCGATACTAAAGCTCAGCGTTACTGTCCAATCTAAAGACATCTCGCACAATTTTACGGGTGCCAAAATCACTTATCTTCATCGACGCTGGTGAAATGCGGCAGTGGTACACGGCGTAGCTATTCGTCATGTGAGTTCCTGCGCGTAATAAGTTACGACGCCTTCATATGTAATGTATTGGAATTTTTTCTGACATTGTTTATGGCGCATCTGAGGTGTGTGAAAAATTTCACGTTATTTCGGCGATAACTACTGCGCCACTGCACTTTGCACTGCGCCATACGCCTGCTGGCCATATAGCAGCGACGAGATAAGGTAACAGACTTTACTGCCTATGATGTAAATGAACACCGTAAAACCAACATAATAAATGGTACTTTAACGTACAGCTTAGCAGCTACATGGTGTATTAGAAAAAAATAATTGAACATTTTTGAGAGAGACTTTCATCCTGATGAGGGAATAAAAACGGAGATGACGACGCCGATAGAAGCAGCGACTTCAGTTATAACGCTTTGCAGTGCAGTTTCGGTGTCACACCGTACATCCTCTGAAAAAGTCATTTCACTAGTTTTTTTTTTCTTTTAGTCCTAACTTGCCAAGTACGACTCAGAGTGACGTCAACTGTTCTTGCGGGTCAATACACTCACATGAGAGTCAGAAGCCCCAAGAAAGGTTTGAAATGATTATGAGAGACGCTGTAGCAGAGCACTCCGGAAATTTCTACCACCTGGAGTTCTCGAACGTGCACGCAAATCTGAACCCGCGGGCCTACATCGTTTTCGCCTCCATCGAAAATGTAGCCACCGCAGCCGGGATTCGATCCCACAACCTGCGGGTCAGCAGCCGAGTACCTTAGCCACTAGACCACCGCGGCAGGGCACCCAAAAGAGAGTCAACGTGCCTTTGTAAAATGAGTCATATACGCGGCGAGACAGGGCTCACCACAAAGACAAATTATCTTTATTACACATGAAGTTTGGCATGAGTAGTGTAGCTGTGGGATCGAGTTCTTCCGTTGCTTGCCCGTAGATGCCATCCATGACGTACCGTGCGCATGCGCAGCTGTGCCTGTTTCCGGGCGCCCCCCACGGCACCGGCAGCACTCACTCGCTGGACCTGCCTCGCGAGGAGTTGGGCAAACCCGAGCGGAGAGCCTCGGCTCCCGAAGGGGACAACATCAAGATCGTCATCGATGACGTGGACTCGCAGGGACCACCTCCAACACCTCTCCGCAAGAGGGTGCTACTGCAGAGAGATCCCGCGGACACTGGAGCGAGGAGTAAGTTTCTTCTGAGTCAGGTTTTCTTGTTATATCAATGCGAGAAGCTTAAATGCCTCATATATATAAAGTAAAAATTGACCGTTGGTGTTCTGCAGCGTTGGCGCGTGCCAACACGAGTTTTTTAACAGGGAACAGTGCACACACACGGGAGAAGAAAAACTAAGAGGAGTCGGCGCTACCCTGGCAACGTCAAGTCCTGCCAATCTTTCTTGTTCAGCGTGTCTTCGCTGTTTCCTGTTACGAAGCCTAGTCAGCAAGCTCAAGTGTATGTCCCTTTAACAGTACGAGTGATGTGAAAAATCATCCGCACTTGAAGGTGGCACCATATGATGCCATAATGACGTCAAACATCGCCATACTTCGAGACGTAATCATGACGTTATCACATGCCGTCGTCTCTTGAACAAAAGTGGGTCGATTGCGGAAATGGTGAAGTGCAGAAATCTTGTACCCCCGTGGGAATCATGGGAAGCACAGGCTTCGGATCTGCTTCAGATCTGAAGCCTCTTCGAATCCGAAGCCTCTTTGGATAACAAAGTTGCTGCTTCAGTGCCTCGCACCACATTCCACTATCCACGCTGCGCAAATAACGAAACTAAAACTGTAGAAAAATTTTCGTAGACAGTTCATTAGCTAACGCAATCCAATTCCAAGTCTCTACTTCCCATAATTCTCATGGGGGTACATGATTGCACTGCCAGATTCCTGTCTAGATATGATTGTACGAAACTCTATGACTTACAATGTATCCACTCTCGGAGGCAATACAAAACTACGTTAGTTGCGGGAAAACTTTTGAAGCGAGGTGGATGCTACTCGAGAGTAAAAAAAATATGAAAGACATCTTTCACCTTGGGGTTGTGTTAAGCGAATGCATGAAGGTCTCCTTAGAATTTTTTTGTGCATTGTTAGTCAGCACCATAGATCGGCAAACGATACGGAGCTCACAAAAACCCACTCATCATATATATTTTGCGCTTAGGACTCACTCGGGCTCAGCCTCAACATTTTTCTCAGCTGGCTCACTCGGACTCAAACTCACTGAACTGTTCTTCACTCTTGCTCACTTTGACGTCACTCCTCGATCTGAGTCCGAGTGAGTTGACTCACGAGTTACATTGCCGAGTTATGGTCTACACCCATACGTCATTCCTCCTCATGTCGATCGTATTAAGCTCCTTCGAACGCCCGAATGCTTCAGGAGTAGTTCACCGTGCGTGTTCCCATTCTAATCTCCTCCACACGTTTCCAGCACGAGGGTTCGGCATGCGGGTGATGGGCGGCAAGAAGGCGCCGGACGGCCATTTGTACGCCGCGGTGGCCTGGGTGCTTGCCGGCTCGTCGGCCGACCTGGCCGGACTGAAGCAGGGCGACGTCATACTCGAGTGGAACGGCACGTCGCTCGTCGACCGCTCGTACGAGGAAGTGTGCGCCATACTGGACAAGTCGCCGCACAGCGTCGAGCTGGTCGTCGAGACCGGAAGAAAGATGTGAGCATGCACTCGTCATTTTCACGCTACGCAAAGGAACGAGGTTAGGGAGTTCTAGAATACCGTTTGCAAGCGCTGCAAGGCGTTGCGGGCGTAGCGGGCGCTATATAAGTTTTAGAATAGCGTTTGCCCTGCTGCTAACCGCAACGCACGATCGCAGCGACACCGTAGCCTCGAATCCGGTGCTTGCGGGCCACATGCGGGCCGCCATTACCGCATGCAATTTCGGATTTTTGCGTGCGGTCCGCGAACGCCGACTCGCGTTACGACGCATGCGCAGTGGCAGCGACCGCACCGCAAGGGCTCGCGGTGCGCTATTCTAAAGCTCCCTATTATCACGGAACTAGAATGCCCGTTAACATCTGCGCCCAAGTTAGACGGGAGCATTATTTTTCTTACACCCTGGTCGCAATAAAACCGGTCGCTAATGGTCGCAAATGACCGCTTTAGTCATAAAGCGACTGTCTCGGCCCGCTCGCTCGCTGCTCTGTTATAAGTCACTTGACTGTGGTCCCAAACTTCTGAACCGATCGCTTGCGCAGGATTAAGACGTCAGCTCACATTTAGGGGCCAATGACGAATCAGTGCTATTATGCGAGCCGACGTGAACTGTGTGTGACGGCGTGTATATAAGTCTCACGTAGATGTTAACGTCGGTTGCGTAGAAGCGCGGCTTGTCAGTCGAAACCGGTAGGTAATCTTAGCAAGGGTAGACTGGTGGCCTTCTTAGTGTGACATGCTCATAAATTTAAGCGCGGCACTGAACAGACGAGGACGGGACAGGTAAAACACAAGACTTCCTGTTCAACCCTTTGTCCCTTTCTCAATGAAAATTCGGTTTATTGCCGACAGAAAGCGAAAAAACATGAATTCTGCATTACTGCCTCGTGACTTTTGAATTTGCAAGACTATTGAGGCTGTTTCCGGTTATGGCTAATGCGTATTATTCCGGTCCTGTCCTCGCCTTTTCAGGGCCACGCGTAACTTTATAAACGGTACGGGTCGCAGCTGTGAATGAGCCTTGAAATTATCATTGCGTCATTTTGACAGTGAACCTGTGTATGGCTAGTAGTCTGAAAAGTTTGGCGGTTCAAAAACCCGAAAGTGTGCAGAAACTAACGTGAAGAGTCAATTCCTGCGTAGGCTACCTGGCATGGTCTCCGCATTTGCGCTAGTTTCTCTCCAGGTTTTGTCAGCACATGTAGCTATAGGGAGGATATCCCTGCAAGGGAGCGTACTTGAGGCGGTGTCTGACTAGCAGGTTCCTTCGATTAGGAAGCCTGGCACCGTTCCTCGAGAAAGTGGGTTACTCCAAGTTAGCAGCTGCAATTCGCCAAGCCACGCCACGCTTTTCGACGACTGCGCCATCGTCACGTAAGAACAGATAAACTAGACACAGCGCCCTTGCTGCGAGCCGGCTGTTCTTTTTCTGCCCTTTATTTTTCTTCATTTCGCCAGCCTAGCCGTGCCTATTTGTATATGAAAAGAGACAGGCATAAATATGGAATCGATGAACTCGACGTACACACTTCAAACTGGAGACGACGTAACACGTCATCATTTACGTTTCGGCAGATAAACCAGACTAGAAAGTTTACGACACAATTCAGAAAGGAGGTCTCGACATCGTAAACTGACGGCCGAGTATCGGTGCACGGTTTATTTGATACCCAGTGGAAGACCAGACCACGTTAAGGTCGGTCATATAGGAAGAGCCAAAGGCTATTAAGCAATATACTGCCCCCGGACGCAACTTGACGCCTTACTTCGTCTCCGCCGCCAACGTTTTTGTTTGTTTGTTTGTTTTCGTCTAACGTATGTACTTGGTCACCGAGCCAGCGCTGTATTACCACCCGGTAGGCAATCATGGCAGCGCAACGAAGCGGGCGGTCATAAAGACGTCTGCGATACTCTGCATTACCAGTGTATGGTTTTATTACAGCCAGACTGTCTCATTCTATGCTGTTCCTCCGACATCGTAGATCTATCTATCTATCTATCTATCTATCTATCTATCTAACCATCCACCCATCTATCTATCTATCTATCTATCTATCTATCTATCTATCTATCTATCTATCTATGTATATATCTATCTAACCATCCACTCATCTATCTATCTATCTATCTATCTATCTATCTATCTATCTATCTATCTATCTATCTATCTATATTTACCAAATACATCAACACTATAGCACATCTGAAATAGGTATAGCAAAACATCAGGACGCTAAACTGCTTCAATAGCGTCTTGCAGCTGAGCAGGACGTTGCGAGTTTCGTGTTAGATGTCAGTGGCTTATGCCTTGAACTTCGTTGTAGTTGCTAAGTGTGCGCGTTCACTGATACGGCCTGGCCTGCCCCGTCTATACCGCAACACACATCCCAACGTTCCGTGTTGTATGACTCGTCTTCAATGTCGCAGGAGCAACCGCGAGCTTCGCGCGTCCACGGGCAACATCCCGTCGCGCAAGTCGTCCACCTGCTCCGTGGGCGAAGGAGCGGCCACTCGCCGCAAGCTTCCAAAGACGCCCGACGAGATCTGCAACAAGGCGCACGTCCAGGGAGAGCTCGGCATCCGCCTGTGGTGAGAACGTGCTACCTGTACGGGCTTCACGTTACCCGATGACGCTCTTGCCATGTTTGGCTCCTTACCACTCGTCAGCGCTATGCTATATATGCTTATAATAGAAGGGCAAAGAGTGCAGCCAGTCAATTGTCCTGTTTGCTGCACTACCTCAACCTAAAAGCCTAAGCTAGTTGTTCTCTTTTCGCATTCAAGGTTATGCAGCGCTCTCGCACCGAAGTAGCACGACGACATGCGGTGTTCACTTCTCGCGCTTTCAATGTGATCGCGGTACTGCATTCCATATTGAAGTCAAAAACGAAATGGGTGTAATGAATCGAGAAAATTGTTTGAATACAAAAGCTCACCACCAACGATGTCAGCACAAATGATACAAAAAATAACTATTGTCACGTAATAACGTCACCATAGGTAATCACAGATTGTCAAAATTTGCCTCGTCATCGTGACGACACTACGACGTCACACAACTTGCCAACAATGATGATGATGTCTCATTGAATCCTAGCTTGAGAAAAGGTAGGTTCATCTCGGAGGCAATACAAAACAAAGTGAACTACAGAAATCTCATTTTGCCTCCGATCTCGAAGTCAATGAAAAATCATGGCAGGTGCAGAAATTTTCAAAGGTAGGAGGGAGGAGATGATGAAAAATTAGCTCACCGACAGAAAAAAAAATGGCAGATGACTTTGAGCTTTGAGGCCCTCTTATGCAGTTGACATAGTCGAATGCAGAAAAGAACCAGCGAGTTTTTTTTTACTTTGTAACAGTTGACAGTTGTGTAAAGCAGCAGGCAACAAATGACAGCACAGGCATGTCTTCAACTTATTTTTATTTCGACAACTAAATATTGTTTCCTTTTTCGGGTACATACCCAAGCAAGAAAAACGCGTTTTGTAGCAAAAATTAGGGCTAGTGGAAGCCGCGCGCAATCTTTGAACTCGTGAGGCCACGCGCTCCCGCCAAGTCACGTTGAACGTCACTGTGCGTGGGAAGACGGACGTCCGGTTTGATATTCCGCACTGGGGAAAATGTACGCATGACAAGAAGAAAGGTCAAGCAACCAATACTTGCGTATACACGCACGAAGCTGCACTTTCAGGTGGTTGGGAAAATACTTGTTTGGATGAACATCTAGCCCCTCTTGCCACCTAGCAAGCTAGCTGTAACCTATCAGGACACAGCCGTGCCAGACAGAGATTGTGTAAGCTTCACTGTCCTACAAGCGAATTTCGGTGTTTCTAGTTTTTGATTTGGCGTATACAGTGGAAACCAGCGTACTATGAGGAGTGTCACTGCTCTGTCGTACTCTACACTTTTCTCATCCCCCCCCCCCTTTATAACTTGTGTTTCTCAATAAAGGTTTGATGCCACAGCCATCCAAAGTACGCTCAGGATGCGCTTTCAAAGCAGCGTTTTTCCGCATGAGCTCTCTGGTCAGCAGAGAGGGACAGAATGATGCTTCAGTTTTTCTTAAGTAATTATCTAATGTTAATGACTTAGTGTTAGGAAGAAGTGTACCAACTCAGGCGAAATTTATACCATGTTTACTTGTGTTGTGCTAGTCACGTTTTCTTCATAATTTTAAGAGTTGGCTAATGGTAGTACCACCTGAACGAGGTGGCCTGCTGTTATACATATCTACTACTGACGCTAGCATCAGCTACGATGGTAAATTGAAGATAATAAACAGTAAATAACTCTACATTTCCCACGCGAATACCACTATATCGTCCACCGATTCTTTCCCAACGTCAGGTACGACGGCACCGACTTGGAGGTTACCGTGTTGGGCGCACGCGGTCTTCCTCCTCGACGTTCGTACGTCAAGCTGCGACTGCACGAGCCCGGCTCGGGTCTGCGAGGTCCGGCCATGAAGACCCCGATATCGGAGCCGGTGACCAGTCCGGAGTGGAACAAGACGTTCGTGTTCCGCTCGCTGGAGTCCCTCGAGGGCCTCTTCCTGGACCTGACCGTGTGGGACCACCGGCCCGTCGGCACCAACGCCTTCCTGGGGGAGGTGCAGCTCCCACTCGACCGGACGCCGCTCAGGGACAACGCCGAATGGCTGCCGCTGTCCAGGGGTGCCGGAGTCGCCGCTCGCAGCCACTCTCAGGACCTGCCACCCGACGACCTCATCCGGAGCTCGTCTATGGACTCCATGCGTGAGTGTCGTAGTTGTGTAGGTAGTAGTAGTAGTAGAAAACTTCATTATGTACATAATCCAAACAGGCTAGAGCTCCAGTGCCCCGAAGGAAGGTCATTTCAAGGGTTTGTGTTTCTTAGCACAAACCCTTGAAGCGTGACAGCGTCTGTGAGATTCCGACACGCCAGGCGCGGGAACCTGCTCTGTTGTTCGCGCTACGCGCTCGGCACGAGGTACGCGAGAGGCGTGGTGTTGATTGATTGATTGATTGATTGATTGAATTGAATTGTGGGATTTAACGTCCAAAAACCACTATATATGATTATGAGAGAGGCCGTAGTGGAGGGCTCCGGAAATTTCGACCACCTGGGGTTCTTTAACGTGCACCCAAATCTGAGTACACGGGCCTACAACATTTCCGCCTCCATCGGAAATGCAGCCGCAGCAGTAGGGATTAGATCCCGCGACCTGCGGGTCAGCAGCCGAGTACCTTAGCCACTAGACCACCGTGGCGGGGCGAGAGGCGTGGTGTGGTGTGAGAAATGATGATCATGAATGACGAGGATGATGATGCTATAGTTGTGCTCTTTGTCTTCATTCGCTGTAACTGTCGTGATGACATAAAACACGTTCTTAAGAAGATGAGAACTCTGGACGAAGAGGTTTTGCATTTTCCATCGTTACGTGCTCAAAAACTATGTCTGGTCGTGCAGCGTGCGCCATGGTGGTGGTTAACTGTTAGACAAGGCTATATATGAATGACAGAGTTGCCGAGTTGCGTCCGTTTGGCGACTGAACAATAATTAGTTGATTGATTGATATGTGGGGTTTAACGTCCCAAAACAACAATAATTAGTCACCAGAATAATTATTTCGAGTGTCCGCAATATAGTCGTACACGGCGTGACGCCTGCTTGCTTACCTTGTGACCATGTTTGCTTGCGTAACGAGTGGAAATGACCGCGCAACGTTAGTAGTGTCCGTTGTTATCCTTCGCGAAATATTTCAACCTTCATACTGGATTACTAAAAGGACATTTTACGTGAAAATGCCGTTCTAGATAAAAATAAAAAGAGCCAATTGAATGCGCAACATTAGCCTCCAAGTGACAACTATTCTAGAACTTGTCATTGCAAGAAAGTCAGAATGATATGCGTAGCAAGGAGTGTTGAATATTTTGGCGCTTAGCTTGACAATCATATCCTGAAACGTGCAGAGTTTGCAGTCTTGGGTACGCAACAAATGCTGAGAATACTTGGCGTCCGCACTGACAATGTAAAATTAGTGGAACTGTAAATTCCGCCGTGATTATCTTCCATGTTAAATCCCGACTGTGTGGGCTCTAATTATGCACAAACGATGTAAAAGTTACTCTGTTACATTTCCCTCGTTACAACAATCATTTGTGCAGTGCTTCATCCGGACGATGCCTGGCAGGGTAATCCCGTGGAGCGTAAGTCGTCAGCGCCATCCGTGTACTCGGTTTCCACGGCAGTGAATCCAAAGAACCGTCAGCTGCTGGCCCAGGACAGCCTACCAGGTGAGACGATGTGTTCACTTATATAAGTGTGAAGCACCTTAGGGTCTTGGCTTGTCAGCGCCCAACGTCGTCAAGGTGTGTCGAGGAGTCATGGGTATAATCACGGAATCAGGACAGTCACGGAGTTAAGGTGTGTCGAGGAGTCATGGGTATAATCACGGAATCAGGACAGCCACGGAGTTAAAGTGTGTCGAGGAGTCATGGGTATAATCACGGAATCAGGACAGCCACGGAGTTAAGGTGTGTCGAGGAGTCATGGGTATAATCACGGAATCAGGACAGCCACGGAGTTAAGGTGTGTCGAGGAGTCATGGGTATAATCACGGAATCAGGACAGTCACGGAGTTAAGGTGTGTCGAGGAGTTATGGGTACAATCACGGAATCAGGACAGCCACGGAGTTAAGGTGTGTCGAGGAGTCATGGGTATAATCACGGAATCAGGACAGCCACGGAGTCAAGGTGTGTCGAGGAGTCATGGGTATAATCACGGAATCAGGACAGTCACGGAGTTAAGGTGCGTCGAGGAGTCATGGGTATAATCACGGAATCAGGACAGTCACGGAGTTAAGGTGCGTCGAGGAGTCATGGGTATAATCACGGAATCAGGACAGCCACGGAGTTAAGGTGTGTCGAGGAGTCATGGGTATAATCACGGAATCAGGACAGTCACGGAGTTAAGGTGTGTCGAGGAGTCATGGGTATAATCACGGAATCAGGACAGCCACGGAGTTAAGGTGTGTCGAGGAGTCATGGGTATGATCACGGAATCAGGACAGTCACGGAGTTAAGGTGTGTCGAGGAGTCATGGGTATAATCACGGAATCAGGACAGTCACGGAGTTAAGGTGTGTCTAGGAGCCATGGGTATAATCACGGAATCAGGACAGCCACGGAGTTAAGGTGTGTCTAGGAGTCATGGGTATAATCACGGAATCAGGACAGCCACGGAGTTAAGGTGTGTCGAGGAGTCATGGGTATGATCACGTAATCAGGACAGTCACGGAGTTAAGGTGTGTCGAGGAGTCATGGGTATAATCACGGAATTAGGACAGCCACGGAGTTAAGGTGTGTCGAGGAGTCATGGGTATAATCACGGAATCAGGACAGCCACGGAGTCAAGGTGTGTCGAGGAGTCATGGGTATAATCACGGAATCAGGACAGCCACGGAGTTAAGGTGTGTCGAGGAGTCATGGGTATGATCACGGAATCAGGACAGTCACGGAGTTAAGGTGTGTCGAGGAGTCATGGGTATAATCACGGAATCAGGACAGTCACGGAGTTGAGGTGTGTCTAGGAGTCATGGGTATAATCACGGAATCAGGACAGCCACGGAGTTAAGGTGTGTCGAGGAGTCATGGGTATGATCACGGAATCAGGACAGTCACGGAGTTAAGGTGTGTCGAGGAGTCATGGGTATGATCACGGAATCAGGACAGTCACGGAGTTAAGGTGTGTCGAGGAGTCATGGGTATAATCACGGAATCAGGACAGCCACGGAGTTAAGGTCTAGGAGTCATGGGTATAATCACGGAATCAGGACAGCCACGGAGTTAAGGTGTGTCGAGGAGTCATGGGTATGATCACGGAATCAGGACAGTCACGGAGTTAAGGTGTGTCGAGGAGTCATGGGTATAATCACGGAATCAGGACAGCCACGGAGTTAAGGTGTGTCGAGGAGTCATGGGTATAATCACGGAATCAGGACAGCCACGGAGTCAAGGTGCGTCGAGGAGTCATGGGTATAATCACGGAATCAGGACAGCCATGGAGTTAAGGTGTGTCGAGGAGTCATGGGTATAATCACGGAATCAGGACAGTCACGGAGTTAAGGTGTGTCTAGGAGTCATGGGTATAATCACGGAATCAGGACAGCCACGGAGTTAAGGTGTGTCGAGGAGTCATGGGTATGATCACGGAATCAGGACAGTCACGGAGTTAAGGTGTGTCGAGGAGTCATGGGTATAATCACGGAATCAGGACAGTCACGGAGTTAAGGTGCGTCGAGGAGTCATGGGTATAATCACGGAATCAGGACAGTCACGGAGTCAAGGTGTGTCAAGGAGTCATGGGTATAATCACGGAATCAGAACAGTCACGGAGTTAAGGTGTGTCTAGTAGTCATGGGTATAATCACGGAATCAGGACAGCCACGGAGTTAAGGTGTGTCGAGGAGTCATGGGTATGATCACGGAATCAGGACAGTCACGGAGTTAAGGTGTGTCGAGGAGTCATGGGTATAATCACGGAATCAGGACAGCCACGGAGTTAAGGTGTGTCGAGGAGTCATGGGTATAATCACGGAATCAGGACAGCCACGGAGTCAAGGTGTGTCGAGGAGTCATGGGTATAATCACGGAATCAGGACAGCCACGGAGTTAAGGTGTGTCGAGGAGTCATGGGTATGATCACGGAATCAGGACAGTCAAGGAGTTAAGGTGTGTCGAGGAGTCATGGGTATAATCACGGAATCAGGACAGTCACGGAGTTAAGGTGTGTCTAGGAGTCATGGGTATAATCACGGAATCAGGACAGCTACGGAGTTAAGGTGTGTCGAGGAGTCATGGGTATGATCACGGAATCAGGACAGTCACGGAGTTAAGGTGTGTCGAGGAGTCATGGGTATAATCACGGAATCAGAACAGTCACGGAGTTAAGGTGTGTCTAGGAGTCATGGGTATAATCACGGAATCAGGACAGTCACGGAGTTAAGGTGTGTCGAGGAGTCATGGGTATGATCACGGAATCAGGACAGTCACGGAGTTAAGGTGTGTCGAGGAGTCATGGGTATAATCACGGAATCAGGACAGCCACGGAGTTAAGGTGTGTCGAGGAGTCATGGGTATAATCACGGAATCAGGACAGCCACGGAGTCAAGGTGTGTCGAGGAGTCATGGGTATAATCACGGAATCAGGACAGTCACGGAGTTAAGGTGCGTCGAGGAGTCATGGGTATAATCACGGAATCAGGACAGTCACGGAGTTAAGGTGCGTCGAGGAGTCATGGGTATAATCACGGAATCAGGACAGTCACGGAGTTAAGGTGTGTCAAGGAGTCATGGGTATAATCACGGAATCAGAACAGTCACGGAGTTAAGGTGTGTCTAGGAGTCATGGGTATAATCACGGAATCAGGACAGCCACGGAGTTAAGGTGTGTCGAGGAGTCATGGGTATAATCACGGAATCGGGACAGTCACGGAGTTAAGGTGTGCCGTGCAGTCCATCATGAACGGGTACGCGCCGAACGGAATCATTTACATAACGGAGTCGTTTCGAGCGTAGAGAACAGTTCGTGACATAACCTGACATTTGCAATAAAAAAGTCGTGACACTAGACAGTAATACATGGAGTAACATATTCTAACAAAGAAGTTATGTAAGCAGTGGTCACCAACATGTTTATGCGAAGTTGTTACTAAATAGCATTGTCATTGCAATAGCTAGTCTGCTGCTCCACTGTTTCGATAATCGGAAATCCGTAACCGCAACCGCAACCCTTTACTTAGTGTCCATGAACTATATTTAACTTTTCCATAAAGACCTCACACTTTGACTCCGGACCATTTAAATGTATTTCTTCTTTCTCTCTTTCAATATTTACTTATAAAATTGCAGCAATATTGTATTTATTGTCATGGCAATCGTGTATAGTATACCTTTAAAGCTACTCTGTCATTGAATTTGTATATAATTTCGTGACCGTATTAACAGCGCGTCTGCTCCTTATATGTAATAAAATGCTCATCTAATAGTCTTTAACAGTTCACAAGTGTGGTGGTCTAGTGGCTAAGGTACTCGGCTGCTGACCCGCAGGTCGCGGGATCGAATCCCGGCTGCGGCGGCTGCATTTTCGATGGAGGCAAAAATGCTGTAGGGCCGTTTGCTCATATTTGGGTGCACGTGAAAGAACCCCAGGTGGTCGGAATTTCCGGAGTCCTCCTCTACGGCGTCTCTCATTATAACATGGTGGTTTGGGGACGTTAAACCATGCATATGAATCGATCGATTAGATTTGACCTGTAACTAGGCACACATTCTGGTGATCCAAATACTTTCGCAACAATTTTTGTAATATATTATTGAATAAACACTGACTGACTCATAGAAAATTGTCGGTCTTGACTGTTTTAGCTATCTTCCCACATGCCTTGCTTTCTTTAGGTTGCTCCGTATCATTAGGTTTCGCCCTCACCCACTTCTTTGCCCTTTCCACAGAACTGTACGCGTCCTCGCCGACGCAAACTCCAGAAAGAGCCAAGAGCGCCAGCTTCAAGGTTCGCAGAAACGTCAATCTTCCGGACACCACAGGTGAGTCATGGTGCTGTCTGATGCTTGAACGATGCACCCTCGTCAGTGCGCAGTGTGAAGATTTTCAGCGTAAGGGTGCAGACTGTGAATGGCATAGAGTTTCCGAATATACACTAGAGGGAACTCTGGTGCTAGTGTCTATGGGAGCTGCAACACACGGCGCTTCAGCGAGCATGGGAATGATGGGTAGTACACACATTTGTCTAATATTCGTACTTGTGGCCTGCATCTGGCTCCGTGTGTGTTCGTGTGGCTTGAAGTTGTTTTTTCACGAAACAAATATTAGCAAATGTTCAGTGGTTGCGCTTCACTATCTTATTTTTTAGACTTACCTTTTGAAATCGGGTTGTGAAGTTCAAAAGGGGTGAATCTTTCTCTCAAAACAAAACCGAAACACAGCAATAAACGAAGTCGCAAGTACGATTCGCCGTCCGCAAGTATGAAGACTAGGCAAATGTGTGTACTACCCATCATTCCCATGGTCGCTTAACAATCGCATCGGCAGAGTCCCCTCTAGTTAATTTTGGGAAACTCTATGGTGAATGGGGTTCGTTATGGGGGCTGCTTCGGATGCAGTATATTACAGTATAGCCTTCGGCTATGTTACTTTATTGCAATACTACAGGCTGCATGAAAGTACGCGCAATATGTGTTCACCATGTTTTAAGTGCACACTGGCTGACAAATACGAAACAGAAAAGACAAGACGTGTGTTCGAAAGCACTACTACTTGCAACTGAATTTCCGTTATCATCGTTCATGCAACATGCTCGCGCCATGTTCTGGTCAATGTAGCGCAGACACAACCATCAGACATGTGTGAATGGGCAGAAAAGCGTAATAATGTATCTTCTGTGAGAATACGCGCAAGTGAACAGACACGTGACCACGTAGCCTCACTGAATTTCATACGGTAAAGAAAAAAAGAAAAAAAATCTCAGGTTGTGCCGTCACTCTTCTCAACGCTTGCGATTATGGCTGCCAAGCGGGTAGCGTCATGCTGCTTTGCCTTCTCTGTTTTTTTTTCTGACTGAGCATCTTTTAGGCGAGAAATATAGACTGACGTAAGAAAACTTAGCAGATGGTAGGCAAAGAACGAGTCACTTCAACAGATGGAAAAGAATAAAAGGAAGGTGAGGAGAGGGGATTATATTCCTAATGAAACAAACATCATTAAGACCCAGCTGGAGAGGATTTCATGGCAATCCTGCCCATGACGAAACTATGGAGTTCACAGAGGAGGAATCAAGAATTGAACTACCGAATTTTCATAAGTCAAACACAAATAGTGCACATCGACTGATTCTATGTTTAGTCGATTTAATTTCACCCTCTTTAGAAAACCATCTGGCAAAATTACTTCCGAAAAAGCCCCGCGACTTGCACATCTTTACACAACCAGTGCCTACACGATTATGCTTCATCGTCGTATACATAGGAGCCCGCTGTTAAAGGGGGCATCGCAGTGCGTCCAGTGGGGGCCTCCACCAGATAGAAAAAAATTTCGTGTGGGTGCTCCAAATGGCATTCTTTTGCCATACGCTAACGTCTGGTGTCGCGTTTTCAAACGCTAAGAAACCCTTCACGAAACACGAAATGTATGAAAAGAACACCGCGCACGGCATTCATTGCGCCTGCGCACATCTCGCAGCCGCAAAACGGCAGTGTTCTCCCACCCGCACTGATGTTCCCTTTAACTGTGACCCGTTATGCACAAACAACTTCAGCTGGGCCACATGGTTTGCATTCTACAATGTGACAAAACTGTGCTAACCATAGAGTTTCCTAAACTTAACAGGAGGGCACTCTGGCGCTGCAGTCATTCGGCAACCATGGTAGCACACAAATTTACCTAGTCTTCGTGTTTGCGGGCTTCGAACGCATTTGTTGCTTTGTTTATTATTGCACTGTCTTGGTTTTGTTCGAATAAAATAACGAACCGCTGTGAACCTTGCGAGCCTAAAAGGCCAAGGTGGTGGCGTGCAACTGCTGAGCATTATCCGATTGTCATTTCGTGACAAAGCCGTTCCAAGCCACGCGCAGCCAAACGAAGTCGAAAGGAGGAAGATTAGACTTGTGCACCACCCATCACTCCCATGCTCGCTGAAGTGCCATACGTTGTAGCTCACATAGACACAAGCGCCAGAGTTCCCTCTGGTGTATTTTTAGGAAACTCTGTGATGCTAGCAACAGCGCTTCGTGTTCAATGTTTCATCTCTTGCGTTGCTGTTATTTCACCTTGGTGCTTCACTCAGTTCCGCTCATTCGATAACGTCTTGCGTAGGTTTATCTTCTTGTCCTTTGTTTCGTACTTGCCCTATACGGTGCTTTAACATCGGACAGGGACACAAAACTCGCTGCGCGTCGTTTTGTAGATACATCCAGTGGTGTGCTTTATGTCTCTCTTGTGAGTCGTCGAGGCGAGCTGTAATGACATGCGTGTTACTTGCTGTGCGTTCCCCTTCCCTCGCGTAGCCATGGACGAGAGGCGGTCGCTTCCGAGGCGAAAACTCTCACGGACGGTGAGCCTCAAGTCGGACGAAAGGGTCAACCACGTCCCGGTCAACAAAGGTAGGCCGCCGAAGCTAGCGCCACCTATGTCTGTGTACATGTGAACGTCTGTGAACACATGTGGAATTGCCTTAGATTTAGTGGCGTCACAGAACGCGCTACGAAAAATGTTTCCGCGAGCGTGGTGGGCAGTTTTCTGCAAAAATTTCAAGAGAGGAAATTTCGGTGCCAGCATTCTCGGAGGCTACGAAATTCATCTGCAGGGTACGAAAATTAAGGGTTATGCTTCAATATTTTGGTGAAATAAAGCACTATAAAGGTACCATTACATTTCTGTTTATGTTATTGTGCCTTTGTGTAAGATACTTGTTGACATTCCAATGAGTCCTGCAAAGCATGTGTAAATAAATAAATAAGAAAAAAACTGGCCCCGTATCTGCAAGTTACACTGCAAATGTCGTCGCAAGACGATAGTCTTGCGTCTGGAGAGAGTGAGCAAAACGTTTATTTGATGTTCTGCGCAAGAAAATCAGTGAATGGTATTCTGGAGGCGCTGCGTTACAGTGCCTCGAGCGTGCAGCGGAGGCGAACGACCGCATCAAGTCACGTCACACGTGAAACATGAGCGCTATCTGGCAGTTATCTTGGAAAACGAAGCGCGCCCGCCCTGCGTGGCCCTCTCGGTGGTGATGAGGTGTAGAACGCAAGGTGACAGATAGATGCCATCACCGTGTCGTCTTAGCGAAGCGTTGGAAACACTTGCCTTTTCGTGCAAGCGTTGCATGGTCAGCGCAACGTGATAAACGCTACGGTCCTTGGAATTACTTATGTATGCCTTTTCTGGTAAGAGACACGCATACAGAATATATACGTGTTGTTATAGTGCCTCAGACGTACGAAATAATTGCTTTTTAATTGACAATTGCACAAGTATGAAGGCTGAATCTTGAGCAATATTGGTGGGCGCTGCGGATGGGGTCGGCCGTTTGAAGTATCGTTTGGCCACTTTGGTGCCGTTTAGGGTACCGTTAAGAGCGGACAAACAGACAACTGTACAGACAGACAGACAGACAGACAGACAGACCAAACTTCTCGGGTCGAAGGTCCCCAAGAAAGACTATCGTCTTTTAAGATACTGACCAAGAGTTTAGACATGCGCACATCATGCCATCCTTCAAAAGCGGTTATGCCACTTCATCGTTACTAAAAGACGGGATAGAAAATGCACACTCGATGGACGAAACTAGTTTGTAAAGATGGACTTTCCTTTGCAGAGATACGGCTTACAGCTCTGCGTTTGTGTCTGGCTGCTGAGGTCATGTTGGTTCAAGGGTTCCCGGTGATATTGGATTTCCTCGCACATGATGTCGGCTATTCCATTCACTTCAGGTTCCGACTCAAGGAACTAACGCAGCTTGAATGGTCTGACACAAGTCACCATTGCCTGAAGTTTGAGCTTCGACATGGTTTGTCGCCAGTGAGTGGACGTTGCGACGCCTATGGTTCGCATCTCAAGCGGTCTCTAGATCACTGAAGCCTTTGAAACGAACTCATTGTCTTCGGCGGATTTCTTAACCAGCAAACAGCTCATGTTCTACTCCTCGCATAAGGTAGCGGGCATTCTTCTCCTTATAAATATTTGAATTCATGCGACGAAAGAAGTGATCGAGTCATCTATCCCGTGTGCATCGAGCTGCTTTCATTTCCGGTAGATGCGCAAGTGTCGCCAGCAAAGCTGCGATCTTCTTCTTACGAGCCTTGTTCGTGAAGGCGGCCCGAAATACGGCAATAAGAAATCCCAGGTACGATGTGCAGGCCCTCGATTCTTGAAGCTAACCTTCGCGATGTCCCTCAAGTCGAAATAGACACGACGCAACTTGTCTTCGGAGTACCAGCTATTGAAGATGGAGACGCAGTAGTGTGTTAGCAACCAACTTGCCATGTTTTTAGAGAACGATCCGTGAAATACACGGCTGCCTGGAATGCCGCAGTACGATCACAGGCAGCAGACTGCTGTTCTTGTAGCTGCCGTTGTAGTCGTACCTTTGTCTCCTTGTTTCCTTGGCATGAGCTACACTATGGCAACAGCTTTTGCAGTCATCGTCTGGGTCGGTGGATCAGCAATGACGTCGGTGTCTTCCTTCACGGCTTTCAGGGATGTACGGCACATGAAAGCAGAACTTCCACGAGACCTCGCGCAGAGCTAACTGGGGGAAATGTGGCAGTGAAATTGGTAACGAGAAAATATTTCTACTCTTGCCCCCACGTTTAGAACCAGCATACATAATCTTCACACCAATTGTCATCTGGGGACGCCACCAGTGTACTATTTAGGACAGACATTCGATAAGAACAAGCCGGATTCTATGGCGGTCGTCAGCTCAACATCACCTGCAGCGCCCTACCAAAGATAGCTGCCCCCGGCAACAGATGAAAAAATTCTGGTCTAAATGCCCCGTCAATCGGAACACGCACATCACAACGAAAGCGGCGAATGCGATAATCGGTAGTCTGCAATCTTATCAGCGCGTGAAACACGTCAGCATTCGTTCGCGTAGTAACGTGTCCGGCAGCCTACTGATAAAAGGAACCTCGGAGGGCTCGGTCGTCACTCGGAGCCTCCACCGGGCGGCGCGCTGCACCGTGGTTTTTGCAGGCGTAGCGTGCGTAGTGAATGGAGCTCGTTCGCCGTCCGCTGCCTAGCTTACCCCCGTATTCTAGAACGTCCCTTCACTCAACGCTCCACCTTCACTTGAGAAAGCCGATGGAAGCGACCTCTCTAGTCACGGCAAGTCACTGCATATCAGCGATAATGGGGTGCGATTCTGGAGCAGCGCAGCGTCATTTTCAGCCGAGCAGCGGCGGAGTGGTCAACTCTGTCAAGTGAAGGCCGAAAGTCGAGTCGAAGAGCGTTTGTGAATACGGGAGTTAAACTCGTCGTGAAGGAAACTGCTGACACGTCGGAAGATCGCCGCGTGCGGGGCTTTTGCGCCTGCGCGAAACCCTTTGCAGCCGGCGGCGGAGTTGAGCGGCCTCCATGCAGTCTGACATTCCCTTGACCTGTAGACCACTGCATACTCTGCAGCATTGTCACTGGCACAGGCGTAAATTTCCGAATGAACACAACCACTTGCGTCGTGGGTACAAACTGAGTATAAAATTCTAAATTTCATGACGTGTTGCAGTTCCTTCCAGTGTGGCCTGCGCCGAGCGACAGCACTTGTAAGAGCTTTAGGCGGTGAAACGAAGTCATAATGGAAAGAAAAACAAGTGCCCTTTTCAATATAGTGAGACCTACTAGCCTACTAGAACATTCTGGTAAACTTTCAGCGTCACACAACGAAGTAGTTGGTTCCAAGAAAATTTGGGTATATAAAACTCCAATTACAGCCTTTTGAGCCGCCCTCTATCATATCAAAATGCTATAAGAACTTTCTTCGAGCTTTACTACTATAATTTTACCAGAATGTTTTAGTTCGTCTCGAAAATATTGAACTACGACTTCATTTTGATAACTTTATTTTTAAGGTAAAAGTGTTTTTTTATTCTGCCTATTTACTATTTAAAGCAGCGAGCCTCTTCAGGCGGCACAGAAAGATAGATGGCACTAGCCGCACGTGTCTCAAAATCCTTGGAATGCAGCATGCGTTGTACCTGCAAAGACCTTTACGAAAGCCGATATTGTGTTTTGTTGTGTTCATGCCTATTATTTTTCTGTTTGTACAATGTCAGCTGACACTGTATTTATTGTGCCGTATTCATTTCAAAGCGTAGTCCTTTCGATTGTGACGTCAAAAATAATTTAGTGTCTTGCATTTATACTTTTTATGTGGCATTTAAAATTGTATAGCTTTGCTTTTTTAGGCTACTTCAAGCACTCGAAAATAAAGTATTGACAATGAAGGATCGACAATGCTTTAAGACCGCAAGCACGAATACTGAACTAAATAGGCGTGCAGAGTTGAACGCGGTAGTCTGGGACACTGGAGCGGCGTGTTTCGGACATCAACGGCGGCGTCCCCCGAAAAGCACGTGGTGTGAAATGGCCTCCTTTCGAGCACACGCAGTGACCGATGACGCACGTCCAGACGTGGGCTAATTGCAAACCAGGTGTCATCGAGAAACGTCGCTTTTGCAGGCCGAAGTACTCCGTTGCAGCTTTTTGGGCTACTGCGTTCTGTGTACTAACCGCCATTTCAGTGGTATCAGGTTAGTGTCAAAACGATGACGGCGCCAAAGTTTCCTCCGATAATTTTTGCATGGGAACTTTGTACACGGGCTGGGAGAATGGGGTTCGTGTATTTATTGTAGTGATCGGGCTATGCCTTCACCCAGCGAGTCATTTGCCACGCCGGTTTAGTGCGAAAAGGACAGTCTCGCCACGTCTGGACGGAGGAAGCAACAGAGGCCGGCCCCACGAGACGTCGCCTACTGATTGACAGCGGCGCCAACGGGGTGGAATGTCGCCAAAGAGGGTTTTGGAGCCGCCACTCTATCTCCCGCCTGGGCCAGTCACGCATCGTTAGCGCGTTAACCGGCAGACGACGACGGCGCTGGTCAAAGGGCTCTCCCCAGAGGAATCCACGAACCGGGCACCTCTCGAAAGAGCGGCGCTTCTTTAATCCATTGTCAAGTAGCCGACCGGCTGACTGCCTATGCCCGCCAGGCATTGTCCCGGAGTACGAGACGTAGTGTCGCCAAGACGCCGCGACGCCACCAAGAGGACAACAGGGACGGCGTCTTCCTGGGGGAGACCGCGGCGGCTGCCGCGGATCGCCCCGCTAATTGAGCGAACAAAATCGGCGAACCCTCTGAAGTATGCGGCCAGGATCGTGGGCACTCTCGACTAAAGGCTCACACACGACGAGGAAGAGCCCTGCTGGCGCCACCAAAGTGCAGTGTTCACGTGGACCTTGCATGCTCGCCCCCCTCACCTGTGTGTGCGTGATTGGTGGTCGACTCGTAGAGGAGGAGCCCGACAGGGCATAAAACGACGCGGCAGAGTGCTGGACGTCGCTCTGAACTACGTAAAGTTCAACCACCACGCTCGTGGTTTGTGAAACCACTAGTTCTTCTCTTCTCTTCTGTCATCTCGACAACTCCCTGTAAAGATGTAAATAAATCCGTTAAGTTTGCTCAAAGCTCTCCCCTGGTCCTTGGCTCGACGGAGCGACGGCGATCGGCCCCGCTACCCGCAGACGGCGGTCGCCACGACGCGCAACATTATACATAACCGCTAGTGCGCTTCTGATGATGAGCTCGTTCTCTTCTGTTTTATGTATTTGACTGCGGAGATGATGAGCCTGTTGATACTTGCCATAGGCACCGGTGTCGTCTGTATTGGTTAGTTTGAGCACGTCGAGCGCTGGTGTTACGTTGATGTTTTGTGTACGTTGTGTGTGTTTAATGTCTACCGTGCGTACCTATTTGTTCCTCATACGCCTCTTACGTAGTACGTATTAGAGAGTTCGTAGTACGTATTAGAGTTCGACCACCTGGGGTTCTTTAACGTGCACCCAAATCGGAGCACAAGGGCTGACAACATTTCCGCCTCCATAAAAAATGCAGCCGTGATTCGATCCGGCTACTTGCGGGTCAGCAGCCGCATACCTTAGCCACTATAGACCACCGCGGCGGGGCCCACATAATTGCAGTAAACGTCGAATGCAGGTGACTTTCATGCAATTCTGAGTTTTTTTCATTACTAACCCGGCAGAACATAACAGCGTTACAATGACAACAAGTGGGACAGGACAATCAGAGGCGCAGTGCGCTGACGTGTAACTATATGACGTATAACTATGACGTGCCCACGTAGACTTATTGAAATGTACTTTACTGCCTGTGACTTCGTCTTGTCGCTACTCATGCTATGTGGTGACGTCGAGCCTAATCCAGGGCCTACCACTCAGCAGGTTCTAGCTGAACTACTTGAGGGCCAGAAAAATATTCAACAAAGGCTGGGGGATATTGAGGTCAAACTGCAGAAAGTTGATGAAGCTACATCTGCGATAAATGAAATCAAGAATTTGACGCATGACATTGATTTACGAGTTACAGTTTTGGAAAGAAAGCTTGTTGACCTAGAATATTACAGCAGGCGTAACAACCTAATTATTTTTGGTATAGCTGAAAAACCAAAAGAAACGTATGAAGAACTGTCGCAGCTTGTGTTGAAGGAAGTGTTCTCTGATAAATTAGGTATAAAAGTTACTTCGGCAGAAAAAATTCACAGATTGGGTCGGAATCAACCTAACAAGCATCGACCGGTTATTATCAAACTGTTCGATCACCGTCAGAAATTAAACATACTAAAACAATGCTTCAGACTAAAGGGCAGTAGCTACTCTGTATCGGAAGACTACTCCCCTACTACAAGGCAAGCACGCAAGAAACTATGGCAAAGCACTGCGGAACTTCGGAGGGCGGGTCAGAAGGCAAAGTTAATTTCGAACAAAATAAAGATTGGTGAAGAACTATTCACCTGGGATGATACGCATGACGAGAGAATCCCGGTGCACGATAGCAGAGATAAGACAAAAAGAAGGCAAAGAAAGCAATGAACTGACACTAGACACAACGAATCAGAAAACCTAACGCTTCTGTGTTTGAACGCCCGCAGCCTTGTAAATAAGTTGATTGACTTCAGTTGCCTAGTACAGTGTCATAGTCCATCAATTATATGCGTCACTGAAACCTGGCTTAATGAATCCATCTCTGAAAACGAATTTCTGCCCTCTGGTTACTCGGTCATTCGAAAAGACAGGTCGACTGGTAGAGGTGGTGGCGTTGCGCTCTTTATCAAAAACGACATTGAATATACAACACTGCCTGATCTCCTCGAAACAGAGTCTGTCTGGTGCAAGATCAGGGTATGCGGCGTGTTTATAGTGATTGGAACTGTTTACTGGCCACCAAGTAAATATGACCATTGCATATCGGCAATCACAGACTATATCGTTAAGAAGAGACTACTTGACAGCAAACTGATCCTATGCGGAGACTTCAATGTACCCCACATTAGCTGGGAGTCCTTCACCACGACCGGCCGTGACAAAGTTCTCTGTAATTCAATGATTGACTTCGCTGTATCCCATGATTTTACTCAAGTTGTTCAAAGTCCCACCAGGGGTGGTTCAATCCTGGACCTTGTTTTTGTTACAGCTGACCTTTTGAATGATGATTCAGAGTGCGAGGTTGTAGAAGGTATCTCGGATCACAATGCAGTCTTTGTCCAATTTTCTATTCACTACGAACTTAAGAAACCAGAATACAAAGTTCTTACTGATTTCTCACGTGCCAACGATGAAGGCGTATTTTCCCTGCTAGCAGATTCTTATGCAAATTTTCTTCTTTCTAGCAACAGTTGTGGTGTAAATGAGTTGGTGGAACACTTTGGCACGATTGTGTCCGACTGCATATCTAATTTGTTCCAAACAAATGCGTGAAGCGCAATCCTAAACACCCATGGTATAACCGAGAAATAATACAGCTTATTCGCCGCATAAAGCGACTACGTCGCCGATGCCGCTCTAATCCAAACCACCAATTCACTTTGTGTACGTTAAAGGTAACACTCAGAAATAAAATGCACGAAGCTAGAAATTTCTATTACAATAACACGCTGTCAACGTTCATTAGGGAAAATCCGATCAAATTTTGGAAGACAATTAATCCACCCTCCAGGAGAACCTCCTCTTTCATTATTGAAAACGAAATATGTTCAGATGCTCAGACGATCTCGGAGGCCTTTAATAGTTATTTTAAGTCTGTTTTTACCACTGATAACGGTAAAGTTCCTTCTTTTGTCGCACCCTCTGTATCGGTAGCTATTTCGGATATTGAGTTAAGTTGCTCTGGAGTTCGTAATCTCTTACTCAACATAGATATTACTAAAAGTGCTGGCCCGGACGGTATCCCTAACGCTTTTCTGAAAAGGTATTCTGAATGGTGTGCACGATACCTCATAATTATATTCCAGAAATCGCTTGACTCCGGACGGGTCCCACGAATTTGGAAGATCGCTAATGTTGTTCCTATTTTCAAATCGGGTAAGACGGAAATAATTTCTAACTACAGACCAATCTCATTATTATCCACGTGCTGCAAGCTACTCGAGCACATCATTCACAAGCACATTATTCAATACCTAACTGACAACAGTATCCTTTCAGAGCATCAGCATGGTTTCCGCAGTGGTTTTCGACTGTCACACAATTGATCGAATTTACACATGACATCGCCTCATCACTTAATAACCACGAACAAGTTGATGCCATTTTTATTGATTACTGCAAAGCTTTTGATAAGGTATGTCATAAAAAACTTCTGCTCAAACTTGGTAACCTTCTTACAGGCCCAAATGCTGACAAATTACTTGATTGGATGGATTACAGATTATTTGTATTTGAGGAGTCAGTTTGTTCGCTACAACCATGAACAGTCGTCACAAGCTCATATTTCCTCAGGTGTTCCACAAGGCTCTGTCTTGGGACCCCTTTTATTCATAATTTACATTAATGATGTCACTCAGGTTGTCATTAACACTCCAGTTAAGCTTCGCCTATACGCCGATGACTGTGTATTGTATTCCAGTGTACGTAGCGTCACTGACCAAGTTTTGTTGAATGATGTGTTTTCTTCCTTTTGCGAATGGAGTAGAACTTGGCAAATGGAGCTTAATTTTCCGAAAACTGTGACAATAACTTTTACAAATAAAAAGGAGCCATTGCAATTTAGATATGGCGACTCCAATCACATACTGGAAAAGGTTCAGGAATTTAAGTATCTTGGTGTTGTATTCCCTCCAAACTTGAAGTGGCACAGACACATCGACCTTATTTCTGCAAAATCGCTAAAGAAATTAGGTTACTTAAGAAGAACGCTAAAGGGCGCCACAAGGGAATGCAAGCTTATAGCCTTCAAATCACTGGTCAGGCCTCTTCTTGAATATGCGTCTGTTGTGTGGTCACCACATCTTGCAATTGACATAAACAAACTTGAGGCCATCCAGCGAAAAGCGATAAGATTCATTTTTAACCGTTATGACCGTGATTTCTCCCCTTCTGAACACTACCGTGCTTTATCGCTAAACTGTTTAGAACACAGACGTATGTGTGATCGGCTTACCATGCTACATAACATCGTGCACAATTCCGTCCGCATAGCCACACCCATTTCGTTCACCAATCATCCCACCCAGGTGACTCGCCGATACAATCCGTTGAATATTGTGCCATTCAGATGTGTTATTGATTGTTATAAATACTCTTTTTTTCCGTGCACAGTTGACACTTGGAATAATCTGGACGCTACTTTGAAACGACTACCGCATGCGCTGTTTGTTGAACAAGTGTCCAATTATGTAAATTGATGTTCTTAATTCTGCCGTGGCTCCTTTTGCTTGATCATTTATTGTTTGTTGAACAGGTGTCTAATTATGCAATTTTTATATTTTTTATTTTTTTAATTGTGACGTTTTTGTTCGTTTATTGTAACCACTCCTGCAATGTCTCAAATATGAGACAGCAGTATCTGTAAATAAATAAATAAATAAATATATTTATTGCAATGAAAACTGAAGATGCTAGATGAGAAAAATGGAATCAAAACTGAAAAATTTAAGCAAATGCCAGGCTTATCCACTTCCTTTATCAGCAGCTAAAACACATGTCATTTAGGCCAGTTGTAACACGCACGGGCGCGGTTTTCTGCTCTGGCCTGAAATGCGGAAGTACGGATAAAATGAGTAAGCCTTTGATTCAATGGAAAAGCCGTAGTTCAATGGGTCTATATATAGTTCTTCATAGCCTCTAGTGCAATATATAATGAATTCCTTAAGTAAGCACCAACTAGCCCCTAGCTGAATGTATTCGTGAAATCGTAGCTTCTCGAGTCAAGAAACGAAATGTTATTTGCGCATACCCGCCACCTCGCAGGGAGCAACGATGGCGGAGACAGCAGCTCCGGATCGGAGCGCTGTCATCAAGAAGTGGGACCGGGCCAGAAGAACTCCCGCCGAGACCTGGCTCGGCTTGGCGAACTCAAGCTGGGCTTCATCATGACCAAGGGTCAGCTAGAAGTCGAGGTCGTCTGCGCCCGCGGACTGCCTCTCGGATCGGGAGGCACGCCGCCAGGTGAGTTTTTTTAATTCGTTTACTTCATTCATATGATGGCACTTTTATTCGTATGATGGCAACGAGACGATGCCACTTTTATTGGCGGTGGCTACACCTCCCAGACAATACCGCCGTCGAACGCGGTTAAGGGTCTTTCCACGCGCTATCCACACAGCCGCACCACACAAGGTGGGACACCTGCCGCACGCAAGTGGAGGGTTAAAGAACCTATCGGTGATGCTGTTCGCCCTCCGGTTGCGTGCGGCAGGTGTCCCGCCAGGTGTGGTGCGGTTGTGCAGATGGCGCGTGGAAAGGCCCCGAAGCAAGCTTTTATGATAGCAACGACTACGGCTGAAAACATGCCGCATTGGCATCCCCACGAAGCAAGCACCGACACGGTGTCGACTTTCTCTTCGCATTTCTGATGGTGCTGTAGTGGAGTAATGGGACTTAGAAGTTTGGCAGCTTGGGCTAGTTGGTATGGCATGACGATAGTTATAGCGCGAGAACAAAACGACGACACAGAGACAAGAAGGACACGAAAGACACGAGCGCTAACTTCCAACTGAGTTTATTGCGCAGAACACGAAAATATATAGAGGAGACAGTAACCATGTGATAAAAACCATATGGCACAAAGAGCAGAACATGAGTAAGAAAAAAAAACAAAAAAACAACACAAAAACAAAGCACTGGAAAACAGCAAAGAAAAATCTAGAAGAAATGAAACAGAAAGGTAAAGATAATATAACTACCTGCCCGCACCGAAACCTTCGAGGAACCTGCGTTCCTTGTCGGACAAAGCCACGGAGGGCTTGCTAATACAAGGCACCTACCTGTTCGCGTGCCATCTGCGCGGCCTCGACAATGACTCGGGGGCTTTCATCTCTGTGTTTGTACAGCGTCGCTGTGTGTCTCTGGTAGTGCAGGCCTGCCCGCTCGCTGCTTTCTCCGACCGACGGAGAAAAGTGTGCGGGATTCCCCTAGGAGACACAGCGCATGTCCGTTGTTATGGCAACCCACGTGCGTGGAAGAGATTTAGATTGGCCGAGATTCAACGTCGAAACATGCACAAAGTCATTTTTCCGTGTTCGTACCAGGAGCCGTACACCTATCGCTATAGTAAGGAAAAATGCGCCAGCTTCACGCACGAGTAAATGAGATCGCTGAGACTCTATACAGGGGCAGTGGTTACAATGCCAGGCTGCTGACCGGAAGGACGTGGGTCACAGCCCGGCCACGGCGCCCGCACCTCGATGGAGGCGACACGGTACAGGCCAGTGCACACGTATCTGGGTGTGCGCTCAACACCCCCAGGTGTTCTGAATATCCGACGCTCTATTACTATGGTGTCTCTCATGTTCAGGAAAATTGTTGAAAAGAAGAAATCGATCCCTGAATCATTGCTTATTGTTTAAACAGATATACAAGACAGGGGTACATACAACAATGAGAGGACACGAAGTAACGACTATAGATAGACAACTGACACATAGTTCAACTCATATTTGAAATGACCATCAAGGAAGGTAATGTTGCCAATATATTAGCGGACGTCCAGCATTAGCCGTCTCTAGCCGAGCCCACGTAAGCCAATAGATAGTCGAAATTATTCGACACTATCCAGTGCCGATAACATGCTAGTAAACGCGGTAGCAGACTTCAATCACAATATGGACGTAATCACTTACGGAACGCTGGTGAATATGTTCAGGAAGAATTCGGCAGCTAATATTAGGTTGAGCAAACGAACTGATTAATCTAGGGACAAAGCGAGGTGACAAAGGCGTAGCTGTCGTCACTTTGTCCCTGTTTTGTTTTCTGTTCCGGAGTTCAAACCAGTGCTAGTCATGAATCAATTAGCTTCATTGAATACCGTATTTTGAATTTATAAGACATTGTATTCCGTGAGCACACGATGAAGTACACACATATTTTAGTAAGCTGATTTTAATGAACAGAAGAGTTCCACAGAAAGTGCGGTCATGCGTCAATGACCGCCATAGCGAACACGTATGAAGGTTGGTTCCGGCAGCCGTGTGGTTACAAGGCTTTTTTATACAAGTACAATACACAAAATAGATACAGATAGTACCAAGGGGATGAAATAAATGAGAATTTCCGACTATAAAAAATTTGTTACTTTCGCATGAGTGTGCCACGAATATCGGTTCTGATTAAGAAAATTTCCATTCTCAACATGTTAGTCTAAGTGGTGTTTGCACTATTAAAGCATTGTTTACACTACTACGTCTTCTCTTGTTACCATATGTTCTTTCTTTCCCACCTTTCTCCTTCACGCACCTGCGTGTATATGTTGTGTATGCAATAAAAGAGACGATTCACTTGTCCCGTGTTTCGCACGGTTGCTCGTTCAAAGAGACAACCACCTCGTATCAACCCACCCATGACACTGTGATAGTATCTATCTATCTATCTATCTATCTATCTATCTATCTATCTATCTATCTCTCTATCTATCTCTCTATCTATCTCTCTATCTATCTCTCTATCTATCTATCTATCTATCTATCTCTCTATCTATCTATCTATTTGTCTATCTATTTGTCTATCTATCTATCTATCTATCTATCTATCTATCTATCTATCTATCTGTCTATCTGTCTATCTATCTGTCTGTCTGTCTATCCATCCATCTATCCGTCCGTCCGTCCGTCCGTCCGTCCGTCCGTCCGTCCGTCCGTCCGTCCGTCCGTCTGTCTGTCTGTCTGTCTGTCTGTCTGTCGTCTGTCTGTCTGTCTGTCTGTCTGTCTGTCTGTCTGTCTGTCTGTCTGTCTGTCTGTCTGTCTGTCTGTCTGTCTATCTATCTATCTATCTATCTATCTATCTATCTATCTATCTATCTATCTATCTATCTATCTATCTATCTATATTTCCTATACACGTCTCTCCGTCCACGCAGACACGTACGTGAAAACGTACCTCAAGGAGGGCGACCGCCAGATGCAGAAGCGCAAGACGCGCGTCGTCCGCCACTCGTGCGAGCCGCAGTACCGCCAGACGCTCAAGTACACGGCCGCCGACGTGCTGGGCCGATCGCTGCTCGTCACCGTTTGGGAGCGGGCCCGGGGCTTCGAGCACAACCAGCCGCTGGGCGCCGCGCTGGTCCACCTGGACCGACTCGAGCTGAGCCGCCTCACTCTGGCCTGGTACGCGCTACAGACGCCCGCCGGACCGGCATCGGCCTCGGGACCCCGTGGCAACGGCGAGGAAGACGACGACGACGACGACGACTCGCCGTGAACTTGACGCTTATACCATGACTTGTCACCGTGTGTGTTAGTGTGTGTGTGTGTGAGCCATGCCGGTTTTCGATTGATCAACGGGCCCCACGAGGTGGGGGAAATGTACCACGCGCTCCTGCTGCATCCACGACATGCCCTGTGTTCTCTTCTCCTGATAAGCTTGCAGGATTACAAGAGCCCTTGTTGCAGGGTAACGTTGCGCGTTCATATCACGTCTTGCTGGGTGGCCACCCTCTTATCGGTCGTGAACAACTGTGGTGGCAGGCCGATTGCTTGCTAGTTTTCTCCTCGTGCTCGCCAAGCGTACATCATCCTTATTTTTCTCGAAGCCAGGGCTCACCATATCCCCACCACAGTCTGCAGAAAAAGAGTCACTCTATGGTTGCCTGTGTCGTAAAACGTAGGGCTATGCACCTTCATCGGTAGGGCCAAATAAGAACGGAAGTTGCACTATGGTGGAGAGTCCATGAAGGTTCAGATAACAGATGGCGATGTTGCGGGCGTTGATTGAGTTCAGGGAAAATTGACGGACGTTTGGGAACCTGATCAAGTTACATATGAAAAAGCATAGGTCGTATGCGATGAGGTTTTCAATAGAAACCATCTCGGGCCGAGATGCTGTGACGGCAAATAGTTGACGCCACGTTCTGCGCACCTTGCACCGAGCGACAAATCGATAGCAGTCATCACGCATGGCAGGATAGCACCAGTCATGTTAGACTGCGATATTTAAATAGAACGCGTACAGTACGGTCAAAAGCTGCATTCGTGACGTCACGCGTTCTACATTTACGCTCCGTTTGTCCGGCTTGGCCTTTGTGAGTGAGCAATTATTCTTCCTCCTGAACCACACTGTGTTCAGATTGTTTCCCGTTCGTCAATAAGAACGAAATATGACGAGGGCCTTCGTTGCAAAACAGCTCTAGACGTCGTGAGACAGAAATAAATCCGCATTTTCTGTGCGAGTCTTCGACGGAACATCGATGAATTGATGTAGAAATGCCTGGAAGGGTCAGTGTCCGCTCTTCATAATCAATACGGAAAACGAAAGCAGGGTGAGAAAATGGCAGGAGAATCGGGTTCCATTTAGAGGTTGTAAAAATTGCCGCCGGGCCTCTTTGCTACAGTCGCTATCGAAAGTAGTGAAAGCACTCGCTTACAGGTCTTCACATGGGCTTCGAAACAAATGCACGCACTGGTTTTGCCCAACCGTCTTCAAGGATTGGGAAGGCGATTTCATTGTGTCGGTGGCTATAAAACGCAACTATGCTCCGCACCTGAGAATCGTCGATACGAGCTTACAACACTGGCGATCGCTTGCCAGCGACTATTTCTCGAGCCTGTCCCAGCCGACCAAACAGCTTATTTCGCAACCATGCGGGAAGCCCTGGCGAAGACGTAGACGGTGGTAGCGGTCCGTCGTAAACGTAAGGCGCGTTTCAGTATGCAGCGATAAAGTATTACCGGATCTTTTCGATTTGCGCTACGCGATAGAAAAAAAAACAGAGGCAATTCTCATTTTATTGTCGTTAGACGAGGTATACCTTAGCAGCAAACCAATGTTTTGCCGAAAAGAGTGCGCTGCTCCTATCAACAACGGTGTTTCCAGACAAAATTGAATGCTTATAGCCGAGGATCCGACAGTGAGCAAGTTTCTTCATCAAGAGCAATACATAAAGAAGAGGTTGATAGCCTTCGGCTCTATCGCAGGCTTTCCTATTTTAAACAATTTGCCGCAGCAGAAGCCTTTCTATTGGCTGAGAATAGTCTGGCATTTGTGATGGTTTATCACAACTTATAGTTTTGACAACAGAGAATCGCTCAATATGAAACGCCAATTGTGACACAATTGTGACACAATCGCGACACAAGCTAGGACCTATGGATTTTTTTTACTGTTTAAAAGGAATTAAATGTCTTTCAAGTGTGCCTGATTCGTACTGGTCGTTGCGCCCCATTGCTCTATCAGTAAATAGAATGACCACAGAACTCGGAACCTACTGCTTTAATAACGTTAAGAGTGCCCAGCCGGAAAACCAGCCGAGAGAATACGAGTCCAAAATGACGATTCACCGAACTCGAATATGACGGCTTCAATGAGCTTAGTTACCACCATGGTTTGAAAATCATCACTCCGTCTCTGAACAATGCCTATTGAAACATTCGGAATTGTGCGAGGAGCGGTACTCTAGCTTACTGGTGGGTTCCGGGCAAGACTTCAGTATTGCATCGTAATAAAATGGTCCAGACAGTGACAATAACTAGCTTCTCGGTCATTTCGTAGTTCGAAGATGCCAGGAAAGTTATCACCATTAATTCCCTCGTACGTTACAAAGGTATGCACTGGTATCGCGTTCATCCCCTTGTACACCACGAAGGTACGCTTCGGTATCTAGAGGTCGTTATCCGATTTTGTCGACTCGGCAAGCTCTGGCCGGTGATCTTTTCGTGACAGTTGGCATACCCGAAATTCGTTGATCGCGTCGATCACAGTACTTGTGGGAGTGCCCCATCATCATTGTTGTCTCGACGTTACTTCGAAGGCCGGCTTGTTATCGTCATCACAGATCCAGCCAGCCACCGGAAGATGACCAGTCATCTGTCTGATTTGACTGCCCTCTGTCATGACTCGTCGGAGCATCACGTGACAGCACGGACTCGGTCCCGCCATTATTATTGTGAAACATCAAGAAGCTGTCGACTCGCTCCTCTGGTGCTTTGAGCAACCAGACCCGCCTACCAGAGGGACACGTGATTGTGATCTGGGGCCCGTGTAACGTAACCGACTCAACGTGTGCTCTATGCTGTGTGTTGGTGTGCCCACGTGTCGACTGCGTAATGACTTCGTCTCCTTTTCCAACGCCTGTCCTTTACTGACATGTGCATTCTCACACCTTCGTGCCGTGCACCGGCCGCTAACTTGGCGAAGAAGAACATTGTGCTACCTTTGTGCAACTTCAGTCATTTGTTTGTATGTATGTACCTGCGCATACTGTATTTCAGCCTTGACTTGCCCGTCAGTTATGTACCACACATCGTCTAAGTAAGACTTCCCTGACCATGCCAGAAGGTTGCTGTTGAGGTACCTTCAACAGGTCGCCTACGTAACGTCTATACCCTTGCAAACGTGAATTAGCGCAGTCTATATAGACCATCTATAGAACCGTCGCAGACTGATTGACCTTCCTAATGACTTATTCGTTTGTTTGTATGCTTATACATTTACCGTTGACTGTTGTGCCAGACGGTGTCGTTTCGTTTTCGTCCAAGTGTGCTCCGTAGACAACCAGATTTGAAAGGTTGGCTGTGGAAGGTCTAGCGACGGTATTCTATAATAACTAGAAACCTTAACTGTACAGACTTTTTATATACGTTATTCCAAAGGTTCATCACAAAAAGTCTGCAGACGTTCTAAATCTTCTTGTTGGCGCAGTTTTGTAATAGTATTACAGACGTCAGTGTCTTTTCATTTTGGTTATCGTTCTCATAGTTTCGGAACTAATGACGCTGTACTCTGTAGATTGAGCAAGCAACCTCCGTTGCAAGAATAACCTAATAACGCGAATATAGAAATCTAAGGTTGGTGTGGCAGTTATACCTGCTTAGGTACGTAACAAAGTTTAGGTTTACACTGGGCTTGAAGTACACTATGGCCAGTTCATTCATACGGACGATAGGGCTGTGTTTTGCTTTATAATTAACACATAGGAAAAGTTTTCAAATCATACGAGTCACTTAATTGAACACCGAAATCTCTAGTAGACAGTCATGTCTGATGGCCGGCTTCTTTTGGGGCCCTATACACGCCGTAGAGGTTTAGCATGTGGTGATGTCATTTAGTTTGATTCGGGTACCTGCGGTGACGTTGTACTTCATATACTTTCCCTATCTCATCTAATAGAAACATGATACTTCTCTGAAACGCGAGGGTTCGCGACTGGTGTGACTTAAAAACCCCGGTCCGCAAAGATAAGGGCTGGAACTTGATTTGGTAAAGCAGGTGATGTGCCAAGGGCGATAGCCAAATATACCTAGACCCGCTTTATCGGGAAACTTCCTTACCATGAGCTAGCTCTCTATGCGACCTGTGCTTGGGAGGCAGCTAACGATGAAAATGATCGACGAGGTAGTGAGAACAGCAGTCTTACGTCATACAAGCTTAGCGCCAGTACGGGCCCCGGCTTTATGGTCACAGGGCTAGTCCCACTGTGGTAGCCAGTTAATGAGCAGGCATTGGATCGCCTTCTGTTCGTGACCGAGATCCGTTTGATAGGTGAATGTCAGTGAATGGTGGCAGATGCGCGAGGCAGGTTTGATGAATCAGGGCTCAAGCTTTTGCTCACTCACATTTTTTTACGTGAAAAAAATTGTTGTCAAGCGGCTTTTATTTCCTGCCAATCACGATTACAGCAAAGCTGCAGCGATAGAAATGAGTCAGTGATGGCCAATCACTGACGGGAATAGACGTAACGGAAGTTTCATGAGCCCGCCCTCCGATTTGCTCAACCGAAGAGATGCAAAACGAAAATTAGACGTAGGAAGCGTTTGTACTGGTTACCAGACTGCATACGCGAAATACAGGGTTCCCCCCTCCCCTTCGTGTTGCTCTTTTGTTTTTCTTCCTTTTAATGTACTCCTGTTCATGGCCCAACCATTCTGCGCACGTAGTAGATCTGTAACAGTGTCGTGCGTGAAAAACTGTAGATACGCTTGAAACTGTTGCTCTACTTCCTCTAATTACATGCGTTCCTCTTTTTCGAGATATGCGTCACACTGCACCAGTCTAAGGAAGCGACGAAACGCAGTTGGCAATATATATCACCGGCATCAATGTTTGTTGTTACTATTTCCACTGGATATATACATGCAGCACACGCTTGTTCATCACCTCTCGCTTCCGACATGGTATTCCACGCATCGCTTCTTTTCTGGTGGCGCCTTCTGTCAGCTGACTTGTGCAGCTAACCTACGGGCAAGCGAAGTGTCGACCAACCCAAGAGTGTATTATAGCCTATAAGCGTAAAGCATTCGCTTGCCAATAACATTTGATGTTCCTTGTTTGTTTCATCTGTTTTCTCATCGGAAGTACCTATAGGCTGTTGTAACAGTACTCAGCTGTATTGTGTACAACCCGGTGCCTCCTTACGTCACTGGAAGGAGTGACGTAAGAGACTCGATGAACCATACGCTGATGATGACGTCACTGGTTTACGTCATCATCAGTGGACTCGCACGCTCGCCTTTTTTTTTCAGATCGATGTATATAGCTGTTCACGTGTGCGTATCTGTATACACCTTTCAATCTCCTGAACACCGGTAAAGATGCGTGTTTTTCGCATTCAAACATAATGGTGGTGCTGCTATCATGAGTAATAGGTTTGGTGCATCGTTAATTACCACAAAAAAAAAACAGAAGCACTACATTTTCTTGACATTGTACGCCTAAGTAAACAGGCCGGAGGGATGGCATAACATTAATTAACGCAAGGGAAATCTGCTGCCGCAGTAACGTTATAGGGAGCAATATTTGATGCAAAACGAAACTTGTAGCCGTACTTTCTCCCTTATCAGCATCACTTACAAGCTTGACTACAACAACGCACCCGCAAAAGCCTCAGGACAAAAAGTACTATTGATACTGAAACGATAACCAGCGCGACTGTTACCTTTAAGTGTGAAAACTCGCACGGTCTATGATGGTTAGTGTTTCAAGAGTCTACGGTGAAATGTGACCAACAAAAAAAAAACGTATTTTTCTGTGCCGTCACTGCAAAAGAGTTATTTTGTGGCCCGTGGGTAAAGCGAAGAGGGCCAAAAGATATATAAGGGGAAAAAAGAGTACCTGTGCCTTCCTATAGAGCAAGTCTGTATAGCTTTATTTTCACGGCTTGTCAGAAAGCTCTCTCGGTGTGCTAAGTTCAATCGCTGTTCGTTGTTGTTGTTGATGTCGATCGTGGTGGTGATGTGTTGCCTTAACACTCACTTACTCCCTCCCTCCGAAAGCACTGGGTCTGCCGACTCCTCCACCTGAACACTGGGCTTGACTGCGTGGCTTCTCAAACCACCAGCACCCCCCTCCCCGCATCTCAACCTTACACACCCCTCCTTTGTATTTCACCCGTGTCGCCACCTCCTCGTAAACATGTGCTCGATCTTCTGTGATCATCTCTGTCTACACTTGAAATGCTTGCGCCTTGCTGGAAGTGCTATCAAGTAGTAAACCAGTTCCCTAATCTCCCTGACGAACCCGTTAGGCACCTTAGGACAAATCCTATAGGCAGAGATTTCCACGGAATGCGTAAAGGGCGTCTAACCACGTGAGGCGTTTTCCCTGCGTATCGCTAGCGTTCACGCGTCTACCTTGCGCTGCGCTTCGAGACAGGTCCTGCAGTTTCACCAAGAAGCGCTATTCCTGTGTACCAAAACGAAGACCTCGCTTCTCACGCTTGGACCCATATGAGAGCGTTGGCGCGCAAAGGACGCGAGAAAACATGCCGCATGAGGTTGCTCCTTAGTGGCACCTCTTGCGTGCATCCAACCAAAGAAGCGTTAACGACTTTCAAGCGGGAAAATTCCTAGGTTAACTGTGTGAAAAGGCTAAATTCGTCTAGGCCATCGCGTGCAGTCAAGTGAAACGTTAAGATTGAGGCAAGCTAAGCATCTTGATACTTCACAGATTGTCGAGTCTTGAAAGAACCAGTGCGCCAGACGCGTGTATAGAGGTAACCAGAGTGAGAACTGGATTCCAGGATATTGTATCACGATTATTGCTTTTTTTTCATTAGGTTGAACAAAGCTACATA
This sequence comes from Rhipicephalus annulatus, assembly GCA_013436015.1. Classification (NCBI taxonomy): domain Eukaryota; kingdom Metazoa; phylum Arthropoda; class Arachnida; order Ixodida; family Ixodidae; genus Rhipicephalus; species Rhipicephalus annulatus. The sequence goes on from WOVY01005652.1 coordinate 57,448, forward strand.
TAGAGTAAAAATTATTCTATAGAAAAACGGTCTTCTATTAGCTTTAAATCGCTGGTTCCTGCCTCTTGGTGAACCGTGAAAAAACTTACCGTGCTTGCTCTAAATTTCGAGGCTTTTGTGTCTGAATTGTTTCCTACCATTGGCCTGTCAGCTGAGCTCAACCGTCCAGAGTGAGGATTAGTCGCAGTTCTCCTATTGCCAACAATCGAGGGGTAAGTGCACATGTTATTTTTTGTGTACGAGCCCCAAACCTCATAACGCAAAAACGTTTTATGCTAGGACTGCACGAAAGGGCCGATTCCGATCAGTACGAGTTTATACTTGTCATAGTATTGAAGGCAGTCTTCGAATTCATAACGGTGCTTTAACAACAAAATCTTCGAAGATTTGTCACTTTGCTGTTGTTATCTCACATTACAATATTGGTTACAGAAACGGAGGAATGCACGAGTCAACTAACCCCGCCTAATGAGATACATTACCCAACTAGTCATCATTCAAGATCTAAAGTAACATTAACCAAAATTTGCAAAGAACACACTGACAGGATGTTTCAAACAAGATGAGCCATGAACGCGTCCAAGTAATGGCGTTACAACAGTACACAAATGCATTTATTTATATCCATTTTCGGCCACGCGCTGTTTTAATTTCTCGCTGTTTACGGTGACAGTTTTGTCGGTAGAACGCATCTTATATTCATTGGTAGTTATTAAATTTATTCAGTGCTGTTCTTAGCTAGCCACTCGTTGCTGAATTACAGCTTATTAATTGTCGACACGGTGTCGCGAAAGCTTCAAAAACAACTTCAAACGGACTAACACGGTTTGATAGGGACTAAAATTACTTAATTTATGGATTTCGAAGTTGATACGCACAATAGAAAAATAATAAAGTGGAGGAGGACCAGAAAAGGTCTCAAGCACTACATTCTCGTGGTTGAATGTCCCGTAGCTCTCTACAGGCTCCGCATATTTTCCCACTATGCAACAACATAATCAAGAAAAGTAGAAACAAACACTTAGGTAGCGTGCGTGATCGTGTGAATGAAAACTCCGTGTCTGCACGTTTCGCATCCCGACTCAACACGTCTCCTTCAACACGTTGTTTGGCAGCGCGGATACGCCCTAACAAAACAACTTTTCGCAGTGCCGGCTGCTTAGTTTAGCAATGACGTCCATCCCGCGCATGCTCACACCAGTGCACAGTTCCGTCGATATCTACATGTGTAAACACTCCTGTATAAACACACAGCAAACGCCTCACCTATAGCCGGGACCGCATTTGCAGAGAGCCGTACACCTCGGACTCTCGCAAACGCGGCCCCCGATTCGCTCCTGGCGAACGTCAGCCGCGCGCATCCCCACTGCGCATGACGTAAACTGTGCGTGCGGAAGTGACGTAAGCCACGATGGCCGGAAGTGTGTGGAGCGGCCAGCCACAGTTTGCCGGGCCAGGGGGGCGGGGGGGGGGGGCTGAATTTTGACACGCGTATAAGCATTTAACGTTATTACTTTTAGCATTCTAGTGGTCAGGTAAAACTGCATAAGCCTAGTCGCTTATTAGTTGCGATTAAGTAGTTTGTGAGCGTCAGTAACTTGTTTTGCACGCACCTGACTTCACGATGATACGCGTACTAATAAGCGGGAGGCAATGAATTCCGAAGCGTCACCGATGCACAAAGGCGTGCATTTTACAGACATTGTCGCCATATTGGAGCACCTATCACGGATTGCACGGTGCTAATGCGAATGCAGACAGGAAATATTTGCGCACGCTAATACGAGCGTGTCTCTTTATCCACTCTACACTGGCATCACGTGCCTCACAACGCCGGTTAACATCACGTCGTGGTTAGGTGGTAAAATAGTGAGCGGCTCATCATAAAAGCGCGTAAACGTAGCAAATGTAACATCTCCCGTGTGCAAGGGAAGGAACACTAAGCTTTTCAGCAACTAGCATCGGTCCCACGTGACGTCACAAGGCGCACAGTTCTGACGTTAGGCGGCGCTAGTGCGTACGATTGGTATCCACTTCCTCCTCGAGCGCTATGCGCCCACTTCCGGCCTACACAAGTCCTGCGATGCCTTTATCCATGTGATTCCGTTCACCGAGCACTGTACATGATAATCCTTATTTTTCCACGCAGTGTACAGTTGTATATGTAAAAAAAATACATTATACATGTTAGCCGGTCATGCAGTGTACACGATGCACCAAGGACGTGGAGTGAAACAGGATATATATATATATTTCTCATACATTATATATAAATATTTACGATGAGCGTGTTCATTCCCACGTGGTATTTTGAGCATCTCCCTCTCCGTACCAACGTCTATATCGAATTATATCCCCATATACCTATACACGCTCTGATATTGTTAAAACACGGGTACTTTTTGTTGGATATTTTGCATGTGCGTGTGTGAGTAGATTATACTGGACTGTTTTCGAAGGGCTACCGAGCACCTTCGCGGACTCTGTGACGCCACGCATAGCGCTTTGTGTAGCACAGTCAAGCTGACCCTTTTCTCGCAAAAACGCTAACCGTAGTCCCCGAAAGCGGACGCAGATTGTTGAGTGTTCCCGGACCCCGCTCGGACGCGAAATATTTGAACGATGCTCTGATCTCGTTCAAAATCGGATGATGGTGATGATAGTGTCTCGCTGATGGCACTCCCGCAGTAATATTTTTGAAATAATCGACATCGCAGTTAATCTGCATACAAATAACTCTGTCGTTCCCCTGAAGCGTCAATTCAAACTGTGGGTCTCGGGATGAAATCCTGGCTTCGGCGGTTGCATTTGCGATAGAGGCGATAACGCTTGAGTCCCGTGTTTTTTAGATTTAGGCGACCGTTCAAGAACTGCAGGTGGTCGAAATTTCTGGAGCCCTCTACTCAGGCGTCTCTCATAATCACATGGTAGTTTTGGGACGTTAAATACCAGATATTATCATTATGCCTACAGTACCTCTTCCTGCTGTGCAGGTATAAGGTACCCCTTCCGGTCTTGTAGTTGTTCAGTTGAGCTATCGGTCATCCTACTGTCAGCCTATTCGGCCAGCCTTACCGGACCATCAGTCCGCCTCAACGAAATATGTAAACAGAAGCAATCCGGATTTAAATATGCTAGATTGTGTTCGTACAAAGTCCGAGGGCTAGTCAAACTACCTGGTCTTAACAAATAAACCACACGAGAAGGCTTGGCTTGGCTGTGCCAGTGCTACCCTGTACAGCTTGTTGCGTACGCCATCGTGTCATCTGCCGTGTTCTCCCTTGGTGTCGTTTTGCCGCGTGCCACGTTGCGCGATGAGCGCGCGCAGTGGCCGGTTTCTATTCTTGACCGGTTTCAAGAGTAACCGGTCACTAGCGAGCGCGGTTATACGGCTAACCGGTTTTCATTGTTCGTTTATTCGTCAGCTCACGCATGTATACGAAGTCGCAGCGCCCGTTTCATTTGCGTGTAAAGTGAATACTATATGTATCTCTGATTATGTGTGCTGGTTGTTGAGGCAAGAGACAATGAACGAAAGTGAGAGAATAAATAAAAATATTATATAAGAGGTGTTATGATTGATGATGAAATAAATGCGGACATTATGGAACGTTGTCATGGGTGTCAGAGTCTGTCGTCTGTCTTTCACACACATACACGTTATATATATATATATATATATATATATATATATATATATATATATATATATATATATATATATATATATATATATATATATATATATATATATATACTGTGAAGTAGAGGACGGGAAAAATGAAAACTGTTTTCCACGTTTCAGCCGGGGCCGGCCTTCATCAGGCAGGTATGAAGGCCGGTCTCTGGCTGAAACGTAGGAAAATAAAGCTTTTTAAAAATCTCTCAGTATACGTGCACAACACAGAATATTTCATGGAATTAATGTTGACGAGCAACTATGTCTTGGTGACCGCCTGGCTTTTTATTGAGCGTACGATAACGTTCGTTCGCCGCCATTGGCGCTGTAACATTTGCTACTGCAACCTGTTTGTCTAGTGCACGTTAAAGAATACCCTGATGATAGAAATCGCCGAAGCCCTCCACTACGGCATCTCCCATAACTATAACGTGGTTTTGGTACGCGAACTACATATAATATTATTAAGACATCTTGAGGTTTGTGATGATTGCGATGCAACAGTAAATGCCCTCCTCTCCCCCACTCCCCCCATTACCCCAAGACAAAATCTGGCTATTGCCCATATGTCCATTCACGATTTCGTAAAGTTCACAGTAGGCTCAAGTTTTAGGCAAAAAACAACAATTTTGTCCTCCAAAAAACACTTATCGGCAACTTTAACAATTTCAGATATTTAAGCACACCTAGCAAAAAAAATTGGCGCAGTTTTCGATTACATTTACTCTCGACAAACAAAATGAAACGCAATATTGTTGTATTTTATTTTGCTGTAGAAGGACTTATGAAATTAAGTAAAAACGCGAACACGGTAAACGGCGTGAAGTGCCTGCATTGATTTATCTGTGCAATTTGAGCTGGTGATTATAGAACTTGGTGAGTACTCACTCCGATATTTAAGTTCTGTTTTAATGTAATTGTAATTCTGTTTAATGTAATTGTTTTCATGTAATTTCAGTGTGCGTGCATGCGTGCGTGTGCGAAAACGCCGAAGTTTCAAATAGCTCTCGAAAAGGTCTTTTTTGTTGTTTTTTTTAATTTCTCACATCATAGTCAAGTACGTTATTAGTCAGTGGTGGAAACAAAGAAGGGCGGTAGGGGCGATCACTCCCCCCATAAATTCAACATCCCCCTCACCTTAGTGCTTGTAATTGACTCCTCGTGTCGCTAATTAGGACAAATGAGATGAAGCACTGTGACCACACATTAACGATACTTATGCTATCAAGGGTTTTCGCGCTAGCTTGTGAAAACAAAACGCCATGACCACGCCCCCCCGGCCAATGTTACTTCAGGGGACATTCCCCCCCCCCCCTCCTAAAATTAGTGGCTGGGTACGCCCCTAATGTTATTTATTTATTTATTTCGTAATACCCTCCAGGCCGAAGGCATTGTGGAGGGGGTGAAACACGATTTTTAACTCATACAATGTTAGTTGATAATAAAAAATAAATGCGTCATCTGTGACGCATTTATTTATCGCGAATGCGCACAGCTGACGCGCGCGCATGCGCCGTTGCGCTTCTCCCCCTTCTCGAACATTCGACAGCTGACGCGCGCATGCACCGTCACCCACCATCTGTGCCGCGCGCGTTTCTCCCCTTCGAGAACATTCTACAATTCTCCTGATTCTCCAGTGGACGCGCATGCGCCGTCGCGCTTCGAGAACATTCAACAGCTGACAGTGCATGCGCCGTCGCGCTGTATATATACTCAAGGTCGGCGCTCGCTCGCTCAGTGGCCGCTCGTCGGTTGGTTTGTACGGCGCGTCGACGTCCAAGGTCGCGGTGAAATCAATTCCAACAAATCCACAAACACAATGATCGACGTCCTTTCGACCAGCGCCGCCCTTTTGCATACGTGTGTACGTGTTCACTCATTTAACACCCCCTCCTACAACCACGTTAACCAATTTAGCCATCGACCCAAGTAAGTCGCAATTTAACACCCCATTTCACAACAACGTTAACCAATTTAGCCATCGACCCAAGTAAGTCGCACTTTAACACCCCGTTAACCAATTATATGCTCCGCATCCTCCTCAGTGTTCCACCGAGGGAAGCTGCGGGCAATTTTTTTCCCCTCTTGCCTTGCGAAGTGCTCCCTCCTCTTAACCGGTTAAGTGGCTCAACACTGAATTCGGTTCTTACAGGCAACGACGTAGGTCACGCGAGAAACAACGAACCGCAATAATCAAAAGCCTCAATGAAAATGAGGCAACGCGAAATGATACTTCTTCCTCCCCCTACAAAAGATGTCGTATTGCCGTATCAGAACCGGTCGATTACAGGCGGGTCCACGATCGGGATGGCATCGAATACCAGAAAACGATGCACACAGATGCGTATGTAACCGGCGCACCTGCAAGAGTGACCCAACTTACCGCGGGGTCATGAATCGTGCAGCGATACAGAAATTGTGCAATGAAAAGAAGACAAAAACTAGAAAACCAGTTCTTAGGGAAACGAGAATGTTCGTAGTATCTACGGCATCCATTGAGCGTAAGAGAGAGACGAAACAGCATTGCTGTAAGAAACTCGGTAGACACAAGCGCTCAAGCCGTATCGCCAACTTCACGATATGGCAACGTTCATAAAACCGAAGTGCCCACACATACAGCTCGTTCTTCAGGACGTGCTATTCAACAAAATATATATAAACGCAATCTAATCCAATCAACACCAAATGCAGCTCTTCCTCTGTTTCGTGTACTGTAATCTGGGTAAGAATAGGAGCAACGCGCCGTAACCGGCCGTTGACAAAAAATTGTCAAGCGTCTCGTCCGTAGGTGATTGGTTTGTCTTCGAGGCCTTTACTATCATAATTATGATCGTGAAAGTCATCATGAGTAGCGCGACGAGACAAGAAAACTGGAAGGAACAGAAGAACAAAGGTGCCAGTTCGGAACCGGTTTCGTTCCATGCAGAATTCTGCTGTCCCGTCTCGTTACAATCGCGAAACCTTGAACATGCCTATGAGACCATCTCTTATTGGGGCTGTTGCGCACTTGTAAGATCGCCTCCGTCTCGCTTTTATGGGTATTAGAAGATCGGTCAGTAGCTATGGGGTGCCCCGCCGCGGTGGTCTAGTGGCTAAGGTACTCGGCTGCTGACCCGCAGGTTGCGGGTTCGATTCCCGGCTGCGGCGGCTGCATTTCCGATGGAGGCGGAAATGTTGTAGGCCCGTGTACTCAGATTTGGGTGCACGTTAAAGAACCCCAGGTGGTCAAAATTTCCGGAGCCCTCCACTACGGCGTCTCTCATAATCAAATGGTGGTTTTGGGACGTTAAACCCCACAAATCAATCAATCAGTAGCTATGGGGCACCCGTGTGGCTGTGCATGCACATTAGAAGTATGTTTTTTTGTGTGTGTCTTTGCAGTGAATCAGATGCAAATTGGTTGCGCAATAGCTCGCACTGAGTACCGCGGATGACGCGTAGGTTAATGGTTGCGTTTAACATTCTGTTGTTCGGAGCAGACGATGTTGTTTCAGAGAACAATAGCGACCAAGATAAATTTTATTCTTTCCACATACGGCCGTGCACTGTATGCTAGTGTGCACTGTACTGCTGACGTTCCAGCACAGTACAGTAGAGGCCGCGGTTTGACGAACCATGTGCACGTCGTTCACTTGCTCGTCGCTCTTCGCTAATGAATTGAGTGATTCTAGAAAAAATGGAAGAAGGCACCTAATTTCTGTCTTCCTCTTGGGCGACTCAGCGCAATGCTTTCTAACGAAGGCCAACTTCCTGTGACTCCAGGCATGCGCACTGGGGGGCAGGTGGGTGGGGGCAGGAAGGAGGGGCGCTGCGACAAACCTTTGCCGCCCCCTCCCCTTTAGGGTAACCCTGCGCACGCTTAGATGTGACGCAACATTGGAACGCCAGAGGTTCCTTCCCGTCTCTCTCAAAAGTGCGTTTTGTCGGAACATACCCGCCTCCCCCACCCCCTTCCCAGCCTCGAGGCGAGTATAGCAATAACAGGATGTCTTCCGCTCACCTGCCGTTCCTCTGGGAGGCGGAACCATCATCCGGGACTTGTTCTGGGAACAAAGCACCACGCACGGACAGCGCCATTCGCAAAACATCGCGGCGCGCAAGCACACAGCGAGCAACACCGTGAAACTGACGACGGCGGCCAACGCACGCCTCTCCAACGCCACAAACGAAATTCGCTAACGCATTTCAAAGCCGGCGTCGCAATTTAGGCGGTGGTAGAATCGGCAACTCTCACGTCTGACCGACGGAGCACCACGCTCGGAAGTGCATAAGCGATATCTGCAGTACCGCATCTGAGCATGCGCCTTACCAACGGCGCGCCTCACTCCCTCTTTTTATCATTGTTGATCGGCGCGGACGCAACAAGCAGTTCGGCTGTCGAAAACGCTATCAGTGCTTTAGGGGGTTGGGGGGCGGGGAGCTTGAAAACGAAGCAAACCGTCGTAGGCATATGACACAATCGAACTGAGAATAAGTTTAAAGTTACGCATCCTGCGCAATGCGGACCCAAGTGCCCTGAAGCACCACACTGTCATCTGGTTCCCCGCCCATCTCGGCCAGCTGCCGGGCGCCCTATCCAACCTCAACGAGATCGCCCATGATTCAGCGCGCGCACTTACCGACCGCGCTGCCACAGGACAACCTCATCTTGCTGGGTTGGATACCAATCGGGATGCACCAATCACGTACAATGAAATTACAAAGCACTTTTACTTGGAACGCCGCATTTTTCAACCCCCACATCCGAAACTTAACCGACCGCAGGCATTAACCCTACGCCTATTACAGACACACACGTACCCAAACCTTGCCACGCTTCACATTTATTATCCCGATGCATACCCCAGCGACACATGCCCATCATGTGGACACACAGCGACACTCGAACACATGCTCTGGGAGTGTAGAACAACTCCTCCCGACTCTACCTCAAGCAAGTGGAAGAGGTCCCTCAGGAGCTCACTTCTCGCCGACCAGCAATGGGCTGTCCAGCAGGCCCACGAAGCGGCCGCCAGGTACTCTCTGTCGGTCCCTACGTGGGAGACGCCCGCTACGCGCTAAGCACGTCCTGCAGGACCGAAATAAAGTTTTTTTCATTCCATTCCATAAGTTTAAAGTATAAAATGAGCCGATCAGTTAAAAGCCAATGCGGTTATCGCGGCCGAAGCGATAAACATGGATAAAAAACTGCAAGGCAGACACCCCGTTGGCACCGCGCATGCTCAGACGTAGCCCGCTTCGAACTGAAGATCTAGCTCTTCGTGCTGATCGAGCATGGTGCTCCCTCGTTCTAGAGGGCCACAGAACAGGAGAGGGGTAGGGGGAGGGAGGAGCTTGCAGAGTACTGAAAGTTGCCACTGAATTACTTCCGCACGACACATGGCGGGGTCGATGAGGGTTTCATTAGTTAAGGGGCCAGCTGCGCACGGAACAAATTCGTTGGCAAGGGTACCGACGCTCGCACTACAGTGTACTTCAGTACAGTGGGGTAAAATTACATTGTAGTGTAATCTAGCACACTGTACTCGCGAAACAAGCAGATTGTTACTTGAATGCGCCAGTGTTGCCACCCCCCCCCCCTGTTTCACCGCATGCGTGTTTATAAAATTGTTCAATCATAAATTAAGTGATTGACCAAATGCGCTGACATTTGGCCAAATTGTTTGCGAACGCACAAGTAATAACTGCCGCAAAAAAGATTATGATAGAGGATGTGACGTAGCTTTAGAGTCATGCGGGCATTTTCATCGATTATGGCAACGAATTCTGTTGAAACGTGTAACTCTGGCGGCGTTAAATTGAAAATTTACGTCTTCCAGCAAACATCCAGTCACATCATCGGAGAATCATCATCCACCTGAAACATACCGCCACGTACCGCCACGTTCACAAAGAGACCGAGCTGGAAACCAACACCAGCTGGCATTGGTGGAATACCTCGATGACGCAGTCGACTTCACCCGGCAGTAAGCCCTGTAGGCGATTGAAAAACTCAAGATGCGAGCTCTCAGCATGACGTGTCGGCAAGAAGATCTGAAACGGGCTTCAGCAGCACGTAATAAAGGTAGCGTGTAATAAAGCGGTGCGCAATGAAAAGACGGGGTTAATTGAAGCGGCAGAGGTTTTCGAAAGCGTTTGCGGGAGCGAGTTGCTCTCTTTCTGTAAATTTGACCTTGAACTTCGCCATAACTTTTTCACTAAAGATCCAGGTGCTCGGGGTAGTAGATGGCACGGAGGTGTGAAGTGAATGGACGCCGCACCAGTTTTTTTTTTTTTAAATATGTGTGGTGTGTGGAGATTGCAAGTTGAAACAGCGCAATACACAGGATACGAAAGAAAAGACACGAACAAGAAAAAGAGGAGACACAGACAACCACTGTGTCCACGTCTCCTCTTTCGTGTCCTCGTGTAGAAAATCGCGCCGTTCGTATGTACTTTTCACGCAAGACCAACTAGCCCGAAGCTTCAAATTATTAAGATTGCAAGTTCTCGGCTTGTTGGTTGTAAGCGCTCATTTCACCCTGATTTCGGTGCAGGCCTCGGCAACGGTGTCCCGCGTTGTGACCGAATCAAATAGGCGTTGTCCGTGAGAGAAAAGTCATGATATATGCATACAAAAATTAAAAAAATTACTTCTAGTGACAATCGACCGTAGCTGTGGCATTGCACGTACGCGTCCGCTTCACCTACGGGAAGTGCGGGGTTCGATTCCCAGTGCCGGCCGGCCACCCACCGGTAGCTAAACAGGGTGCAGGCGGGCTTCGAGGGGCTGTGACGCGTCGCCCCAGTGGTGAAGCTTACTCTGCCTGGATACTCCCAACACGCTGCGTGGGGACCCGGCAGTGACAATCGAACGTGGGCCTTCTGCGTAACAAGTACGTATCAGAGTGACGCGGGCAAGTTAGGCCCCTAACTATAAGAGCACCACCCAACATCAGGCTCAGGCTTACACAATTTCGAGTGCCGATAAATCTGAATGGTGTCGTCGCCCGGTAAGCGCGAAGCCCATTGTGAGTGTGGGAGGTGCGATGACCCCTTGCCAAGCTGTTTCAATTATACCAATACTATGAAACTACACCTTCACGTAAAATAGTTACCGAATACGTTGGAGTTTGAAAACAATGTATAATAATCTACAAAAATTGCCACAAGTCCACGGTGACCACGCTTACCTGTGTATACGGTAAGCTGCACGTCGTGTGAATGCTGGCTCGCTTATACTAAATTTGCTCGACCATACCACCGCTGTCCATAAACTTATGCATTCTTCCCGTAGCAGTATTAAACGGCTTTAGTTTTTCCGCAATTAAACGGCCATCGCGCGGTGGAATGCCCAGCTAGCATATTGCTACCTGTAGGCTGCCACAAACCATAGTGCGAATGCGCGTGTGCGCCCGACGAAGAAGATGAGGGTCGCTGGCTGCTCGAGCTCGGAGCCAGACTGGCCAGTGCTGCAACCGCTCTTGCAAATATATTTTTCGAATATATTCGCAATACTTTGTCTCGTACTCACGTAACATATTTGGTGGAGGTGGAACGATCCCCCGTCCTCACCACGCAGCTCCGCAGTGGCCGCATCCTCCAGCTTCCGCCATGGCTTTCAGTGACAACGCGTCCGCTTCACCATCTGCGGCTTCTCCGACAACCTTTGTCGCCGTCCAAACCCCCGTGATCCCGGGACATTTTCTGCGCAAACCTGGCCTCGACGTCGACAAATGGCTTCGCCTTTATGAACGGGTCAGTCAAACTCACCGCTGGGACCCTACCATGATGCTCGCTAATGTTCTCTTCTACTTGGACGGAACCCCGCGTGTCTGGTACGAGACAAATGAGTCCGAACTCACCAGCTGGGACACGTTCAAGGAGAAGCTACGTGACATCTTTGGGGACCCGACCGGTCGCCACGCAGCTGCACGACAGGAGCTGGCTACCCGTGTCCAGTCGCCAACTGAATCGTATGTGTCATACATCCAAGAAGTTCTCGCTCTTTGCCGAAAGTAGACGAGGCGATGTCTGAGGCTGAAAAGGTTGGACACGTTTTGAAGGGGATCGCGGACGACGCCTTCAATTTGCTGGTGTACACTAACGTCTCGACCATCGACCGTGTAATTCAAGAATGCCGCCGTTTCGAAACAGCAAAAAGCCGTCGGGTGCGCCCTCCTTTTTCTCGGTTGCCAAACACGGCGGCTACGTCCACCTGCTCCGATTCTACCGTCACACCGCCCTTTGAGCAGAGTGTAACGCGTATCGTTCGACGGGAACTTGAAAGCAGCAAGTCCAGCGCCGCTTCAGCCCACTTCTTTCGAACATACGATGCCGACAACCCCCGCGATCTCCGTTATTCAGGCGGTCGTACGACAAGAATTCGCCAACCGCGGGTTCCCTGATGCTTGCCCCATCTCTTTGCCCCTCCTCCAGACCAATTCCCATTAATCCACCTCGACGTGACCCATTTGTTGCTCCACGATCTCGCAACCCGGCGGAATGGCGAACTCCTGACGACAAACCGATCTGCTTCCGGTGCCACCGCGTTGGACATGTCTCCCGCTACTGCCGTGCCTCCTGGACGCCGCCACATAGGAGCCAGTTTTTTCGCACCTTATAGCCCATATGAAGATCTTCGCCGGTATTCGTCCAGCCGTACCGCCCCTGCTTTCGACACGTCTAACAGCCGCCTTCCTGCTCGTTCTCCGTCCCCTCAACGCCGTCGTTCCCCGTCGCCCCAGCCACGCCGCCATCACTCGCCGCCTAACTTTTCATCGTACCCGACGGAAAACTAGACAGTGCAGCCCCTGGAGGTAGTGCTGCATCATCCCTGTCTGAACCAAACCCTCCATTGACGCTTCATACGAACAAAAATCTTGTCGATGTACACGTGGACGGTATTTCTCTGTCGGCACTAGTCGATACTGGCGCTCATGTGTCCATAATCAGCGTTCATCTTTGTCGCCGCTTAAGAAAAGTACTCACGCCTCCTGCTACCGAAGCTGTACGTGTGGCCGATGGCGGCACTGTTCCTGTCATTGGCATGTGTACGGCTCGCATAAGCATCGCCGACCGTTACATTCCTGTTCTATTCACGGTGCTCCAGAACTGTCCTCATGACCTCATCTTAGGGATGGACTTCCTGTCGACCCATTCTGCTCTGATCGACTGTTCCGCTGGTACTCTTTGCTTAGACCTTCCTCTTCAGCCGGATATTCACCCTGAACCTCAACACGGCCTTTCTGCCACAGACTTCCTCCGCTTACCGCCTAAAGCCCTCACATTCACCGAATTCGCCACGACCTCACCCGTATTGGATGGGAATTACATCGTCACACCGATTCCTGATGTCCTACTGGCACGTGACGTCCACCGTCCCTCACTGCATCGTAACTGTAGCCTCCAACCGGACCCGTCTACCCGTCATAAATTTCGGCTTCACAAAGCAAGTCCTCCCTGAAGGCATCCTAATCGCCACGTTGCGGTCCTTAGCCGATGATCACGTCACCACTTTCGCAGCCGACGCATGCACCAATTTTTCTTGTCGCCCACTCGATGCCACATGCCTCGACATGTCAATACGTCCCATGATCGACCCTGACCTTCCCCCAGAGCAAACAGCCGCTCTCGCACGCCTTCTAGCTTCCTACCGTGACATCTTCGACCTTGACGACCGACCACTCGGCCCAAACTTCTCTTGTAAAGCACCGCATCAACACCGGTGATGCTGCTCCCATTCACCGTCGACCGTATCGCGTGTCCGCGTCGGAGCGCCAGATTATTCAAGCTGAAGTGAATAAGATGTTAACTAAAGGCATTATTGAGCCCTCATCAAGCCCATGGGCGTCACCCGTCGTCCTGGTTAAAAAGAAGGACAACACATGGCGCTTTGCATCGATTACCGGCATCTAAATCGAATCACCAAAAAGGACGTGTATCCTTTACCACGTATTGATGACGCCCTCGATTGTCTCCACGGCGCACGCTACTTTTCATCCATCGACCTCGTTCTGGTTATTGGCAGATTGCCGTAGACGAGAAAGACCAAGAAAAGACCGCCTTCATCACTCCAGATGGCCTATACCAATCTCAAGGTTATGCCCTTCGGTCTATGCAATGCCCCCCGCCACGTTCGAACGTATGATGGACTCTCTGCTACACGGATTCAAATGGTCAACATGCCTGTGTTACCTAGACGACGTCCTCGTATTTGCACCTACATTTGAGACCCACCTTGAGCGTCTGTTCGGCCATTCTCGACGTCTTCCGCAAAGCTGGCCTCCAGTTGAACTCCTCGAAGTGTCAATTCGGCCGCCGACAGATTACCGTGCTGGGCCACCTTGTCGATGCTTCTGGTGTGAGACCGGACCCTGAAAAAATTCGTGCCGTCACGAGTTTCCCAATACCCCAATCCGCCAAAGATGTCCGGAGCTTTGTGGGACTTTGCTCCTACTTTAGGCGGTTCGTGAAAGATTTTGCGGCAATCGCCCAACCACTTACCGATCTTTTGAAGAAAGGCGTTCCATTTTCGTGGGGGTCCACTCAAGCTGCCGCCTTCTCTCACCTCATAACACTTTTGACGACGCCCCCTATCCTGGCCCACTTTGACCCATCTGCCCCAACTGAGGTCCGAACTGATGCCAGTGGTCACGGTATCGGAGGCCGTTCTCGCCCAATGCCAACAGGGACACGACCGCGTTATCGCGTATGCTAGCCGCCTCCTTACACCTGCAGAGCGTAACTATTCGATCACGGAGCGAGAATGCCTTGCTCTTGTCTGGGCGGTCTCAAAATTCCGCCCCATATTTATATGGCACTCACTTTTCCGTCGTCACCGACCACCACGCGCTCTGCTGGCTTTCATCCTTAAGAGATCCTACAGGTCGACTTGGTCGCTGGGCTCTGCGACTGCAAGAATACACCTTTGCTGTGATATACAAGTCTGGACGCCTGCACCAGGACGCCGATTGCCTTTCTCGCTATCCAGTTGGCCCATCGGCCACCATACCTGACAACGACGCCTGCGTGTGCTCCGTTTCTCAACTGAACCACATAGCCGACGAGCAACGCCGTGATGCAGCCCTACGAGCTATCATTGAGCGCCTCGACTCCTCCCCATCGAACCGATCCTATCGCTCGTTCGTACTCCAGAATGGCACATTATACCGGCATAACTTCCATCCAGACGGCCCATCTCTGCTGCTTGCCATACCCAAACACCTCCGCTTGGCTATACTCCACGAACTCCATGACGTTCCTACTGCCGGTCACCTGGGTGTGTCCCGCACATACGACCGGATTCGCCGTCGCTTCTATTGGCCAGGTCTGGCACGGTCCGTCAGAAGATACGTCGCGGCGTGTGAGGAATGTCAGCGCCGCAAAACACCATCGACGCTTCCGGCTGGGCGCCTTCAACCACTCGATATTCTACTGAACCTTTCTTTCGCGTCGGCTTGGACTTACTCGGCCCTTTTCCTCTGTCTTCTGCTGGCAACAGGTGGATAGCTGTGGCCACAGACTACGCCACACGCTACGCAATCACACGCGCCCTTCCAACAAGTTGCGCCACTGACGTCGCCGATTTTCTTCTACACGACGTGATCTTGCAACATGGTGCTCCACGCCAGCTGCTCACGGACCGAGGCCGCACATTTCTATCGAAAGTCATAGCGGACATCCTACGCTCTTGTGAAACACGCCACAAGCTCACTACGTCGTACCATCCGCAAACAAATGGCCTCACAGAACGCCTGAACCGAACCCCAACTGACATGCTTGCAAAGTACGTTTCCTCAGATCACTCTGACTGGGACATCGCTTTACCATACGTGACATTTGCCTACAATTCTTCGCGCCACGACACTGCTGGTTACTCCCCTTTTTTCTTGCTGTTCGGCCGCGAACCCACATTACCCCTCGATACGACGATTCCGTTACCAGCAGCTCCAACTTCACAATATGCTCTGGACGCCATCAGCCGGGCCGCCCACGCACGCGAAACCGCTCGTGCTCGCCTTCTGACCTCCCAAGCAAACCAACGGCGTCGGTACGACCAACGACACCGCGATGTGCACTTTTCGCCCGGTTCGTTGGTTCTGCTGTGGTCTCCGACCAGGCACGTTGGCCTGTCTGACAAGCTGCTCTCTCGGTACACAGGGCCATACAGAGTGCTTCGTGAGGTGACTCCCGTCACTTATGAAATCACTCCTGCTGCCTCGCCGTCTTCATCCACCCCTAGGGCCAGCGACATCGTACACGTCGCACGCCTGAAGCAGTACCACTCGCCCAATGATCTTGACATCTAGATGCGCCGAGACGGCGCCTTTGCCGACGGGGGTTATGCTACCTGTAGGCTGCCACAAACCATAGTGCGAATGCGCGTGTGCGCCCGACGAAGAAGATGAGGGTCGCTGGCTGCTCGAGCTCGGAGCCAGACTGGCCAGTGCTGCAACCGCTCTTGCAAATATATTTTTCGAATATATTCGCAATACTTTGTCTCGTTACTCACGTAACAATATCAAGCGGGGTCGAAAAAGCGACCAGCGTGTGGCGATCAAGTGATGACTTTCAATTGTATTGAAAGCGTAACGTCGATCGAAAGGTAATCGACTTGCAGAAGGGCAAAAGATACTCAGTACCTCGAAAAATCTCGCTTCTGCGAAATGGAAAGGCCTTTTTTCTCTCTCTCTCTCTCTCTTTCTTTGTCACCCCTGCACGCTGAATGGCGCACCTCAATTCTTTCATTAACGTTTTGCGCGAATTAATTCAACCCGATCGTTTATTTCGAGCACTTCTAGAAATCTTCTCAGCTGTTGAGTTTCCCAGTTGTATGCATTCGTAAAGCTCGGTCGCGGATGTCGGACCTTCGGTGAGCGTGGTTTCAAAGGGGCATAGAATAAGGTCGGGCAATGTACCGGTTCACTTTAACGACAGTATAAATGGCACACACCATAGATCGCTAAGGATAATATATAGTGCTTGTTTGTAATCCCGCGCGCTCAAAGCTTGTGCCCGTTTTCGTATCCTCGCTGCTTTAATTCATATACACTCTGAATCTCACCGCAGAGTGATACCTTTGCCCGCCGCGGTGGTCTAGTGGCTAAGGTACTCGGCTGCTGACCCGCAGGTCGCGGGATCGAATGCCGGCTGCGGCGGCTGCATTTGCGAAGGAGGCGGAAATGTTGTAGGCCCGTGTGCTCAGATTTGGGTGCACGTTAAAGAACCCCAGGTGGTCGAAATTTCCGGAGCCCTCCACAACGGCGTATCTCATATTCATATGGTGGTTTTGGGTCGTTATACCCCACATATCAATCAATCAATCAATAAATCAATCAGAGTGATACATTTTTACACGACAACAGCAGTGTACTTTGGTGCCACCGTTACATTTACGAAATATTGGCTGAGTGACATAGTAATTGATTTTTTATTTTTTACAGTGAAAATTAAGAGTTCTGTTCAGAAGTTGTCTCTCGCGTAACTTTTGTACTTGAGTAAAAATAATAGATTTTTCCCAAGACGATGAGTGAGTGTGGGAGAAAAAAAATGGCAGCATATCCACGGAGTGAATGATGGAGAGTGGGGTGATGCATGCGTCCGTCCATGCGTCCGTCTGTGTGACCATCCATGCATCTGTTCGTGCGCCCGTCCCTGCGTTCGTTCATGTATCCGCCCCTGCGTCCGTTCATGCGTCCATCCATGCATCTATCTGTGTGTCCGTTCGTCCGTCTATTCAACACTCCAAGTCCCACCATCTCGCGTCTTTTCATCATATATTCCCCATATAGAAGCACCGCCATTCAGTGGACATTCCAAGGACTAAACGAGAGGTGGCACACGCACGTTTTTTTACGGCTTGCGCTTCGGGTCCACTTCCCACCTTCAACCACCTTGAGTTCATGGTATAAACTAGTTCACTGTATTCATGGCATTGCAACCCAATGCTCGCTAAACTTTTCTAAAACCAAGGAGGTTACGCCCAGCGAGTATAACGTAGCAACCTTTTCCTGTCAGATAGCGCTCAATGTACATGCCAGTGGCTGCTAATGTGAAATTAGAGACTGGAGGATCCAGCTTTTAATTTCTTACGACTTGCGCTTCGTATCTGCTTCCCCCCTTTAACCACCTCGAATGCATTCATGGTATATACTAGTTCATTGTATTCATGGCACTGCGGCTCAACGCTCGCTAAACCTTTCTAAAAATAAGGAGGTTACACCCTGCGAGTATAATGTAGCAACCCTTTCTTGTCCGATAGTGCTCAATGTACACGCCAATGGCTGCTAATGGGGATCGCAGCGTGCGCGTAGACTAAAAGCCGAATGCTCCTGTCTCTCATTCCCCATTAGCAGCCATTGGCATGTACAGTGAGCACTATTTTTTATTGTTAAGCAACGCACAGATGAAATCTCTCACCGGCACCACCTTAGAGGTCAACTGTTATACCTATTTCCGGTATGTGCCACTGGTGTGTACGTACTATGAGGGACGCCCAAGCCACGCCATAAGGAGCTTCGCCCCTAAAAACTGACGATCAGCTGTGCCGGCCTCCCGAATGTACACTTCGAAGTGTTTGCAACTAATCTTGCTGCGCACATGAAGAAACAAGAAAAAAAGCAACCTTATAACGATGGAATACTATGAAGGACACTATAATTAACAATGTGAAGAAACGGTGCAAATAAACAGCAACAAAGTAAACTAAGAAACACAATTATAGCACTAACAATACAATGTATTTTTCCTGGAAATATGAAGTGGTACATCAGCACACTCATCACACACACACACACAAAAATGAACCCCCAGAACTAGAGAATTTAGCGTGGAATTTCAACAAATGAACAAAAGAGCAAAAAAAAGGGGGGGGGGAACAAGGCATCATGCTTTAGATATATGAAGAAGCATACCCTTAAAGGACATTACTTAGTGTGTGAAAACACGCATAAAAGTGTGATTCAATTGCTAGGCTAATAAAACGGAAAAAGTTGTCAAACACTTGAGAAGAAAATACGAAGCATTTTTGTTGATTACCACTCTGGTGCAATACTTTTGAAAATACACAAGTTTAGCAGTTTGTACATTGTTAGCCGTTTAAAGAGCAAATCGTGATGTATTCCTCTAATATTTTTGTACTCGCGACAAACGACAGACTTTTTCACCTCAGCCACCCAGAATTGAAGCCCATAGACCGGTGGAGGCAAACACGGAAAAACAAGAGAAAGGAAAGCGAACGCAGCCCAATGCTGCACACTCTACATTTCAAATTGCGCGGGTCTTGAATAAAAACCCGAAAGTGCGTGATGACTTCACTAGCCACGTGTGATGACTATTGTATTTACTGAACAAAATGTATGAGCCAGTATTTTGTATGTTTTTTTTACTTATAGAATTTTTTTGTAATGAGAATGGAGATAATTAAAAAAAAAGGCAGAAACTGCTGCACCGCGCGGTGCACAAGCCACCCCCACACAAAAACGGCTGCTGCGCCGCACGGAAGTGACGTCATGCATTTTTTGGTTAGGCGCTTTGTTTGAATAGTTCGGAGTGTCTAGCGGTACGTCTAGACATAACGATAAAAGCAGTTAAAATTACGTCCAAACGAAAAAGTGAACAAAAATGTTAGTTAGGTTTTTATAGCGTGACAATACAAAACCAGCTTGTTTGCCATCAGAAACTGATCGGGAGCTGTGGCGTAGTGATTCTGCTTTCGGCCACGGTAGTGAACGGACGCAGGATGCAGGGCTCCGTCGGAGCGGCTTCAGCGGCCCTTGAGGGCCACGGTAACAGGTCAACTGAAGAGTATACCAAGTGATTCTGCCTCATCTGCCAAAAGGACGCGTTGCCTTAAATACTGCGTTTTTGCACGGAGACGTTCGAGCGAGACCCTACAGGGTTGAAGACTTCAGAGACGCGTTGGGCCCCACTGGAGTGCTAACGGACATCATAGCACTCGGAGCGTACCAGATTAATCACGCCTGGGCGGTTACATTGAACGGAGAAGACGCGATGAAGAAACTGCTGGCCTTCAAGAAACTTTAGGTGAAGGGACACCGGTGTCTCATCGTTGATCCCCAGGACCGGCAGATAAAGCTGCGGCTTCATTGGCTGCTTTACGGAGTCGCCGATGAGGATGTGCGGACGGCGTTCGCGGCCTTCGGCAATGTTGTCGAAGTGAATCGAGAGCGCTGGAGAGTCGACGGCGTCAGCGACAAAGCGTCGACGACGAGAACCGTGCTACTCAAGTTAAAGAGAGGAGTTACGGTGGAGGACCTTCCGCGCCAAGTGCGCGTTGCAGGGGAATTGGCCCTAGTTGTGGCGCCGGGCAGGCCTATGCAATGCTTGCGGTGCAAAGGGACTGGTCATGTACGGCGAGACTGCAGGGTGCCACGGTGTTCAATTTGTCGGCGATTTGGACATCAATACGCTCAGTGCGTTCGGTCATATGCAGCAGTTACGAGCGCTGCAACGTGTGATGAGATCGAAGAGCAGACAATGGACGCCGCTGAGGCGGAAGACGCGGCTAAAGGGGCAGGAGACGTGGCTAGTTCTCTGGTTGAACGTGGGCCGGTTTCGCCTGAAGATTATGATACAGCGTCGGAACCCGAGGAGAAAGAAACGGCTAAGACGGACACCAGCCAAGAGAATTCCGCTGAAGACGCACAAAGCCAATTGGTGGACATGTCGACGCAAGCGGCGAGAGGACGCGTCATGCCAGCGCACGGAATGACCCGCGGGATCAAGACGAGCTCGGCGGTCAAGCGTTCGCTGGAGCAATCTGCGGGCACTGCTCACGAGAGCAAAGTTGAGGGACCACCAGCGAAGGCGACACCGGGGCGGCGCTCGGGCCTCAGAGCGAGGTCCAATCTACCTGTGGACAGACCAGTTGGCTCTCCAAGGGACCAGCAGCTAACTGATGCCGGACCACCGGATGGCCCCGGAGAGTACACGGTAAGCACCATGCTCCGGGCATACCCCCCTCTTTTTTTTTAGTGAGTAACGATGGCTAGTCACTGGGCATTGAGCTTTGCAACCCTAAATATCCGAGGTTTGGCCTCCAGGAAAAAAGCAGGCTCAAGTGTATCACTTGTTAATTGACCAAGATATTGACGTGTTAGCCGTGCAGGAGACAAAAGTGGAAGGTGAGGAGGCCCGGAGCATGATGCTGCGGTTTACATCTAAATATTATGCCATAGTTAGTCACGCAAATGGAACTTCGGCCGGTTGTGTGCTTTTTGTTAAAAAGATTCCGGGATTGACTGTTGAAAGTCACTTTTCTTGTCACTCTGGTAGAACAGTGACTTGTGATTTTAGTACTAGCGAAATTGAATGGCGCGTCATTTGTGTCTATGCGCCGAACGTGGAGGCAGACCGAGAAACTTTCTTTTCGTTAATTAAGCAACATTTACGGACACCAAAACAGCTTGTTTTATTGGGGGATTTCAATTGTGTATGGAGCGCGAAGGATAGAATTAATAACCGCCATGTGCGAGACAGAAGTGTTGAAGTGCTCTATGACTTGCTGAATGAATCTGACCTGGATGATGTTGCGGAGTGCCTCGAAGCAGGTCGCGAAGTTCGATTTACGCATTTTCAGAGAACCAGTCATGCACGTCTTGATAGGATATACATGGCAGGGGAGACGCTAGCTAAAAGCAATAGTTACACAGTCTTACCTGTCTCCTTCTCTGACCATTGTCTTGTACAATGCAACGTGGGACTTAAACAAAAAGAAAACAAATTTAGTTGGGATTTATGGAAGTTTAACGCTAAACTACTTCGGGATGACATTTTTAATAATTTTGTGATTGAGGGAATTAAGAACATTTAAGTGATCGGAGCCTGTAATGTTGGCGAGGAATGGGGGCTTTTGAAGCAAAGCGTTAAAATGAAAGCCATATCGAGATCTAGTACTTTAAAATATCAAGAAAGAATGAAAGAAAATGAACTCAGAACAATGCATAAGAAATTAGAAGTAGTAGTAGTAGTTAGTAGTAGTAAAAAGTAGTAGTAGTTATTTGACTTCAACCGAAGCTAGTCTTGTTTTGAATTAGGCGCCATCTTGGGCTAACTAGCGCTTCAGCCACGAGAGGGCGGGAGTGAGCCAATGCCTTCGTTTTGTTCTAAAGACAAATAATTTGATCTAACACATCTACCCGTGCAAGTAAATAGTAGTTATTATAAAAGGCACTTGCTAAGTTCTGTGCTACTTGCAAGAAGTTGCACCATCTACAAAATGCTGACGGTTGTAATTCAATATATATGTGTGATAAACAAGCCTCACGGCTTCAGAAGTGCCTCCCATTTCCTGGCTATATATAATTGAGAGAAAAGTAGTAAGATGTACTTCCAAAGTACATATACTAAAATTGGAACGATACAGAGAAGATTAGCATGGCCCCTGCGCAAGGATGACACGCAAAATCGTGAAGCGTTCCACATTTTTTTGCACTTTCTACCCTGTTAAGGGAAGGGAATGCTTGAGCTTGTGCTGGAGTCTTCATGTGACTCATGTTACTATGGCATTCTTTCTTTTTTTTCATTCCACTTTTGGCCAAGCGCTTGCAATGTTTGTACGAAAATTACTCTAGAGTAATTTTGTGCCCTGTAGCAAAATTTCATTTCGAGAAGTCACACCAGCAAGCTTCAGTTGAATGCAGTGCTAAAATAACTACAGTTAAGATAGAGTACACTGAAGTTATGAGCTTTTGAAATGATGTATGTGTATTGAATTTGTCGGCTAATTTTCTTCCTGATCCGGTGCATGCGTAAAAGATTAAATAGTATTTGAAATTTGTATGGATAGTGCCCTTTATAAACAACGAACAAGTTTGCCCAAGTACAAGTGTTACTAAATAATTCGACATGGAGATATACCGCATCTAAGGAAAAAAATGGAATATTGCGAAGCAAAAGAATCCGGTCAAATACTCCCGTCGAGATGTAATTCAACGGATTCCTATATCGTGACAAAAAACGTGACGGAGAAGCAGCTCACGGGATCCGGACCGAACCTCTGTATGATTAGTGTTGTGAAGCAAATTTATAGTCCAGAAGGACAAAGCCACTGAGCTTTAACGTTATTGAATATACTTCAGTCAACTTCTTAAAATAGCGCTAAAACTTCAAAAGTTTTTGTGTTTTTTGCAATAAAAAAACACAACACATGTACCTATTTATGCAAAATGCTGCCATATTGCATAAATTTGTGAATACAAATGTTTTAATTACACTCCAAGAGGCCCGCGCGCGTGAACTATGTTTAGTGAGTCAATACTCTGTTTTTTTTCCTTTCTCGTCGTCTCCCCTCTTTTTTTGGAGTAAATAACAATAATGTTTGATATTATTAGGCTCATGTTCCGAAATTGAAAGTAATCACGGAGTTGGGATACGTTTTGGAATTTAAAAAATAATGCACAGATATTAATGAACTTCAAACAATTTTGACTCTACCAATCACCAGGCGACAGAAAAGCGCTAGTGCTGCAAAGTGACGTCATCACAACTTGGGTTTTGTCGGTTTTTGTTGTGGTTTTGCGTAGCATTTGCGCTATTTGAGTGTACTAACGATAGCTTGTAGTAGAATCGTAGAATGACCTAGATGTGGTAATATAGGTAGAGTGTACTAGAACTGTGCTTCTGTGGTTAGCTTTCGAAAAGTTGCGGTTTACGTAGCCGTAAGATTGGTTCCGCTGCTTTCGTGTGTGCTTTACCGTTCAGTGTGTTGGCGGTGGTAGTTCATCGCGCACTGTTTTCATCTAATCAAGATGCCTGTCCTCGTACGTTTACCGCTGTCGCGCAAAACGCTGTGCGTCCAATGCGACGGTCACAGCGTGCCGTGGAGGAAATCCGCCGAGAAGTTTCTCGACATGAGGTGAGTGACGCTTCTCATTCGCGTTCTAGATCACAGTTTCAACGAAATCGATGTCATGATTTGCATTGGGCGTTACTGAAGCATTCGCGTAATTTGGCACCGCTCATGGTTGATCTCGTGTTTGTTATCTACGACAGGGAATACCTGGAGAGTTGCTAGCCCTGTCCTGTGGCGGAGTACGGCTACGCGAGGCCTGGGCGACTGACGGCCAGTGGTTGACGTGCGCCGTTACGGGACTCCCCGGAGGCAAAGGTGGCTTCGGCTCCATGCTGAGGGCCATCGGCGCTCAGATAGAGAAGACGACGAACCGCGAAGCCTGCCGCGATCTCAGTGGAAGGAGACTGCGTGACATCAACCACGAAGCACGGTAACCTCGGCTTGTTTGAACGCTTGCTTATGTCTGAGAACTTAAGAGGCAGTCGAGATTGACATGTCACTGGGTGTTCACGCAGTTGCATGTACTGCAGTACGAATGATTGTTGGGTGGAAGCATTAGATGTCTCGTCCAAGTTGAGAATTGACCGACGACAGTGCGAACGCGAGTGACGCATAAAATCACCGCGAGCTGACGTCCTAAAGACGTCACAGCAGAAAATTGCGACGTCTTCATGTGACGTTCATGTGCAGAAAGCATTTTTTGAGGGTCGGGGTTGCTGCAGAAGAATCAACACATCTGGGTGATACGATTGAGATGAACAAAATGATGGCCTCCACCTTTGAGTAATCCTTAGTGAATGCATAACAGACCCTGTGGGTTTTCTGAGGTATTTTCAGGGCGTCAGGTATGTTTACAGATGTTTTGCTTAATTGCTAAAGGCAGTGTATATTGACGATCACAGAGCCGATACTTTTATTAAACTCGTAAAGCCACCAATTCGACTCGTTGATGCCCTCCTTCGAGTACAGTACAGTGCAAGCGCTGTACAACCGAGCAAAATTAGGATAAAAAGTGCCACTCGACACATGCTTACCGTACAGTGAATTTGCGAGTTTAAACCTATCTTTCTATTTCTTGCGAGCGTTGTTACAACATATAGCGTTGAAATCAAGCCCGTGAACGTCACAATGGAAAAGCGAGCTTCAGCTTGTGTTGAGCAGCTGCGTCATTCCTTGCAGCTGTAGCCGATGAAAGTGCATGGATATTTTGGCACAAGGCTTATATGTACTCTTATTCCAGCTTGAAACGTTGGGTGGCCAAGCAAGCTGAGCGAGAAAATCAACACAAGCAGCGGAAGGAGTACCGTGAACCAGAGCACCATTTAGATGACCCGGACTACGAGCGCATTCGTGAACAGATACCAGAGCGCATTCAAGATGCTGTTGCACAGGGTATGCAGAGGTTCTCTTGAAGTGCCAGCTAGGTTAATTTAGATTGTAGACAACGAATTAAACGTAAATAATTGATGTGGCAGGTCCGGTAGAGCTTCAGCTGCACACTCGGCCTTCACAATTTATACAGCCCCTAAGTGGGAGTGCTAGTTAACATGCATGCTACACTCGTGCTAGCGGTTTAAGGCAGAAGGTTGTCCATGTTTCACTGTGGGGCTGACCAAAACACTGAGAAGATCAGTGATTAAAGACCATTCACAAACAATTACTTCCTACCATAGTGGCTACGACCCTGAGCTGTTAAGCACCAGGACGGGGGTTAGATTTCCAGCAGCAGCGGCCACATTTTAATGGGGGCCACGAAAGCGCCCATTTACACAGACTTGAATTGTTTTGAGGTGGTGGTAACCCACCGTTGACACTACTCTTAAGGTATCGCAAGGGCAGCGTAAAGTAGCGCAAGGTGTTAACATATCGGGCCAACGTAGCTGGGCTCGGACATTTACCGCTGAGAAAGCAGACAGAGAGCACGAGAGGAAAACAAGCATACAAGATCGGTTATACATGTACAGACAGCTCAAGTTTTTGGGGACAGACTTCTTAAGTACTACACTTCTGCAGGAACATTAGCCCTGTAGTCGGATTTCCACGAAGCAGTGGCAATACTACTTAAAAAAGAACATGCCATGTTGTCTTAAATCAACTTGTGCGATGACAAAGTTGCGAATAAAATTTTTTTTTGTGTTCTGCAGCAAATGCTACAACCATGAAAGTGGGGTTTGTGCAGGGCTCTCTGCAGGCATTAAGCGGCCGACAGCATCTACCAGCGGGGAATGCAGTGCGAGAAAACGACCTGCAGCTGCCCTGTGGTTGCCAGATCTACCAAGCGACGAGTCTTTCGGTGAGGTCTTTGGCAGGCATCGCCTTAGCTTTGAGAGATTTGCGTGCTCCATTACAACCCGTTCACGAGTTGTCGCACCCGGCCATTCATTTCAGCGATGCAGCCGTGATAACGTTCTCCGAACCATGGCGTTTTGTTCAAAAAGTGCAGGACGGTTGCAGCGCTTGTTATAAATTTGTTTTCTCGAAGTGACTCCTCTTGCTTCGCTTGTCCTGCTGATTTAAATGTAACATCAAATGTAATGACTGGTACGCACTATTGCTCGAGATGACATACTGTCGTGACAAACTAGCTCTCTATAATGTTGGCTCTGATCTATGCGCAAGTTGAAATTGCGCCGATACGACCCTAAACTGAAGGCAATGGACGCAAAAGTATGACAGTTGCTTAGCCTGAATAGTCGCTTTTCAAACCGCGAGTACTGTACATGCTTTTTAGTCTTCAGCTTGTACCTCAGAGCCATCACCTTTAGTTTAGGTGCCAAAGTGGTGAGCTACATGATGTGCTCATCGCAAGCAATAGGGCTAGTTCGTCATTTACATGACGAAAAAATTCAAGGGTTTTTTTTTAAGGGTATGTGTGTGAATTATCAAGGACCACATTGTTAGAAACCCAATTGACACATCTTCCGAGGAGGATGGAGGCTTGAAATAACTAGAATTAATCAAAAAAGGGCAACATCACTGGAGCAAACATCGAAAGCATGGCTTTGACAACATTTACTTTTTAGACAACTTTCAGTCATGGTTTCTCAAGAGTTGCATTATCGATTTCAGCATGCCACAAAATGCGAAAACAAGATTGGCAAAGCTAAGGAACAGTTTAATACGCCACTCCTTGCTGCTTTGCCTGAATTTTCATATCAATGTCCACCATCTCCTGCTGTTTGGTGTTGGCAGTCTTCTGAGGCCCGACTTGATGTGTATCAAGTCACTAGTTGCCTGTGCCTCTCCTGCTAATTCGTTAGTAGTGACTTCCGTTTGTTTCTTTTTTGCTAGCACTTAGATCTTCTTCTGAATGCAACATTTCTTTTTCTCATCCTCCTGCTTTTTGCAAGCTTCCAAATGCATATGTAGTTTTATCCGGCATGGTAAGGTAGTCGTTTCGTTGCTCGGCTGCAGACCAGACGGTGGCGGGTTCAATCCCGGCTGCAGCGGTCGTATTTCGATAAAGATGGAATGGTAGGGGCTCGTGTAGTGTGTGATGCCAGTGCATGTTGCAGAACACAAGAGAGTACAAATTTCTGGCCTTCCGCCATGGTGTCTCTCAAATCGTCTTTTTGTTTTGGGACGTAAAACCCCTAGTATTATAATTAAAAGTGCGTGGTATTGGTTCCTCGCAGAAAGCGTTGATGCTCTCAATTCTATTATGATGGGCACATTGCATATGGCACGTGCTACATTTATGGCATCGCAAATAACGGACTGTGAAATGTGCGACAAACTTTATTTTTAAAAAATGGGGGGGAATTCTCTAACAAATCAAGGATTTGTGAAAATTCCAGCACTTTCAAGGTCTTGAAAACAAACTTTTCAAAGATCCGCATAAATCCTGTAGGGCATATCTGTTTCATTTAGTGAGCACTCCATATGGAAACGGTGTGCGTGTGTGTCTGGAAAAAATGCCAGTGTGACTATTTGTATCGGTATCCATAGCATCGGTAGGAGTTGGACTTTGATGTCGTAAAATTCGCAGATGACGGCTCTGACTCAGCCCACGAAGATCGAGACACGTCTGCTAAAACAGATAGCTCGAGTGAACGAGACACTTCCACAGCCGAAGCTACCGCCATGGAGACAGAGCCATCCGGAGATGGTGAAGACAGTCATAAGAGGAAACCGGACGACACCAAAGGCGCAGAGTGTTCCACCACCACCACTGAGACGTCCCACACCGAAAAACCGCAGCCACCAGACACGGACAAATAAAGCTTGCCTTTATTGTTCTCTTTCTGGAGTCTCTCTCCCTTCTTGACTACTACATACACACCAGGAGAGAGAGGTACACACACACACAGTCTGTGCAGCCCGCCTTCCAGCGTCGTGGGGGGCCAATGGACAGACGTGCAGTTTCGTGCCCCAACACTGGCATAGTTTATATCTGTCTCTGCCATCAAACTTTGTACTCACTCATGGCCACAGTGCAAGAACATTTAGGAGAACTCAGGTGCAGCTGGATAATACCTCCTTAAAATTCTGGAACAGCTCCGAGCCCTTCACGCGCCAACGCCACCTGGTGGTTAAATCCTGTCAACCAAAGCACGGCAGCCGACCACACTGTGTACATCACTTCGAAATGGTGTAGTCAGATAATCCCACTTGATAAAGGAAGGAAAAGAACAAGGTCTGCCTGCTGCGCTATTCGCCGCCCGACATCATGCTGCTCATAAGCCGTTTCTACTTCCTAGGATCAGCGTGCTGCCATCACCGGGTTGTTGTTGCCACAGCAACCAATGCACACTCACATTACACACCACCAGATGACGTTTAGCAATTCTACGGACTCTGCCCATCAGCTGACAAGAAAGCAATCTACTCTGTTGACGCCAATGCAATATGTTTGCCGCTCCTAAGTGCTTCTTGTTCTGTGCTCACGGCATTACATGCTATAGATACTTCACTGACAGCCTCCTGGTAGCACTTAAACATGAGCAAATGCACTTGTGCATAAGGGCACAAAACGGCAAGAGCTGTTGTATACATTTAACAATAAAAATGGCCAAAAGAGGAGACCAAAATCCACTGTGAATGCATTAGTGCTCTGCATGCGCGAACGAAAATATGAACAGTGCAGAGACACCAAGCTTGAGGACAAGAAGACTGATTTAAGTTACCGGATTTTCGTTTATTTTAACTGACATAATTTTGCTATGTGGCAGTTTCTTAGCTTGAATCTAATTTGATCTGAAATGCAAACAGGCGTTTTCATACACCATGGCCAATAGCAAATGCCCGTGGAATATAATACAACACAATACAATCACACAGATGCCGTAAAATATGGAAACAACATTCGTGAAAAACTGCGCAACATCGAAATTTTAAATTTGTTGGTAGCAGCGACTCCAAATGCTGTTTGATGTGCCATTACATATCTTCATTCGTGGATTCGGTGAAAGCACCCGCATATTTTTAGCTTCAAGCATTTCTAGATGTGATTACCTTTGCATATTGTAGCTGCTACTGATAGCTCGGCACCGGAATGAAGAAAGTTAGTGCCCTTGTAATATAATTGGTTCAGAATGCTACAACGATCCCTGTGGGTGGGGTTGACACGCTGATTTGCACGTTATGACTCGAGCGGATTTCCAAATGTGGTCATAACAAACGCGTCTCGTAGCTGCCAGTGAAAGGCTGGACACAGCCATCCAGTGCACACCGACGGTCTAGTGCCTGTAAATTGATTCACTGATAATGCAAATCAATGTTACGGCAATTCGAAAGAACTCGTCTGGATGCCAAAATGTGCACTTTAGCGCCATTATCCTGAGTAAGCCTTATAGGGTATCCGCACTTAATTTCATGTCTCTGCAGGCAGGGGTTAACTTTTAGAAGCACGTGAATAATGTAGAATATCACACGACACATCTCTCAGTGGTTGGGAGCGTCGGCACGGGAGGGAGAAGCGAAATGTGCATCAACATTTCATCACAGGAAGACAGTCGCATACCGCCACATGTGCCTGCAGATGTTACACAATGTTGCATCTTTATAGAAAGGCCAGGCAAATAGCTGCAAGAAAAATAAACCCACCACTTCTCGCACAACACCACCCATCTCTCAAAAGGCGTAAAGAATGTAAATGCACGTACGAGTAAAATATATCTTTACAAGAAAAAAAATGGGAACCTTTCCTCGTCAACAATCCCTGAACAACGCAATGCGCTCTGTCCAAGCTTAAAAACACGGCCCACACAATGAACGGTCACAAAGAACACGCTGAGGCCACTGTTGAACCGTGGATGAACAACAAAAATATAAGGAATGAATCCAACTAAATTAGTGTCAGCGCCAAACTTCACAAACCAGAGGCCCCCCCAGGCCTGTCTTCAGCGTGGCCGACTCCATATACTATTTGACATTCTTTCCTGTAGTACCGGCTCAAAATGTCCAACGGAGCTGCCTTGCCCGCTTATACCAACAAGAGGTGCGACGAAGTGCAAGCTCTGGCACGCAGACTTCATAGACAGTCCTCCGGTGCCTCAAAAGCTTTGAACGTGAGGCTGAACAATGCTGTGGCTGCAAAGCAGCCTACTGAAAAGAAACTAATCCCAGAATCGCAGTGCTGTCAAAGGCTCCATCCCGGTATCGACATATGCCATGATACAGAATTTTCTTGCTAGATTCCACTGAATAATTGCATGTCAATGCTTTTAATATTGCCAGCAACTTGTTTTTGAAAGATAATAACTAAGGCAGCAAGAAAATGCTGTATTGCGGAGCACGCTGTGATCTGACAAAGCGACTCTAGTAACTTGACTCCACTGTCACAGAATCACTCGGGAGGGACGGATCCCACTGGCAAAATTACTCCTGCAACTTGACCCCGGTGTCGCAGAGTAACTCGGGCAATATAACTCCATTGACATGGAATCACTCCTGTGTCAGTTACTCCAGTGATCTGGCTCGGCAGTGGTTTCCCGGAATCACTCCGACATCAGAGTCAGCTACTCCAGTAATTCGACTCTGGGATTATGGTGTCATAGAATTGTTTCAGAGTCATGGAGTCTGCTACTCCAGTGATTTTCATAACAGGGACTCTGGTGCCATAAAACCATTTTGGAGTCACGGAGTCACTTCATCTATCTGGCAGAGTGTTTGACAGCCTGTGAATCGGGCCTTCCAGGCAAAAAGGCAGAATCGTGTCGTTTCTTCTTCGTTGCTGAGTCAACGACTTTGGTGGACAAGCGCCTAGCTTTCCACGTAGAGCATCTAACATGCTGCTCCTGCCAGCCTTAGCGGAATGTTGTCTTTTTTTCTTCTGTCAGTTACAATGTGTGCACACACTCCAAGCATTTTTTTTTTTTGCCTTGCATCATGCACTCGGTACAGCTGCCATCTGTAAAAGCAGGCACCGAGCAATATAAATGTCATAGTGTTCAGGCTAAAAACTAAAATGGGAGATTAAAAGAGCGCGCGGAAATGGAAGCTGTCTTCTGTACACTGTCCGTGGCATCGCGGAGGAAGAGAGGAGGAGGCAGCAGCTGAGTGCACGTCCATGGCGACACGCTCCTGGCGTGCCGGGCAGTGGACCATGCAAGCACCGGTGGCTTGGCCCTAGCGGTCTGTTCCGCAGTGCTGCATTGTGGAAAAGAAAGGATCAGAAGCCTTCGGCATTCATTTACAAAAAAAAAAGAAAATGTGGGCAGCTTTCAGTAGCGGTGCAAATCTGGACCAACAGTGGAGCTGGTGGCCACTGTCGGTTTCTACAAGCTCGGCTTGATACTGGGGCTCAAAACGAGCAATTTAGAGTGAAATTTCGAACTTACAGGATAAAAATTCCTCCAAAAGATCCAACACAAAAATGTATTAAGGCTATGAGAGCCCCGAGGGTGCATTTACGAGGCTCGAGATATCCATCTGGTCCGAATTTTCAGAGTTCAGAAAGTCCATTGAGGGCTATACATTTATGAAATAAATGACTATACAAGAAGGTTTGCTTGCAGGGCCGCACACCCCTGCAAGCAAGTGCAAGCTCCTAGACCAGTGCGGTACATAGTAGCACAAACTTGGAAAACACAGATGAGAGTGTTTTGTAAGTCTACACTACTATGTAGTCCATTGACGTTGACCAACTCGCCCAACAATAAATCTTACTCCTGGACCAGGTTGCGCGCTGCCTCACCCAGTATATGCTGCCGTCTCATTTGGCCTGCGACTGCTGTTGTATCTCAATCTTCTCCACAGTCATGTCGGGGTTCATCATGGTTGCCTCCTGGATGGCCTGTGCCAGCGCACGGTCATGGTCAATGGGGTCACCGTCGCTCTGGATGGTGATCTTCTGTTCCACCCTCGTCTCGACCACTCCGTCACGCTCCATCTTGTACTGCAAGGATGACAGATGCACCATTAGCACAGTGTTCCCTACTATACCACTTCGCGATTCTCAGTCTCGTAAACATAACACTCCAGTCTTGCTGTCATGGCTGGCAAGAAATCACTCGTTTGTTCCAGCAACGTCAGCAGCATTAGTACGAATGTTCAGAAGCTTCACAAGCACAGTGTTCACTGACACGCCTACAATCGTCACGTCAGTGAGCACGTGGCGACTTTCATGTCAGTGATGTGACTGACCACCAGTATCACAAGTCATAATATTACTCACATCTCGACAATTAGGCCAGGAACATCACTGTAACTCTCTTTCCAAAGTATCGCTGCTATCAATGCACACGTGACCATCGCTTGACAGCTCCAAGCACTGAAAGCACTGGCATGCATGCGACCGTCACAACAGTGACAACACTACCTTGCTAGACACAAGCATGTCACAGTTCGCCAAGCCAGTGATTACTCGTGCAAGTGTGACAGTAGTCGCGTCCTCTGCTATACCTTGGTATGATGCGGCGAAGGACTTTTTCAAGAAATTGTCGCCGGTATCTGTCAGCAGCTGACATTACAGTAGGACCTCTATGATACAAATTGGAAGGGAGCGCGTAAAATATTTGTATCAGCCCAAATTTGTATGAACCAAAAACAACTTAAAGCTGATAAAAATAATGAACAAGAACTTCATTGGCAACTACACCTTGCTGACAAAAGCCCGTGATGTAACTTTCCTGCCTTCACGGTCTCTTAGTCAAGTGCCCCGGTTTCCTCGCTCATGCTGCTGGCGCAGCGCGTTCACAGTTGACATCAGAGCAAGCGAAAGCAGCCAAACTCAATGGAAATTCACTCACTTCCCCACTTAAGCAGCCGGAAAATCTCGCCGCGAAGTCGCCACGAAAAATAATTTGTCCTGGAGAATTCGCATTGGAGAATTCAAGGGAAAATTCTAGCGCGGCCGAAAAAACCACGTCCCCGCACGCCGAAAACGTTCACATTCGTTTTGCTCCTCGTATACATGCCACCCCCACCGCCGCCACCATCACCGCTTGAGAATTAATTCCATTTTGCCCGTTTCCTGAGCACTGAAGTTCGTACAGAGTTATAATTATGCATACAAGGCACTGAAAACAAACAGTTTACACCTTTACTAACATTATTTCGGAAGACGGACACAGCGGCGGCGACGGATTCAGCTGGCAGTGCAAAAGCAAGACACATTCGGACAAGCCGACTCGCTGCTGCTGCACCTTCCTCTACTTCCGCTGTTATCAGCGAACTTAATCCAAACCAGGCTCTCGACGACCGCGTCCTTGTCAAGGTCGTGAGCGTTGACGTGCCGCTCAACTCTATGGCCATGCGGGTAGTTCGTGATAGCGCCGACGCGACCTACCGCCGATGCCTTCGCTGCCATGTTGATTTGTGGCTGGTTGTTGACATCATATGGTTTGAGAGATAGAGCGATAGAGCAGCCGGTGAAGCTAAAGCCGCGAAGCAAAAAGGCGATACTTTGCTATCACGTGTCGAGAAAATTGGTCTCGGACAAATTTTTTCGCGTCGGCCTTGTGGCGTGTTTTTGCAGCGTTGCACCGCTAGCATGCAACGGTCAATCACACATTCGTATCATCCGCGGTGGCTGGGGAAACCATTCGTATAACACCGAATCACGGTGTATTTCATATAATGTAGTCCATCCAAAACATCCTTAAAATTTGTATCATCGCGAAATTTGCATCAACAGTAATTATATCATCAAGATTCTACTGTAATGATCCTGCCTTCACGGTACTTTGGTGATGTTAGTACAGGTATCATTCCCATTCATCAGTAGACAAGCTATCATATGTTTAAGGCGCGAGATCCGTACTTAAGAAATTTTCAAAAAATCGTTTCACATTATAAGCAATAAAGCGTGGCAAGCCCAGCCAAATGCTATATTTGTAGATTTCGTAATTTGTAAGCAGCTGTACTTAACTTTCTAATAGTTTCAGCAGAGACAAAATGTCCACTGAATTGAGGATTGGACAGCCTTTGTCTTGAACATTGGATAAAACGAAAAGATAACTTTGTCATAATAAAGTTCTATCATATCGGGTACATGCTATCAAAGACAAACATTGCACAGCTCTCCGGTTTCATTCAGCTACTGATTATATTAGAGATTAATTGCGACAGGCTTGTTTTTTCATACGAAAAGTTCAATCGAGGCCAAAGCAACATCACTGAAGTGACTCAGCCGTACCGTGACAGTTTCAACGGTGCGCGTCTTGCTCGAGATGGTCTGAGAGCTGACAACCTCGCCTTCTTGCTCCACAATGTCGTGGGGCGGCACGGCGCTGGTGGTCACAGTCGTCGCCGCGAAATGTGCTCCTACGGGGCCGGGCCCCTCTGCTACTTGGTAGGCCACCTTCCTTGTTTCGGTCGACACCACGGGCACACTCGTCGTGCTACTCGTTTGCAGCGCGGACACGCTCGCCGGATCGTACTTGAGCGCCTCCGTCTTCACGATGGCCCTCTGCAAGCGGGTCCCAAGAGCATAGAGTTAGTACAGACGTTACAGGAAAAGCTGAGCCAAAAGAAAGCCAACCACAAGAACACTCTGATTACACTACCATTGTTGCAGTAGCCTTTGCAGTTATTTAGAGACTGGCTGAAATTAACACTATTCAATGTCAACAATACAGTTGAACCTTGATATACCAAACACGGATATAACGAATTAATGGCTACGTTAAACTACTGCCATAAAGTATAAGGAATTACGCATATTTTGGCATTTTTTATAGCGAACTAATTCAAACACACAATGTATCTACCAAATTTCCCCCACAGGAGTACATGTGCTCTGGGTACACGCTTGCAACGACTAGTATTTAATTCTGACGCACCTTTAACGCCTTCATGACGTAGACGGCCAGTGGCAGTGATAGCTGCTTTTTTTTTTTTTTCGAATGGGCAACGATTTTTGAGATCAGCATTTGCATTCTGAAAGAATTCAGCTGTATTTTACAGCTGATTTACTGATCCTATGTGCCTTGTCACGCCACTAGAATGGAGCGGCCTTGACGATCGACGGCGTGACTGCGGCACTTCGCGGGTCACCATTTCGACCTTACGATCCTTTTGTACTTGTTCATGTGGCGTTTCAGCCATTTGCACGTTTTTGTGGCGCTTGGCTGTTTGGCGCGCTGTGACCATGGCAAAAAACGGGAAGAAAGGAACTGCCTTGACGTATGCGAGAAACTGGAAATAATTTGACGTGATGTAAAAAAACAAGTAGGCCGCTGCTGAAGCTTTCAGAATACCACGCAGCACGTTGAGCATAGTTCTCAAGCAGAAAAAGAAGATTTTGGAGAAAGACAGCGGGAAGCATGCGAATGCACAGCATATTTGACCCGCGGCATTCAGAAACGTCAAATAATGCCTCCCCAAATGGTTTGTCGATGTAAGCGCTCAAAATATTCCGGTGTCAGGGCCAATGCTGCAGCAAAAGGCAAGGGACTTTGCGTTCCTCCTCGATGCCAAAGATTTTAGTGCCAGTGTGGAGTGGCTGCAACAATATAAAAACCACTACGACATTGTCGGAAAAGCCATCTTGTGTGAGAGCAAGTCTGCGAAAACCACAGCAATGGAGAAGTGGCTAAAGAAAGAGTGGCCTCGGACTCATGCCAGGTACCAACAAAGAGACATTATCAATGCTGACGAAACGGGTCTCTTCTGGCAGATGCTGCCGTGGCAAACTATGGGCATTCGCGGGCAGAAATGCCATGGCAGCAAGATTAACAAAGCCCGTTTCATGGTCCTCCTAGCCGCGAACATGGATGGTTCAACAAAGCTTTATCCATTCGTGATCGGCAAACTCAAGACGCTGTGAGGGTGGCCGAGAGAGGGCGTTACGTGACGGCATCATCATCATCATCGGGACTTTGCCAAGAGAGGGCACTACATGATGGCACCATCATCATCATTGGGACTGGGAATTGTGGGGGATGCGTGTGTGGAGAAGAGGGCAGTTCGGCCTGGTTGAAGAAAGTGGCGAGACGTAGCGGTGTGTTGTGCGCGATTTAGGGTTAGCGCGTGACAAGGGGGGGCTTGTCCTGGATGGCTTCAGGCCTGACAACAGCAGCGGATGACATGCCTAGGCTCCAAGGTGTCGTTGAAGAGCTGTTGCTGGGCACCGACGGCTCCGCCATGGAGCTCGAATGAATCGCGGCGGCCGTGCGCGATCGAGTGATGGCGACGCCGCTGCCCACAGCTCCGCACGTGAGAGCATGGACTGTGATCGCTAACACTGGCGTGGTCCCTCGGGCCACCGACGACTCTGCGCCTCGGTTCGCCGCTGCACACCTCCCTCGCTGCTCCAATGTTAGAGACTTGCAGTCGCCAGAGGAGTTTCTTGAACGCCTGGACAACTTCTGCCTCGTAACAGGGGACGCCGCCGATAAGCGAATGACTCACATGGTACCGGCTGCCCTCGAGGGCAGCGCGAAGTTGCGGTGGCGGTTTGTGTGCGGGTTTGACTCGTGGGAGCAATTCACTGCTGCCTTTCACTCCGAGTTCTCGTCGATTGACGCGAAGCGTCGCCTGAAGGCAGAGCTCGAACAGCGCACGCAGCACCCGGAAGAGAATTTGCAGAAATTTATTTATGCGATCGCTACGTTTTACAACCGCATCGGGGAAGAGGTCTCCGAAGCCGAGAAGGTACAGCGCGTACTGAGGCAGATGCACCCTCAGCTGCAAGATTTGGCGGAGGGGCATGCCTACAACGACCTCGCCGAGTTCGTGAAGGCAGCCGACGGCCTAAAGGAGCGGCTTGGCGTCGCCTCCAGTACAGACCACCGCCACTTCCAAGCAACAAAGTAGCCAGAATCTGGCGTTCCGCCCTAGCCTAGTCCCCGACCGTCACTCACTGCCGCAGCCGAACACTATGGTGACGGCGTCATTCGCTTCGTTTGCTGCTGCCCCACTGGTGCCACAGACTTATCACTGGCCACTGCATCCAGCTGCGCTAGACCCGTCGTACTGCCGGGACCGGCAGTACTTGTGCGACGCAGCGCCTCCGTTCTCACCCTACGGGCCGGGACCGAAGCCGCGGCAGGAGCCCACGAGTGGAGCAATGCGTGTGCAGTGAGATCGCTGTGGTGGATTCGGCCTCATTTCTCGTAACTGCACCACGGGTCGACGAATGGGGCCACTTGTTTGCTTCCGGTGCCAGCGATCGGGTCACCTGCAAGCACAGTGCCCGGGAAACTAGTGGCGGTAGGTGCTGCCCCGGCGGGCACCTACGGCAGTGCGCACCAAGTAGCGACCTCAGCCGGTGGCAAAGAGCCCCTTATGAACGTTTGTATCAGGTCGCCGACGTTCAAGGCCCTGCTAGACATAGGCTCAAGCGTAAGTTTCTTCGGATCGCACGCGGCGGTGGCGGCCCAAGCTTCTGGAGCCAAACCCAAGGCAGACGTACACGTGCTGCGTTTGGCATCAGGCTGGTCGCAGTCAACCATGTCTCTAAAGTGCCAGATCGAGTGGGCTGCCGGTTGCCGCAGACACCAGTTTTTGTGCGTTCCTGATCTGTGCCGTGACGTTGTCCTTGGTAGGGATTTTCTGACGGTGAGTTGCATCTCTCTGCACGTGTCACTTGGTGGCTCGACTGTCGGCACAGAACCACAAAGAATTGTGCCCTTTGTCAAGGCCGTTAAGGAACAGCCAGAGGCAGTGAATGATTTTGGAAACAGTCTGTGCTGCATTTTTGCTGAGAGCGATGCCAGTGTGCGTGCCAGTGTGCCAGAGGCGACTGCAGCCTACAATGTGATCATTCCCGGCCACTCGTCAGACCTAGACCCACGCATGAAACACATTTTAGAAGAGTTTAGAGAAATCTTCACCACAACTCCGGGCTGCACAACCCTGGCAGAGCATCACATAGACACGGGAGACAACCCGCCTGTTCAATGCAAACTGCGACCAGTGAATGCCAAGAAGCAGGCCGTCACGACAACTGCATTCACGACCTACTGGCACAGAACCTCATTCGCTCTAGCCAAAGTCAGCATGCCAGTGCTCCAGTCCTAGTTGAGAAGAAGTCTGGTGGCTACCGCATGGCTGTGGATTACCGCCAGCTGAATGCACGCACTAAGGTGCCAGTCTACCCCATGCCCAGGACTGATTGGTTGCTGGCACAGCTGGGACGAGCCAGGTGGTTCTCAAGTTTTGATCTTTCACAGGGCTTTTTTCAAATCCCTGTTCAAGGGCAGGATATTGCAAAGACGGCGTTCATTTGCCATCGGGGAGCCTTCGAGTTCATGAGAATGCCCTTTGGAGTTGCCGGAGGTCCTGCCTCGTTCCAGACCCTGATGGACAGAGTACTAGAGGGAATCAATCACCAGTTTGCCATGGCGTTTCTCGATGGTGTCCTGGTGTATCCAAAGATCCTAGAGGATCATCTCGAGCATGTTTGGGAGGTGTTGAAGCGGATAAGTTCGGCACAGCTGACCATTAACCCAGAGAAGGTGCATGTGTGCTGTCAATACCTGAAGTTCCTTGGCCATGAAATATCGCCCGGGCAGTGTAGGCCGGACAAGGAAAAAGTGCGTGCGGTGCTGGACTATCCTCAGCCAACAGCACTCAAACAGCTGCAGGCCTTCCTGGGACTAGCAGGCTATTACAGAGGGTTTCTACCTCAGTTTTCTATCACTGCACGTTCACTCACAGAACTCCTTAAGAAAAACCAACGTTGGCGGTGGGAGCTGCAGCAAGAGGAAGCCTTTAGAGCACTTAAGCAGTCTCTGGCCGACGATGTCGTTATAAACTTGCCGGACCTCAACAGACCATTCGTGGCGGAAACAGACGCCAGTGGAGTCGGCGTTGCAGCGGTGCTTCTGCACGCAGCCGAGAGTGATGCTCAACTGCGTCCAATAAGCTTCATCAGCAGGGTCTTCACAGAGGCAGAGCAGCACTATACAGTGCAAGAATAAGAGTGTCTGGCTGTGGTGTGGGCAGTGGACAAGTTCCGACCATACCTTGAGTTCACCGAGTTTGAGATACACTGTGATCACTCCTCACTGTCCTGGATGTTCACCACAGACCAAGCCTCACCACGTGTAAAGCGTTGGGTTTTGCAGCTGCATGGTTTCAACTGCAGGATCAAGCACAGGCGGGGTCTTGCAAATGTGCCAGCTGACGCCTTGAGCAGAGCTCCCCTTCAGCACCAGGAAGTTTCAGGCCCGAGTCTACACAAGAGACTGTTCCCTATGGCTGTTCCAGAGACCAGCCCACAAATCAGCTTTGAGGCTGCTGATGTAGCATTTCATTTCATTTTTATTTCCTTAAAGACCCCCGAGAGGGTATTACATAAGGGGTGGGTAGCAGACAATCGATATTTTTGTCACAATGATAAATGTGAAGTTACATTTGAAATATTATGCATGAAGCTTGATAGAGAGGTGATTGTGGCAATATCGTGGGAAAGGCCATTCCAGTCTTTTGCTGCTCTGGGAAAAAAAGAAGCAGAAAATGTTTTGTATGGGCACGCGGGCAAAAAACTTGAAGCGCATGGCCGGTGCGACGAGATATGTGAGCTGCAGGGATAAAGTGAGGAGGGCGGTTAAGTGGAGAGTTAAAAAACTTGTGAATGCGAGGGTTGCGATGCGTCGGCAACATGATAAAGGGGATAAGTTACACGCGGCTTTGAGGGATGAAACACTGATGTCGTATGAGTATGAAGCGTGAATAAATCTAGCTGCACCATTTTGAATGGATTCAAGGTAATTTGGAAGACCCACTTCAGGCGGGTTCCAAAGGGAGATGCATATTCTAACTTAGAACTAATGATGTATAAGCAAGTACTTTTACATGACACGGAGCGCTGCGTAAGTGGCATTTTAAGAAGCCCAGGGTTCTGTTAGATGTTGATACGATTTTATTAATGTGAGTGTTCCATGACAAATTGTAGAATAGAGTGACTCCAAGGTACTTGTAAGTGGTTACTGATTGGACAGGGACGTTAGCTATGTTATAGAAAAAGCGAAGAGGGTTTTAGACGGCGAGTGAATGAGATTAGTTTGCATTTAGTAGGGTTTAAGGTCATAAGCCAGTAATCACACCACTGTAGGATATGGTTGAGGTCTTCTTGTAATAACATTTGGTCAGAAGGGTCAGTGACAGTACGATAAATGACACAGTCGTCAGCAAACATGCGGCGATTTGAAGATACGTGCATGGGAAGGTCATTAATGTAAAATAGAAATAAAAGAGGACCAAGGACAGAGCCCTGCAGTACACCCGATGTTACCGGAAGAGGGACAGGCAAATTATCATTTGTAAAAACTGATTGCATGCGGTTAGTGAGGAATTCTTTTATCCAGTTAAGTACATATGGGTGCAAGTTTAACGAAGACAGTTTTAATATTAAGCGTTTGTAAGGTACTTTATCAAAGGTTTTCGCAAAGTCAAGGAATATAGAATCAGTTGTTAGTTAATATCGAGGTTGGCATGAAAGTCATGAACAAAGATGGCAAGCTGGGTTTCGCAAGAGTGACCCCTACGAAACCCATGTTGAGAGTGATGAAAGAAGTTATGGGAGTCGAGAAAGTTCATGACGTAAGAGTAAATGCGTGTTTCATGAGTTTGCAGGGTACACTTGTAAAAGAGATTGGTCGGTAGTTTAGTGGAGAGTTCCTGTTACCAGATTTGAAGACAGGAACGACCTTTCCCACTGTCCAATCGTCTGGAATGATGCCTGTTGAAAGAGATTGCGAAAATAACAAAACAAGATCCTCCGACGCAATGTGACGTATATTTTTCAACAGTTTGACATTACCATCTAGTCCAGATGCTGATGACAGCTTCAACTTTTCAATGAGGGATGAGATACCGTCAGCAGTAAAAGTGATTTCAGGCATGGCAAGAGTGATATAAGAAGAAAATACAGGTAAGAGTGCGTTTGGTTCGTTAGTAAATACAGATGAGAAGGCGTTATTGAAAGCATCAGCGCACTCTGTATCTGAAAGAACCTCTCCAGATTCGTTAGTAAGAGTGGAACATCTGAAGTGGACGACACTACTGTCTTGAATGATGCCAGGCTTCTAGCCCAGGAACAAGAGCAGGACCCCATACTGTAAAAACTACGAACTATGATGAAGGGAGGGAAGCTTCAGCCCACTGACAGTGATCAACCTTTAATCAAAGACCTGGCGGAGACGACAGAGATGGAAGAGAGTGGATTGCTTGTACAGCACAGAGAGAACAGGAAAGTACCTTGGCTACCAAACCATCTCTGCAACTTGGTCCTGCGACTGTCCCATGACTACCCGATTAGCGGCCACTCCAGCTTTTTTTAAGACCCTCAAACGCATTTCTCAGAATTTCGTGTGGCTAAGTATGTGCTCGGACATATCTAAGTATGTGCGATGCTGCCAGGTTTGTCAGCGCACCAAAGCCCACCGCCAGAAGCCAGAAGGGCTGATAAGCAGCCAATGGGCCACTGCCCCCATGAAACAGCTCAGCGTTGACATAACTGGGATCTTGCCTATGACGCCTCGACGCCACAAGTACCTTCTCGTGGTGATTGACAAGTTCACCAAGTTCATTGAACTTTTCCCATTACGGGCAGCAAACAGCAAGAGTGTGGTGGCCTGGCATGATCCAGGTTTTTTGCAGGCATGGCACACCTGTGTCCATTTCAAGTGATAATGGAAAGCCCTTTGTAAGCAGGTTGTGGAAGGGCTTTCTTGAGCACTGGGGCATACAAGACCGACACACTGTTGCATACCGCCTTGCCGGGCAAATGATGGAGCGCCACAATGGCACTATCAAGCAGTGCCTTAGGGCTTATTGTTCCAACCACAAAGACTGGGACCAGCACATCCCTGAAATTGCCCTGGCCATGCGCACGGCTGAAAGCGTTGTCACGGGCTACACGCCTGCCTTCCTCTGTTATGGCCGGGAGCTGAGAACCCCATGGACACAGGCTGAGGCTGAGACGACGCGGAGCCTCCTGCGACAGCATACCGTGCATTTGCTACAGAGGTCTCCAAGTGTTTTGCAGGAGGTGCTTGACTTCTCCAGGGCCACACCACGACCTCATGTGGCGTGCCCAGAAGACTCGCTACGATCAGCGCAGGCAGCCACTGACAATACAGGAGGGTGATCTTGTTCTGTTCGAAAGCCACTCCCTCAGCAATGCCACCAAGGGCTTCTCCTCGAAGCTTGCACCCCGGCGTTTCGGTCCCTTTCAGACAGTGAGACGTGTAGGACAGAATGACATTGTTCTAGTGGACCCCAAACGGGTTGTCGCCACGGAGTGAGACACGCAGATCAGCTGACACTCTACCATGAAGCTGCAGGCGATGTGTAGTGGTGGCTTGAGGCTTCACACTTTGAGGGGGGGGGGGGAGAGACCTGTGAGGGTGGCCGAGATAGGGCATTATGTGACGGCATCATCATCATTATTATCGGGACTTTGCCGAGAGAGGGCACTACATGATGGCACCATCATCCATCATTGGGACTGGGAATTGTGGGGGTTGCGTGTGTGGGGAAGAGGGCAGTTCGGCCTGGTTGGAAAGAGTGGCAAGACGTAGCAGTGTGTTGTGCGCTATTTAGGGTTAGCGCATGACAACACTCAACTGCTTTGGGAACTGCACGACTTCCCAGCAACCTATGCTTCAAACCAAAAGTCATGGACGACACATGAGCTGTTTAGAAAATGATTAACAGACTGGGAAGGGGGGCTTGGAGATCAGGGCAAGGAAATGTGCCTCCGTGTCGTCAACTGCTTGGCACACTACGCCCCATCAGTTGAGCAACTTGGAGCTCAAGTTTCCGCTTCCAAACACCACTTCGAAGCTCCAGCCCCTCAATCAAGGCAACATCCGTGCCTTTAAAGTGATATAAAAACGAAGCCATATCGGGCGGCTGCTCATTCAACTTTGCATGAATGAGGGGCTTAAAATTGAATCGTTGTGCATAATACAGATGCTAATACACCTTAAGACAGTGTGAAGAATGAAACAGTCACTATCTGTTTTCAGCGCGGCGGCCTTGCCTCTGGTGCCGAGGAAGTTTGAACAGCCTATTGAAGATGGTTCTGTTGAAGGATCTCTTTAAAAAGCTTCCCAAGTTGAATGAAATATGGAGATATTTTTCGCGGTTGGTAGGCGACGTCTCTGAAACACCGACACCAAATGACTTCGTTGTCGATGATGATGCGTCAGAGGCCGTTGTTGAACTCACTGATGTGGAAATCGCTGCGCAGGTGATACGCCAGCAACCCAGGAATGGAGCCGTGAAAGTTGAAGCTGCCAACTCCCAAAATATTTCGCCGCCAACTTCTAGCAAGGCTGTGGCTGGTTCGGCTCTGGCAAATCACTACTGTAACACAATGGAAGGTGCAGGGCTCAAGTTTGTAGAATAGCTTGACACTGTAGAGCAAGACATTATATTAACTACGCAGCACAGGTTCTTTTCGCTCCAATAAATAAATTTCTGCTCAAGTAAGCGTCTCCTCATTTCTTCTCCAGCTGTCTTTACACTTAGGTTTGGCAACTTTTCGGAGCAACGTTGGACAGCGAATTTCATCCACAACGAACTATTTTGTGAATTTTGCGAAGTTTGTTAAAACAAGGTTTGACTGTACTTGTAATATATCGTAACATTGGAATATAGGTCGAATAAATAAAACAATGAAACGTGGATTCTCGTCTTATATACCAGTCATTGGCAGAAAAAAATTTAGAAGTCTCACAATGGGCAGCTGAAGTCCAAAGCCTCCATTGCCATCGTGAGCATCAGCAGTGTTGCTGTTGGGCAATGCTAGGCAAGGCCTCCAGTGTTCTAGCAGCACCATCATGCCTGTTATTCGCTGTCAGTCAGCTGTTTTCTTTTTTCTATTTCCTTTAGATGTCAGTGGTTGTTGGCGGCAGTTTATGATATGCTTCAACTTTAAAA
The DNA here is from genome assembly GCA_013436015.1 of Rhipicephalus annulatus. Classification (NCBI taxonomy): domain Eukaryota; kingdom Metazoa; phylum Arthropoda; class Arachnida; order Ixodida; family Ixodidae; genus Rhipicephalus; species Rhipicephalus annulatus. Next base: position 101,202 of record WOVY01005652.1, read on the forward strand.
AAAAAAAGTTATCGGGTATGCCGAAACGCATGGCAACTAGGCGGTACAATGGGAATCTGGTGAATTGGAGAAAAGCAAAACATCCTATACTGGAGGAGATAAAAGCAGCACATCACATTCTGCAGAGAGAAAGCAAAAAAAAAAAATACATCGTTTCGTGGACTGACAGCAGTGCACCCCAAACTGGAATCGCTACTCGCTGAATTTTTCCGGGAGCTGCGTGCAATTTTCCTACGCGTAACAGCGGAGTGCATCCGCGTGAACGCTCTCGAGATAGCGCGCGACTCTGGGCTCACGAGGGTGCAATTCAAGGAATCGCCATCGTAGGTGCACCGATTTATAAAACGGAAGGGCTTTGCGCTGAAGCAGCGCACTTCCATCTTTCTGAAAATGCTGCATCAATAACGCATTGGATGAAACAGAAGACGATGCACTCGGAACGCTACTAGTGAAACACACACGTCGGACTCCAGTTCAGACGAGTCTGAGTGACAGTTTGTGGACTCCAGTTTGTAGACTTTTGGCCTTTAACTACGTAAGATTAGTGTTCAAATAAAAAAAATGTCACCAGAGTGCAGCTGGTTGTGTCGCGTATTTACCAAGGTAAGGGTGCGCCACGATACTTAGCGATTTTTCAAAATTTCTTTTTTTGGGATTTATAGTTTGGTGGGTCAACCTGCAATCCGGTTCGACCTATATTTTAGTTTTTACGGTAAAAGATATGGACATTTAGACAAATTAGAAACAAGAGAACAGTGTTAGTGCTTATTTGAAAAGTGTTTATTTGGAGCTCACTTTCATTAGTTACAATGAAAACTAAACACGACCGACAAGTCTAACATGCGACTCGGGCCGGTAGCACTCGTGCGGTAATGTAATGTAATGTTGCCTACGGTGGTGGCCTTGCGGCTGGAATCTATGGGCATTATGGGGAGCTTTTGCTCAAGAGTCTGTACTAGCTGAACTCGAGAGGCCAAAAAGTTAAAAAAAAGCAAGCTAGCTGACCACAGACTACATTCGTAAACTGTGATGCACTGTGTGCTTTGGAAGAAAAAGGAAAAAAAAAAAAAGAACTGCGAGTGAAAAGCATGTAGTTTTGACTCGATAATATAATAATACAGTTGCATCCCTTCATAAGAGGCATGCTCCAGGCAGTGATTCTTGTCTTTTATACGAGATGTCTCTTATAAGCAGGGCACCTCGTATGCATTTTCTTATCAACCTGTATTTTACTGTAAGCACAGAGCTGTCTCTCATACCCATTTGTCTCTTATATCCGTGTCTCTCATAAAGGGGTTTGACTGTAATATAATTGATGGGGTTTAGCATCCCCAAACCACCAAGATTATGAGAGACGGTGCAGTGGAAAGCTCGGGAGATTTCGACCACCTGGGATTCTTTCCCTAAATCTATGCACAGGGGCCCCAAGCATTTCTGCCTCTATTAAGCATGCGAACGCCACAGCCGGGATTCGATCCCGTAGCCTGCGGGTCGACAGCGGAGTGCCTTAGCCGCTAGACCCCCTTGGCAAGTGTCATTTTAACTCGAAACAATAACTGCCATCTATCGCACATGCCTTTCCTAGCACTGCCGCTGTACACCAGTATTGCCAAGCCACATAGGATTCATGATAGGAGAATCATGAGTGCCGAGTTTTTAAGAAAGGAAACGCAAACAAGCCCAATGACGAGTGGTGTTGTAGGATGAAAATAAGCCTTTCTTATTGCATCTTTTCTTGGAGTAAAGGTACGAATCTGAGAAGAAAATATGCAAGGATTGAGTGGTGTAAATTCAACAGGATGTATTTAAATGAGCACATAGAGACGTGGAATCATGTACGGAAATGAGAAACAGCGCTCCACTGATGTAGTCAGACGTTATGCGCTAATATGACAGCACATTTCAGAAACTATGTGAACTGTCAGCTTCAATACTTGACTTAGAAGAGTACACCATGCACCACGTCCCACAAACAACATACATGGCATGGAAGGATTAAATCTGGTGCATGACCACACTGAAATTAACTTTCAAAGTAGGAGCACATCATCACATCTGGTGTCAAGTGGAGAACTCGTTGACATAAAGGCTAAAACCCCATGCACCTTGCTGAAGAAATACACTCAAACCTCGTTATAATGTAACAGGATCTAACGAAATAATGGACATAACAAAGTAAATAAAATTCCCCTTGAAAGCTCTAATCAAAACCATGCACATTAAACCTTGTTGCAACAAAGTAAAATTGGCTGGTAAATAGTCTATGAAAAAAAAAAAAAAACGACCGTTGTGTGTTATGTATATCAAATAGTCTATGAAAAAAAAAACGACCGTTGTGTGTTATGTATATCGTTTTCTGCAGTTTGACGCTCGTTCTGCGCGGCTCTTTCAAAACTTCCGCGCCGACTTTACAGCTACGCCAGGCGCAGCCAAGAGAGCCGCCCTCCTCACACAGCCAGTGGAGAGGATTGAGGAAGCGCTCAGCGGGTCACATGACCGAGAAGCCGCGCTGCGGTGCAAAGCGATTTCCCTCTCACTTAAGAACACACGATTGGGAAGCTTCAGAAGACTTGCATTTATTCACAAATCAGAGGACATTCATCACTGATTGAAGTAATCGGTGATGCCCGTCTGCACACGTTTGCCTTGCAGTGAGCCAATCAATTTCGCACCCACTTTGCAAGGCATAGTAGCGTGCAGCTAAGTCCAGCACCAACACTCTCTATAGACCACGGCAACAACTGCGTCTCCGCTGCTACCATCTACACCAAGAAAGGAGGAATGTCTCCACGCGGAGAGAAGCAGATCGTCATTAGAGAGAGAGCCAACTCTCCGTGACAGCTTTCCTTTTATTCCCTCTCTCTCTCCGTGCGCATCCTTGAAAGGAGAAGGGTCTCTACGTGCAGAGGTGGAAAAAAATTAAATTGGTGGTTGCTTGGAAAAAGATGAAGGCACTATTTTCTGCAGCGCTTGCGAATGCACGGCTCAGCGCCTTGTAGGGAATGGGAGGAGAGAGGATATAAAGGAATATAGGAAAGATATAGTTAGGTAATGAAATAAAACAGGCAAGCAACAGAAAAAGAAGGAGATAGGAAAGTTGGGAGCCGGTTACATAAGTCCAAGGACGGGGCACCATACATCGAGTGCTTCACGGCGTCAGGAGTTCGCGGAGGACAAACCAGTCGGCGAGAGCTACGTTGGCGTCGGAGATCGCAGGCGGCACAACCGTTCAGCTTGAAATCTTCGGAGCAAGTCCACGGAAAAGGGAGAAGCGTGGCACAGGCACGTCGCAGATCGGCATTTGTGAGAGAGTAAGCAATCTGCCAGTCTTTTCTTTCTTTTTCTTTTTTTTCCTTCTTCCCGCGCAGCGTTGAGAGGTGCCGCCCGTGGAATTGGGCATGGTGCTGAGAGCATGTTCGGAGCCTAGTATGTTCGAATTACCTGTCGCAAGTGCTTGCGCGTTCAAATTACAGGGCGTTTTCGGCCCATCGGAATACACATAGCTTTGACGGGACCACAGCGCGAGTTTGGATTAACCGGAAGTTCGAATTAAGAGTGTTCGAATTAATAAGATTGGACTGTGTTTATTTTCCGTTGCACGTGTGGTCGCGTAGTGGTACATCGGGCCCCAAGGCGGTTTCCTTCTTTGCATGCTTATAGGTGTGCGCCCATCTGAGCGTACATTGCCACAAACTGTTATAATCGATATAACGAAATAATCGGTATAACAAAATAATTGTGGCTCCCCTTCAACTTCATTATTTTGATGTTTGAGTGCACAAACATGCTGAGAATGTCGAATTAACTGTTTTATCTACACTGAGAAAGCAAGTTTATGGGCTGTGTAATGTGGGGTGTGCTAGCTCAATGGGGGGTATGTTTTTGCAGAAGCTACCACCTCCACTGATTTGTACAGAAACCTGGTTGAGTGAGCAACGAAACCCATACACCATGATCCCTCAGATGCTTTAAACTAAGAGCTGTTTTCGTTCTAAACCAACAATACTTTCTCTAGGTTGAGGTTTAGTTAGGGTTTCACTATAAAATTACGGCTTGTGTTTGACAACCAGATTATAATAACAGGTGCCGAACCGTAGCCAACATGTAGAAAACAATAATCACTGGTTACGGCTGCTCCTGCTACGCAAGTAAATACAGTAGTTAAAATCGCGTTACTTAGCAAAATCGCGTTACTCCGTTAGACTACGTCCTTTTGAATAGGTGACCGGTAATATGGGCAATCACAGGAAACTGTGGGATATGACGGCTTCCGGTTCGACGCACCATGCGGGTTAGCAGCAACACGCGTGCATTTTTGTACTGCTCCGTTTAAAAGAGCATCTTTCCGTGCAATGTCAGTGCTTCAGAAGTTGGTTTTTTTGTTTCTGCTAATCCTGACTGCGACGATGACAAGCTACGAAAGCTATAAAAGATAAGAAAACTTTTTTATCGCACTAATAATGATCTGCAATGCTCTTAAGTAGCTCGGGGTATACTGTCAGTTTCGCTAGCAGATCCCTCGATACAGAAGACAGTTTTCATAGTATGATACGTTACTGCAGAGAAAAATTACCATTTCAAAGATATCAGGGAATGGGGATGACTGTAGCAGTGTGCTAAGAGTTCATTTCGGGATCGCTGCGTCGGCCGACATCGTCGGTCTGTCGGCATGAAGTGCAGCACTTATTGAGTGCGTTGACATATCTTTTTTTTTTAGCCTTCAGCGCTATAAGATGCATTTCTTAGTAAATTGATTGATTCATTGATACGTGGGGTTTAACGTACCAAAACCACCATAATGATTATGAGAGACGCTGTAGTGGAGGGCTCAGGAAATTTCGACCACGTATTTCTTAGTCGAAGCTTGATGCTTATTGTAACGCGAATCTTGATCAAGCTGCGAGGCACGGCGGTACATAAACAATACAGTCACACATAGACAGCGCTGAATAATCGAAACCCTGCACGTGTTTAACGCAGTTCTTACTTTGTGTGCCGTCCTGGCGCACAGTTTAACCAAGATAAACGCAAATGAACTTTTCCAGCGCTTCGTGTAAACTTACTCTTGAGTGAACCTTTCGCGTTTTTTTGTCATATCATATGGGTGCAATTGCCAGCGCTCATCTCGTATGGCAGGTAGATTTCGCCCGCGCGTTTCCATAATATTTTTGCTAGGTGCGCCTGTGCGACAGTTTATTTCTCCATATAATATCGCAGCAAATCAATGCGTAAGCTTTTTATTTGTGCGTAATACATACGTACCTGTGATAAAATGGTCTTCGCACACTCTGACTTAAACGTTCGGTACCCAAAGTCTACTTGTCGCGGTGGCTCTCTTCACAGCCGCGGCCCACCTCATTTTGCTTTCTTTGTTTCATGGGAATCGATGCATGCATTTGTCTTTCACGCTCGAGTTGGAGCAGCCAACGACTGAGCAAACGACTATGGTTAATCAGGACGAAGATAAACGGGCGACCGCGCGTGCGAATCCCGAATAATCTGAGACTAGAGGCAAAGCGGTTCGCCGTCGTCTGCTCTTCTCGAACCGGAAGCCGGCAGCAGGCGACACAACCCACAATTCCTCGCTGTTTTACTGGTCACCTATTGTCCTGCACTTTTGTTCAGGACTCATCATATGTCCTCAGATGTGCGACAGTAGAAAAGGCATATCCAACAAAAGCTGAGGTCGATAAGGAACCAGGTAGCTTTCATTACAATTTCTGCAACTGGCGGTATGGAATTTTCTGGGGAAGGAGCCAAAAGATTGATCCCTACCTGATCGGGTGAAGTGGCCTTTCGAAAGTCCATTGGAGGTTTGGACTGCAAAGGGGACGTGGCGCCAGGTGGTCTGATGCCGGACTTGTCGGAACTTCGGCCACCAGCGTCGGCACTGCTACTCCACGACGGCTGCTGGCTGGGCAGACCTGGAATTCGTGACTTGCTGGTGTCCTGAGGAAAGGAAACAGGCAGACGACCCCTTTAGGCAACGCTGTGCAGAGCACTGGTGAAAGCCTATGCTCTCACTTGACACTAATTAGATTACCTTGACCTCTACAGTGAACTGTACGTCTCCCCGTCCACATCCCACCTACCCGTGAACCTTTCTGGCCTTCATTCGGGAAGCTGTTCTAGGACGGTCCATAAAATTGAACACGTTCAATTGAGCCAGATGAGAAGGAAGCGTGTTCAGTTGCTGCAAAAATCTGCAATCCATGACATTATGGTGCAGGTGCGTTAAACGATGGGAAGCCAGAGTAAACTAAATTTGAGGGCGAAAGTGATCACGAAATAAGAGTGAATGCATGGCCTTCGAGATTCATTCGGCCAAGAGCGGATCACGGGAGGCTGCGTTTGCCTCAGTGAAGCGCATTCCATTTTTCTTATTCGTGTTGGACAGTTGTGGAAGCTTCATCACATCAAAACGACATTGCGGAAAGACCAGCAGCAAGGGGCACTCTAATCTTCAAGCTTCAGTCAATTAGCAGTGGCTGAAATGAACCATTCGATAATAGCTCCACTAGTGTTGCACTACCACGGCCCTGCTTTGTCCAAGCAACAACCCTGCGATGCTGTAATCAAAATACATCATGTCACATAAGGGTCATGTGACTTTTGGTAAGCTGACTTTGAGTACAGTAGACTCTGAGTAAACAGAAATCAGTTAAACAGAAATGCTGCCTAAACAGAACTACAGTAAAACCCCGCTAATTCCCACTTAACGGAACCGGAGAAAACGTCCATATTAACAGAGGGTACGAATTATCGTAAGTACAAACAACACACTTGAAAAATGTCTCCTACACCATCAGACTTTCATTTCTCAAAAGAGTCTGTGATCGCGGTTTGCTTCACAGGCGCAATGTGCAATGAAGTCACAATTTTGCGAAGTTCCTGCAGGTGGCTTAGTCCGCGCACACTGTCTGAGGAAAGCATGCATATATCCTCTAAAATAGCGAACACATGTGCAGTCTCTGTCATAGTGTGGCGTGGACGCTCGTAAGCACCACTTACGTTCTCGTCAGCCAGTTCCCCTTCGCCGCCCAAGACATCGGCGACAATATCGCTGTCGGTCACTGTGCCGGCCACGGCAACATCGCTGTCAGTTGCGAAGTAATCGCCGAGAGGCACATCAGCTGGCATGATGCTCACATAGCAACGGTCTTGCTCTTCGCCGGATTCCTCATCGGCCACCACCCCCGGATCAGCAGCCTCGTGCACGAAGCCGCTATGCCTAAAGCAGTTTGCGACTACTGCAGGCGGTGTGTTGTTCCACACGCATGACAGAATGTGTATTGCGCTTAGCAGGCTTACTTCCTACTGCTTGCCTGACTCCATGCAGAGCAACATCCACTCGAGTACCTGCCGTCGATAGCGGCTTTTCATGAACTATACGATTCCCTGGTCCAGTGGCTGCAGGGAAGCCGTTGTCTTCGGAGGCAAGAATAGCAGTTCAATGTTCTCGAGCCTGGACACCTTCGTGTGCGCACTACAGTTGTCTAGCACGAACAACGCCTTCCGAGCCTTGGCCGCAAAGCGGCGGTCGAACTGACGCAGCCAGGCTTGAAAGAGTTCGGAAGTCATCTAAGCCTTTCTGTTGAACCGGTAGTCGACAGGCAGCTGCTTAATATTCTCTAAAAATCTTGGCTTCGCAGCTTTCCCAATCACCAGCAGCAGCAGCCGCTCTGTGCCCATCATGTTAGCAGCCAGAAGAACTGTCACGCGCTCTTTACTTCGTTTTCCACCGACGCACGGGTCCCCCTTAAACACAATTGTCTTGTCAGGCAGAGCCTTATAGAACAGCGCTGTATCATCAGGGTTGAAAATGTTGCACGGCTCGTACGTAGAAAGGCGCTTGGTCGATAGTCCAGACCGCCAGTCCTGCACAACACTCCTGCACAACACTTTTGTCAACCGCACCTCCTTCACCACACACGTTGCGGAACACCAGCCCAGGCCGCTTCTTGAAGCGGTCGAACCAGCCTTCCAACGCATTGAAGGAGTCAATCTTCATAGTCACCACGAACTTCTCTTCCAGCGCAACGCTTCTTCTAGCTTGGGATGCGCTACCGTTCGAAGCCTCTTCCTTTGGTCGCCAATCATGTCCCTGTCATACGCTTGCATGATCTGCTCTTCGTTCTTCACCTAAGTGCTCAGAGTGCTTTTCTTCACATTGAACTTTTCCATCACTTCTTTTCGAGATGCTCCCGCTTGCAACGCCTTCAATATTATCACCTTCGTAGCCAAATCCTTTGCTTCGTACTTCGTCCTCATTGCTGGGGAAGTTGGGGCCACAGGAGACAGAGGGGAAGCCATCCCAGCATCGCTCGCGCGGTCGTCACGCGCACACTCACGAACTACGTGTGTTCTGAATAAATGTTCATGTTACTTTTCCCCAAGTTGGAAAAGTCAACACAACATCAGGTGTTGTTTGTCCGTCCATCCATCCGTCCGTCCCTCTGCCTATCCATCTATTTATCCATCCACTTATGTCTGTGTGCTCTTGTGATCACCCCCTTAACTTGGCGTGAACAAACACTAACATTAGAGGGTAAAATGGTTTGACGAATATGACGCGCTGGTCAAGACATGAATAATGTCGCAATCCCTTTTCATACGTCATCAAACACCTCCCGTTAGACAGCAGCACATATCTGCGGGCGGGTATGTGCCAGAAGTATGCGGGTATGTGGCACAGGTGATTAACATTTAGTATGTACTCAGGAATGACGAGAACACACATGAGAAATTTTAATGCGTGAGCGATAAAAAAAACCTCACAGCGCTAGCGTTGACCTGACTAATGCAAGGAATAAATGTCACGGTCCCGGCTGGAATTGAACCCAAGCATTTTGCGTGGCAATCAAGAATTCTACCACAGAGCTATGCCAGGTCTCGGAACTTATCTTGAAATAGACGCTAATATTCATGAAATGTTGACAGTGGTTGCACTGCCAGCTATATTGTCACGTACTACAAGAGGAGGAACACACACAATGATTTACTAAGGGCGAACTTGCGCCCAGAAAAGTCGCTACGATACGAACACGAGTGCGCTAAAGCGTTCCGCACACGTGTCACTTTCTCAACAAAAACCAGGTCAATCTCTGGGCTCGTGCCCGTGCACGTGAGGCATGCGCTGCCCTGCGCCAAAATGCGCGAGGCACTGCAGACGCCCACAGAGTGTCTCGTTGGTTCTTTTCGTAAACGAATTAGTAGGAACAATCTTTGCGGCATTACTCCCCCTCCGAAATGCGCATCGTCCCGATGCGTGGATTCGGGAAGTTGTCGAGAGGCTAGATGCTCAATTCTCTTTCATGGTTTGGCTTCATGCGAACAATGTGGACGACCTCCACATGGTTTTGCCGTTAGGCGCTCTTGTCCGTCCGGGATTATTTCATAAGTTAAGTCACTCAGTCGGCGCAGGACCTTGTGTGGACCAAAGTACTGTTGAAGGAGCTTTTCTGACAGGCCGCGTCGTCGTATTGGTGTGCAGATCCATACTTGATCACCTGGCTGGTACTCAACTCCCCTGTGGCCGGCACAGGTTGTAGTAGTTCGCGTCCTTGAACTGTTGTTGACGTATTTGGTGCCTTGCCAACTGGTGTGCTTCTTCAGCACTCTGCAGGAATTAGTTAATGTCGGATGGCTTGTAGCGGTTGTTGTCTACTGGTAGCATGGCGTCGAGAGTTGAATTGACTATGTGACCACAGACAAGCTGAAATGGAATGACGCGGGTGGTCTCTTGGAGGGCTGTATTATAGGCAAATGTTGCGTAAGGCAAGATTTCATCCCACGTCTTATGCTCCAAGTACATCCACGGCATGTCAGCGATGGTGTGATTTAGGCATTCTGTTAACCGATTCGTTTGGGGATGGTACGCAGTGCTTTTCCTATGACTGGTGTTCGGTATTATAATCAAACACTGCATCAACTCCGACGGGAAGGCTGCTCCTCGGTCGGTGATTACTACCTTTGGTGCACCATGTCGAACAACTATGCTGTGCACGAAAAACTTGGCTACTTCAGCTGCCGTTCCTCGCTCAAGGCAGCCGGTTTCAGCGTAGCGCGTTAAGTAATCGGTGGCAACGATAATCCACCTTTTGCCCGATGATGATATTGGAAATGGCCCTAGAAGATCCATTCCAACTTGTTCAAATGGTATATTTATTTTATTTATTTACATTTCACCTACATCACCGTAAGGCGTTACGTAGGGGAGGTACACATAATAATTGACTATATAGTTTTCAATCGAAACAATAGATACAACAAATACAACAGCACTTGAGATATTTTAAGAGAAAAAGAAAAACACTCGAATGTTGGTGAGCGAAAACAACGTCACAGTCATGCATTTGTAAACACCCACACGTTTCGAGACAACAAACCATTCTTAGTGGCAGTGATATTATAGGCGTTGTTACAAGGAAGAAAAAAGGACTCATTATCAGTTTCATTGACGAGATCATCCGGTACACGGTACCATTCCTGTATTGTTTTTACGAAAAAAGAACTACCAAAAGAGCAAGCGGGTCTATTGGCAGGAGCAGGCCGGCCGTCTTTAGAGGTGTGTTTAGCGTCTTTCACATTCACGACATGTCTTGACATAATGCTGCACAGACGCTAACAGCTTGGGCCAGTAATACTTCTGAAGAATTCTGGCAAATGTCCGCCTGACGCCCAAGTGACCAGACAATGGTTCATCATGAAAAGCTTCTAGGATTTTGGGCCTCATTGCTAACGGAACGACGAGTAAGAATTTCTCCTTGTTGTGTCCGAAGTTCCTTTTGTATAGCACATTTTCATGGAGACAGAATGAAGCTAATGCTCTCTTAAATACACGTGGGACCCAGTCGTCATGCCCTTCGAAGTGTTTGATCAATGGGCGCAATTCTGCATCAGCTCATTGAAGCTCCGTGATATTTGAGGCTTCGATTACACAAAGAAATGTCGAGTTGTCTTCTTTTGAGGAAGAGTTGAGTGGCAAGCGTTATAAGGAATCAGAATCATCGTGTTTTCGCCCAAACCCGTATACAATAGTAATGTAGTATTCTTGCAATCTGAGGCTCCATCCGGCCATACGTCCCGCCTGGTCTTTCAAGTTCGCCAGCCACCAAAGTGAGTGGTGGTCGCCCACGGCACGGAACGGCCTTCCGTAGAGGTATGGTCTGAACTTGCTGATAGCCCATACCACTGCCAAACACTCTTTTTCTGTCGTGGCTTCTTCTTCTCATGACTTCTTCTTCTTCATGTCATGACTTCTTCTTCTCTATTTTGCCATTGCACAAGTGCCGCGCCGAGAACAAGATTGCTTGCATCTGTATGGACTTCAGTGTCAGCGGTCTCATCAAAGTGGGCAAGGATTGGCGGACTTTGTAGACATTTGTTTAATTTTTTGAAAGCTTCCTCTTGTCCTGTACCCCAAACGAATGATTCTTCGTCTTTTGTGAGTTTGGTTAGAGGTTCAACGATTTTCGAGAAATTTTCTACAAATCGTTTGTAGCAAGCACATAAGCCCCAAAATCGACACACCTCTTTCTTGTCTCTGGGCTTCGAAAATCCTGTGACAGCCAGGATCAGGGCCAACACTTTCCGCGCTGATTACGTGTCCCAGAAAACGAAGCTTCTGAAATCTAAACTGGCGCTTTCCTGGTTTAATTGTCAAGCCGGCTGACTGGATAGCCTGAAGCACTAACGGCAGTCTCTCTACGTGTTGGTCAAACATTGTGGAAAATACCACAACATCATCCAAGTAGACTAGGCATAACTGCCACTACAGCCCGCTGAGGATACTGTCCAACATGCGCTAAAATGAATGTAGGCCGAAAGGTAGTGCTTTAAACTCATACAAGCCATCCAGGGTTACGAAAGCGGTCTTTTCGCGGTCTCTTTCATCCACTGCAGTTTGCCGATAGCCGCTTTTCAATTTAAGCAAAGGAGAAATATCTGGCGTGCCTTAGCCAATCCAATGTGTCATCGATACGTGACAAGGGGTATACATTCCACTTGGTGACGCTGTTTAGTTTCCAGTAGTCTACACAAAATCTCAACGTGTCGTCTTTTTTTCTCACAAGAACTACCGGCAATGCCCACGGGCTGCTAGACGGCTGAATGACATCGTCCTGCAGCATCTCTTGCACCTGACTCATTATAACGTCCCGTTTTTCCGGCAAAACTCTGTAAGGGTGTTGATACACTGGCTTGGTTGTTTCCTCTGTTATGATTCGGTGCTTCCCAATCTGTGTGCGATGTACTTTTGACGACATAGAAAAACATTCAGCAAATTCCCTTATTAGGTCTCGTAGTATTTTCCTCTCGGCTGGTCGTCGTTTTCTTCGCTTTGTCTGAAATCAGCGGCCTTGCCTCCCCAGGTCGCTGGATTCAATTTTCTGACGCAGGCTCATTGACCAATGGTTTCGTGAGTTTGAAGGTGAACTTGAATATCGCGGGCTTGGTGATCGATAACGATTTCGTCCTGGTTACCTTGGCTGGTGCTGGAAGCTAGCAGCTGGAGATTGCGGTGTTGTAAGGTGCTCCTCTATTTCTACAGGCCTTTCACAATTACGCGGGCATGGTGCATACACAGAAAACCCACGCAGACTGGCTCTTGGGTATGGGTAGTGTCGGTAAAGATGTCCAGCTTCTCCACAGTGAAAACAGAGCGGTGCCCTGTCAGGTGTGCACCACACCTCGCTTTTCCGTGCTCTCTGCTCTCCGAGAAAAGGTGAGCTGGGCGGAGCTGACTGGGCACCGGGAGTCGCGAACGAGACATTGTGCCCGGCAGGTTAGCATAGCGTCCGCGTACGTAGGTACACGGCGTTCCTGCAGTGGTTGCTGAAGTCGAATAGGTTGCACTTCTGGTTCCGACTGAAGAATGGTGTGACAAAGTTCATCACGGATGACGGATGTGAGGGATGAAACTGTCGGCACGACTTGCGGTTGGAGAAGGTTTCGAAGCTCCTCTTTTACGATGGACCGCACCAGCTCCTTCAATGTCTTGCTACTGTTGTCTCGCTTTGCTACTGGTTCACTACTGGCATCCCGATTGTAGTGACAGGCACGCTGCTGCATTGCTCTTTCGATGGTCGTGGCTTCTGTGTGGAATTCAGCAACGGCACGTAAAGGGTTATGAACCAGGCCTGCAAATAAGTCCTGCTTGACTCCACGCATCAAATGGCATGCTTTCTTTTCTTCTGTCATGTTGGGATCGGCGCGTTTGATGAGGTGGGACACGTTCTCGATATACATGCTGACACTCGTCCGTGCGTTGGTTCCTCGATTGAAGTGCATTTTCTACCCTTTCCCGGCAATCGGTGCTGGCATACGCAGCAAGCAAATGCCGCTGAAAGTATTCCCACGTTGTTATTGCCCCTTCATGGTTCTCAAACCATATCTTCACTCCATCTTCCAATGCAAAGTACATGCGGCCCAGTTTCCTTGCCTCATCCCAAGCATTGGTCCTTGCGACGCACTCGAAATGCTCCAGCCAGTCTTCTACATCTTCGTGCGTGTCACCGTGGAAGGGTTCAGGTAAGCAAGGGGTAGACACGATGACGATGAGTTCAGATGTTGAAGCTGCATTGACCATTGCTCTGGAATTGGCAATCACTGCTGCCTGTGTTGCTGGAGCACTGAGGAGTGGTCCGAATTCAGATGACTCACCTAGGAGGCGGCGGCTTGAATGCTGGTGTACTTGGGTTAGTTCGTCAGGCTCCAATCGTTGAGGGTCAGGGCTCCTCTCTGTTGCGCCATGGGGACTTTCAATCATAGCCAGTACCTCCCCCAAAATGTCACATAACACAAGAGGAAAAACACACACAATGATTTATTAAGGGCAAACATGTGCCCAGAAAAGTAGATATAATACGAAGACGAGTTTGCTAAAGCGTTCCACACACGTGTCACTTTTTCAACAAAAACCAGGTCAGTCTCTGGGCTCGTGCCCGTGCACGAGAGGCATGTGTGCGAGACACTGCAGACACCCACACAGCGTTTAGTTGGTTCTCCTTGTAAAAAAATTAGTAGGAGGAATCTCTGCGGCAATATAAAAATCTGCAACTCTTCAACATATGCCTATGCGTCCAACATCTGTACAAATATTTAGCGACATTTCATGACTTGTCGCTCAATAAAAAAATTGAAACACTGTCACCTTACCTCCGCATGCTTCACATAAAGTGCATTCCCGAAGTATGTTGAATCTGCCGACTTTTTAACATGCGAATGCATTTCTTAATCGGGCTATGTCAGGCATCCGGCGGTGGTCCGCGCGCCAGCAGGTGTTATCTCTCCACTCACACTTCTTTTTCATAGCAACATCTGCGGGCACGGGCGCTTATCCCCGTCTTCCAGAGCAGTTGGTGCAGGAGGAGCAGTGAAAAAGAGGATTGCGCTCTGGCGTGTGAGGGCGCTCGCATAGCGGGAGCTCGGCAAAGCTCCCCCGGGTGTGGAGATATTTTATGAGAGGGTAGGTGCAGTGCTTCACCGCTCATTCTCTCGCCCTTCACTCTCTCCCCTTCCTGCGCACCACTGTCCCGCTCGCTCGTACGTATATAGAAATGGAGTGAAGCATGCGCCTCTCTCTCCACCGTTCGATGGCTGATGAATATGTAAATAAATGGTTATGGTACAAATCCCAGTCTTGTCATTAATTCACGCCATTAAAATTACTACGACATGTACTCCCAGCGCAAGAAAACCCATTCGCATTTCCTTGCGATTCCCTTTGGGGAGGTGCGGGCAATTCTTTAAGGCAGCAAGTCTGCAGCTGCTGCCTTTCGAGAAATAAAAAATCACTTGTCGAAACATTGACTGAAAAAACACTCCCTGTTCCTAGAATTTTTCATCGTAATTGCAGAACGCACTTGTAATAAACGCATAATTGATTTTCAGACTATGTAACCTCACTTCGCACGTATGGCTGTCCAAACTCGCCCAACATCGCAATCTGCCCTCATTGCAACACACTGTGTCACAAAGCAAGGTACCTTCTGCTGCAGATGAGCTTCCCCGACTTTTCCTCCCGGTGGCGAACGGCTCGCTGCCAGCGAAGGCACCACGCCCACCACCTTGGGGCGGGTGGCGCCGTCCTTCTTGGTAGGGATCCGTGATGGCCGCGGCGGCCGCTCCTCCCGATACTCGTCCAGGCTGCTTTCGGATGACTCGGACGACGGCGAGTCCAGGCTTTTGCCCGACACGGGTGTCGTCGTCGTTGCCGTCTGCCCGGTCGTGAGGGGAGTGGTGATGCCGGCGCTGGGACTCGTGGGGCTACGGCCGGTTGGACTGCGGCCCGTCGGGCTACGGCTGGTGGGGCTGCGACCGGACGCCTCGTTCCAGCTGGGCACACCCGAGGTCCTGGTGGGAGAGTAGGTGAAGGCAAGGCCCGTGGCCTGGCGCACTGCTCCGTCACCGCTGCCGGGCCGGCCCGTTGGCGATGTGGACTGTCCACCGGAGGCGGCATCCACGGGAGGAGGACTGTAACTGAAACCGCCACCGCGCGTCGGGCTGTACGGACGCTTAGAGTCATCAGCTGGGACCTGCAACGAGAGAGGCTAGTGAATAATAATAATAATATTTTGGGGGGTATGATGTCCCTTAACCACGATATCATTATGAGCAATGCCATAGTAGAAGTCTTTGGAAATTTCGGCCGCCCGTGGTTTTTTAAGTTGCTCTTATATACAAGTATGCATGCCTCTAGCATATCGTCTTCATTGAATCGCGACAGCTGCATCCCAGATTCGATCCCACGACGAGGCGATGGTTGAACACCATAACCTTTAGACCACGCTGGTGGAAGGGAGGCAAGAGAATAGAGAAGTTCAGCGTGGAAGTTTTGCCTGCATTACTACTCACGCAGGCTGTCCACAAATGCCTTCTCTGATCAACCGATTCATGCATTAAACGGGTACAGAAGCGAAATATGATTTATCTTGAGCTTACAGATTACTGTTATACAATAATAATAAGAAAACTCTTGCCATGACAAGACAATTTATACGCCAAAAAATGGCGTGAAAAGGAATGACACGTGGCAACGTCATTTTGGTTTTTGATGGCATGTACCAGGCATATACAGTGTAGACCTCTAATAACGTAACTCCCGAAGTCGCCAATATCCACACTATAAGCGGTACCACACTTTAATCAAAACAATCTTTTTTCAAGAGCCGCTTTTGCACAAAACGTGTTGAACATGCAGCCTCACATGTCTGAGAATCGAAGCACGCGATGTGTGGTGCTTACAACCATTTAAATTTCCAAATGTTAAAAAAGTTTAGTGTCCAAAGACCTGCATTGCCGACGAAATGAACAGGATATGGTTGGAGGGGTACGGGAAAAGAAAGCACTATCGCGAAAATTCACCAACTACTACTCAGATAGCCTCTACTATGCCCTTTACAAAGAAACTGTGTAAAATCACGTTCGAAATTTTGTGCATTGAAAGACACCAATTGTTTGACTTCACAGGCGTGCACCTGATTTCAAGATATCGCAATGCGAACACCCATTCAAGTGCTACAGGTGTTACCCTCGTTTTCATTAATGATATGTATCCCTTTCCTTCAAGTCCAGCTATCACAAGGAGTTTTGTTGATTCCGTACCGAACCACTACTTAAATAGCAAGCGATCACTACTGAAATGTAAACGACACTGACTAGGCTTAGCCAGCCGTTCAGGATGTTGTTGCCGGAAATTTTGCCATGACATGAAATGATGAGGGGGTGTCGAAAGATCGTACTCAAGCACTGAACAAGAACAGTATGCATGATACAATGTTAGCTTGCGCGGCCGGTAAATCAACTATGACAAAAACCCGCCAAGCTTATGTGATGCAAAAGGCAAAAGCTCGTGTTATAAAGTCGTAAAAGTTTAAATCTACGGATGAGATAGCAAATGCGATATCTGTAGCAAGTTCGATAACGACAAAGCTTTTCCTGACAGAAAACTCTTGAGCACAGTTGATAAGAAAAAGAACACACATGCCATGTTGAGCTGCGTGCGGCCGGCAGCAAGAGGCCAGAGCCACACTAGCGACGCTAGTACATTGTAGCCGCGTCGACGCTGGTCCACCGCGAAGCCTCATTTCAAATTGATGTTGCTAACCTCACATCATACACACCACAAGCTCAAGGTGTTGAGAAACTAGAATGGGCTCCATTTACAAGTTACAGCACTTTTTCTTTCGTATAGCTGGAACCTCGGAGACACACGTTTCTTACCTGGTATGTGTACTCCTTGGTGTAAGGGCCCGACTGCCTCGCAGTGAAGCCACCCGGTCCTCGGCCTGCTGGGCGCGGTGTACTGGTGTCTGCAGGTCCGACGGTTTCCTCCTGCATCGTGTCCCCACCCGACTTAGTCGGTGCCGCACCTTTCCCCGTCGTGGGAGGCCAAAACTGTGCCGCCACAGCGCCACCCGCCCCTTTGCGGTAGGCACCCCCCTCGGGCGGCGTCTGCTCCGCGAGCGGCACTAACTTCTCGCGAGACCGCGACAGCTCCAGCCGCGTGACGTCTTGGTCACGTATGCTCTTCTCGGTGAAGCCACCTTCCAGCCGCGTCTCCGACTTGGTCGGCCCGCAGCTGGCGTTCCTCCTTCAAACCAGACGCCGTTCCCTTGGTTGGCACACGATCGTCGGTGACGAACACTTCGCGCACCAAGCCTGTGCCGGGATCCTCCAGGCAAATTACCCGCACTCCGTCGTCGGTCTCGCCACCGCCCGACAAGCTCTTCTTGACGTGGGGCTCTTCTTTCGGAGACGTTCCCAGAGCCACCTTCTTGGCGTCCACTTTAAAGCTTGGCTCCCCGCCACCACCGTGAGGAACCTTACCTTCGCCACTTTTTGATGTCGTCGTTGGCGCAGCTTTCGCGGCCACGGCTTCGACAGCCTTTGAGGCAGTTTGAAAGACCTTCTTTGTGATCTCGACTCCACTTGCGGGACGGGCTTCCTTGGATGCCTGAGAGGTAGCGCCGAAGTCGGTCGCGAAGTGTGGGAGATCGCAATGCCGTCGGGGTAGCCATGCAGACAGCACGGTGACGTTAGGAGAGGAAGGCGTGCATGTGGAAAGAAGGGGGCGAGGGAAAGAGAGAGAGAAAGAGAATACAAAGGGATGTTAGCAGGCACGCTGCGGGAGGCTCGTGCATGCAGAAGGCGTGTCCGCGCTGCATTCGCAAACTGCCAAGAGCTATCGCGTACGCCAACGTGTCGCTCGCTAATGACGGAAAGAAAAAAAAAGTGCGAGTGCTCCCGCCAAGCATTGCCCCAGCAGGCAAGGGCAAGCATCAGAAGATTTGGCAGCGCTCTACAAACTAAGGTAGTTCAACTGGAACACTGGAGATAAACAACTAATCAAGCCAGCTACCGGAACAGTTCTAACTAGATCAGTTCGGCTAAGTGCTCGAATGAACGTGCAAGCTTAGTACAGGCTTAACGCTACCATTGACATATTTCTGTCTTCGGAGATTGGCTCCTCATCAGCAGAAGGCAGTGGGATGAAAAACAAACCTACCACACACATGCTCGCTCATCTACACACAATGCAGCATCCAAAAGTAATGCACGGCTCACGCGAGATGGAGCCCTGCTGTGAACAATGCCACGGCAGAGTGGTTTCTAAAATTTGCATATCAGTGCGGAGTCAATGCACCGAATATGCTCGACGGTAGCAACACAGAGAGACTGCGAGCAAGACTAAACAAAAGACCCTGTGACATTCTACGCTTCTGGGGTAGCAAGATGTCCGCTTCTGATGTAGTTAAGGAACTATGGCAAGTATGGTAGAATGAACGGGCCATCTCAATTGCAGCTTTACATCTCAGGAACTGTTACATATTTATTGTGGAATTTCGGGTGTTCGATAAGAAAGCTAGCTTTCAGCCTCCATTTTGGGTAATTTTGATCCTGTAGGTTTTCTTACATATTTGTATATGAGTACCAAATATTCGACTGGGGCGTAAAATAAAATGTACCTTTTTCTCAGCAACGAAAATGAGCAACACCCTGAAATTCAACATGCTAACTTGACATGATACAGTTAGACCCCTTTATAAGAGACATGCTCTGGGCAGTAATTCTTGTCTTTTACATGAGATGTATCTTATAAGCAGGGTACCTCATATGCATTTCCTTATCAATCCGTTTTTTACTGTAGGCACACTGGTGCCTCTTACACCCATTTGTCTCTTATAAAAGGGTTCGACTGTAGTGGTATTATTCCCACCCTGTAATAATGGGTTCCTTCATTTATCTAACAAGTAAAAAACTGGTGCTCACTTGCCACTCGCCATAAAGGAGACTTTCTAATAATCTTTTTTTCCTTTAATAACAAAGTGCACACAATTTTCAAGGTTTTAGATTCAGATTGTTGATTTTAATCTGAGAAAATGAAAGCACAATCAATCAGATTGTTTCTCAGAAAAGGTATATGGAATCCTAGAAAATGTTCAAGAAACTACCTTCCTTTAAGTTTGAAAACGTGCGGAAAGTGCTCACAATGTAAGCCATTGACTATGCCATAATAAAATCTTTGGTGAGAAAATTTATAATTAATGGAAGAAAATAAGCATACATTTGATGAACCCAGCCATGCTAATTATCAAAAAATACATGCATGCAGAAACAATGATGGACAAGAACATGTAAAAAAAATCCCTCGCATCCACGAGGAGGCACGGATTTTCACCCCAATATTGAGTGTCATGATGCACTCCTACCCACTCTCCAATGCACGGCTTTCCTACCCAGAATATTATTTTTTTAGAAATGAAATATAAAAAAACTACATGTTTTGTTGGTCGACCCTACAATACCCTTTATTACGCCAAGTCTGCACATTGCAGCAGACTAAATTTCAGGAACGTAAGCTGCAATGACCAGTCTCGTTAAAGCTACACGTTTTACACTGGTACAGAAAAATCTGGTACAGCAAGCTACAATACATGTTTTACACTGGTACAGCAAAATATTTTTAGCGTACCCAGTCAATATGTCCTTTAAATTCTGTCCACTGATCCTCTCAACATACCCATACACACATACACACAATAAAATGCGTGTGCCTATACTCGCCAGAAAGGTACAAACTGTGATTCGGTAATTCAATATCTAGCATTCAGGCAGGACCCGAAGGTAAAAACAAAGTAATCTAAAGAAATAACAAATCCTCCTCAAGTTGTCCCAATTTTCCATTTTCTTCTGTTTCTTTTCTATCTGATAGTACATTTAGAAGCATAAAGCTGTAGTGGGTACGGATTAAGTGGCCTCGTGACGTCCCATGCGATCTGCATAGCAGGCCTTCCTAATAAACAAGAAAACTTGAGTGCTCTTGTCTTTTAGCATTTCTCCATTCAGAAAACTGTGTTACCACAGATACCAAGGAGGAACTGTTGACTCAGTCTAGATTTTTTCCATCATGCCCTTTGTAAGTGCTTACAATCTACTAATGCAACCACTGCCGCTAGAGCACACTCTGACATTTGAAATGCCTGCCTTTGGTTTATTATTTAAGGAAAGTGCAGGCGTTCCGACTTCAGTAAACAAAATAGGTCACGTCGCCATGCTTCTGTCCAGTCCCAATTAGAGTATGTTTTGATTTGTTTTGTGTTCTGTATTGCTTCACTCCCTGTTCCTCGCATAGTTTCCTATATACGTACACTACAGGGAACTCTGGTACCAGTGTCTGTGGGAGCTGCAACCCACAGCGTTTCAGCGAGCATGAGCACAATGGGTAGTATGTGGATTTGCCTAATTTTTGCACTCGACTCCGTTTGATTTTGCATGGCTTGAAGCTGTTTTGTCACGAAACGACAATCAACAAGTGTTCGGAAGTTGCACTTCGCCGCCTTAACACCTTTGTAGACACTAATTCATATCCGGTCACGAATCTCAAAATGGTTTGTTCTTTCATTCGAGAAACAAAACCTGAGACACTGCAATCTACAGAGCCACAAGTGCGCTCGCAGCCGGCAAGCACAAAGACTAGGCAAATCCACGTACTACCCGTTATTGGCAACGATCGCTGAACGATCGCAGTGCCAGACTCCCCTCTAAATAATTTTAGGAAACTCTGTGAATCCTCAGCCACACTTGGAGAAATAGATGGGTATTGACGAGTGCTACATACATAGGCAATACTGCTCTTTAATAATTTGCACGAACAAGTCTTCTGGGACAGCTATGGCGCTGTAATATGTGCTCAGTTTTGCACAGGTCTGCTCTCAATCACCTGTACTGATCGCAGCTCAGACATTACCAAGCAAGCACTCATTACAGTTAAACAGGTACGACAACTTAAAAGGCAAAGCCACCAGTGACTCCTCATTCTGCTGTGGAATTGCATGCACTGCAGCTAAATGGCCGTTATTGTGAATATGCAGCAGCCATGAGTTAAAAACTGGCGAGGAATTCCGTAGCGACTGCCGTCACAAGATTACGTGCAGCTAGCACAGCCTACATTTCTGAAATTAAGGTTTAGTATGGCTCGACCCTGAACGCACTAAGTGATGGCAACCAGCATCACAGGCACGGTATTGAGCCAGGGAGCTTGTCACACGAAATTGTGCGAGTGATAAAGTGATGATATTCCTTGCAAAATGATTCCTCGAGAATACCGTCAGGTTTGGGAATGTTACGATGTAGCGGAGGTTAAAAACCACTATTTTGAGCAGGCCCAGGGTCGAACAGATCATAACTTAGTTTCAAACTTAGCTTTCAAACCATATCTTTGCAACCACTTGACAAAATTGACCACATAAAATCTCCCTTTTTCATTTGGTTTGCATAACTTATTAGTAAAGCTATATGTACTTCTATGCTCCAAAAGCTACTCTTTCGGGACTACTAAACCCGCAAACAGATTTATGAGCACAAAATATGCTCAATACAGCTGAAAAACTTCATGTGCTCAAAACATAGTTACAAGAGGCAAGTATAGGAAAATATTTTTTAAGTTGTAACATGAAATAGCGCAATGTCTAAGGCGATCATTTGGAATCTCGTTATTGTATGGGAGGCATCATAGAAATAGAGGCGAATCTTCGCTTATAGCAAAGTTATTACTTGAACTATGTCGTATATAATGCCCGCATCATTAATGGGCACAGAGAGTAGACACGAGGCTTCATTGTTTACACTGCAATACGTCATATCCTTGACTGCAGTAGAATAGTACGAGATGGAACTTGAAGAAACGAGGGAAATATGTTCCACCTAACAGAGGTTTTCAGCAATTGAGAAATGGTGTAAACGGGAGCAGCAGTCAAACATATTCCAATACAGTAATTCTATACATAGTTCCTATATCAAGAAAATGCATATCTTAGTTCGATTGGAACAAAAGAAGTATTTCAATATTTACTTTTTGTTGCCTAAAGGCACTCATGTGTGTCAAAGTTCAGGGGGCATCTTATGAACTCTGCTTTTTTATGTTACTGCTGGTTATTTGCTCAAAGGATGAGACAAAAAAACATAACAACGACATTGTTACACACATTACGGGTGTGAGGCACTGGTAAAGAGCGTGATATGAAAAAAAAAAAAACTTTTTGCTAGACAACTATTGCGTCAAGCGAGAAACAAATCAGTTGGTGAAAACCAATGCTTATCCCACGGGGGTTCCTGTCCCCAAAGACATGCTTCCAGCATGCATTGCAACGTGCAGCATTGCCTTTCGTGCTCCAAATGACGCTTTTCATAAGGCTTTGTTCTAACAGGCATTACCGCACAGGCCTATTTCGCTGTTAAGCAAACGAACTATTAGGCACGTCAAGATGACTGATGACAGTTATAAAGAGTGCAGCCAGGTATGGCACCATACCACCTAACATGCACTGAGGTACAGTTACAGCCATATTTATTAGAGAAGCAAGAAGGATGCTTGTTGTTATGAGGTGCGACAATGGCGATGCCTGAAGAAACACCTTGGCCGAGACGATCAAGAAGCGCTCTTCCAACACCATAAAGGCCCAAACGAAACAAACCGCACATATTTAAACAACCAAAAAATCGCTCCTAAAAAGAAAAGAGAAAGAAGAGAGACCCCATGTTCTTGACTGATTGCTTTTTGACGACTATTTTTGTCGGAAGCCAAATAGCTGGGCAGGTAGAAGCACTTATGACCACGTTGCAATGTGCCGATTTTACACTGTGTCAAATCAGGGTGCCCATAAACATGTTTAATAAAATGAAAGATTAACATAAATCACTCAAACACGGTTTACCGTGGTTACAAGTAGGAGCTACACTAAATGCAAGAGAAGTAGCACAGAAAATATTCATTATCAGTTGACTACCACTACGTTAACAACACTTCACTGTTTATCAATGTTCGAAAGCCACATAAGATGGAGTAACTAAAAGATTTTACGTTTGTACACTCAAAAGCGTGTCCTCTATGCATCTGAGCTTTGCGATACTGCTAATTCTTATTTCGTAAGGTTGTCCTGCACGAACCTGCATTGAAAAAGATGCCTTTGTCATATTCATTTGGGCCTTGTTTCTTTTTGCATACTTTCATTGTCTAAAAGTAGGAAAAGCGCTGATGCAGACATCTGACAAATCGAACTACATTGGCATGTCATGCGAAAGTCACTTACAACTTTAAAATAAAAGTTGACTCCAAAAGCTACAGCCATTCAGTACTTGATGAATTTCACCAAAAGAAATCAATCAATCTAAAACACAAACTGTTACTACTCATTTTCCGTAATCAAGTGTTCATGGCCTCCTACTTGCATCCGAGGTCAGTTCATTTACTTACCCAATAACGAAGCAGATAAGATGAAAGTGCTGCAAAACAAAAGCATGGGCAGGAAATCTAGGGCAGGCTTGTTTTTACTGTTGTTTTTCTTTCTTTGTACGCTTTAATAAACGGACCAGGGTGGCACTCTTTTCAGCATCTACTCTATCCTTCATGGCCACATGTCACACGGAGTTGCTCAGGCATTGAGTTAAGTTGCGACATTACCATGCAGTTCAGAAATATAACTGAAAATTTGGACATCGAGTTATGTAATCCCAATCAGCTTACGCAGTTACACAAATGACTGAAACATGACATCGTTTTATCAATGTGCTCTCATTTGTTCCCTCACCCATTTATCACTAATGAAGTTGCCAATCAGCACAAGATGTGCATAGCCATAGTACTAGATATTTCCTGAAATCAAATCGTGCGCATATTAACACCTCAATATTTGTTGGGGTTTTACGTCTTAAGACCACTTTATGTTAATGAGGGAGAACAGAGTGGACAGAAAGGAAAGCTCTTAAAATTTCGGCCACCTGCCATCTTTCAACACGCACCTCAATCTAATTGCACATTTCACAAGGATGGCTCGGTGGGCTAATTGGTAGTACCGTATTTACACGATTGTAAGACGACTCGAATGTAAGACGACCCCGCCAAAATCGCATCTCAAAAAAAAAAAAAAAAAGAACGCGCGCATTTTACACAAGGGAAATTTATTCACGTGGTTGCGGAGGATTATTCATCGTCGCTGGAGTCGTCCTCGCTGGTGCTGCTACCGTCATTGCTGCTGTAGTCCCACAGCACGTCGTCGTCAAGTGTGCACTTCGCGAACGACCGCACCACGGCATCGCGTGGGACGGCCGCCCATGCGGAGAGGACCCCACCCGCACACAGTAGCCAGGGAGGCTCTCCTCACACGCCCGCTTGGCGTAAGTTCGCGGCTTCCTGACGAGCGCCGAGTGCCGAGTGTTCGAGCGCCGAGTGTTCTTCGAGCCTATGGCACTCATGTCAGACAGAAGTGACTCGAGAGAGCCGGTCGTGGACATAAGCGACAGGAGCACGCGGCGACGCGCCCGCTTAGAAAATTGTATCACAAAGAGGAGCTCTTCCCTCAACTACCAATACCCCCCTACGGCGGCTCTTCCATCGATTACTGGTGCTCCCTCAAGAGCCGTGCGCTCGTCATAAAGGCACTCGTAATGCGCGCAGTAGATGCTAAAAAAAGAAAAGCTTTTGTATAAGCACGCGGAAAACTATGCGCTTTGGGTTGAGCGGGAAACTATTCGAGATGACAATACATGGTTCGATTTCGATTCTAAGACGACCCCCCAACATTGGATTGTCAAATTTGAAAAAAAGGGTCGTCTTACAATCGTGTAAATACGGTACATCAAGTAACATTGTGCAAACAGATGTGCCCAATGGCACGCCAAAGGCTATGTCTTGTGTGCTCTTCCACCATTATCATCTATGTGACAAGTAATCTTTCATGAAACTATTGCATTTTGTTACTATGGAAACTCAACCACCATGCCAGGAATTTAACCCCACGACCCTCTGGTCAGTGCACAGATATTGCAAAATTTTACGCAGGAAATCGAAGCTCTCACTATTCGATTCGGATTCTGATTTGAACAGCCATCATTCAAAGTTTTCAGCACTCCAACATTTCTTGAACAATCCCCGATATCATATGGATGACTCTCAAACAACTTTTAATTAAGAAAGTAACCATCACCCGGCAAACCACTGTTTTATAACTGAACTACATGACTTGACAGCTGAAAAGAGATGAGCGCATCGAAAATTCCATTGCTTCATTGAACCGACGAAACAGCTACAAAATTTAAATTTTCACAATTTATCGTGCACCGTACGAAAATTACTGGAAGGCCACGCAACACATATTTGACTCGGCATCACTAATGCGCAAACTGATGTGAATTAATGTTTAAGAATCGTCATTCGTGCCTGCAAAAAAAAAAATCAATCGCATCTGAAAAATGCTGCCACAGCCCAGCTAAGAGAGGAGTACGTCATACCCCCTGTCCTTTGCATGCTATAAAGAAAGGCTATGAAGCACACACATAACATATTTAGAAACGGCTGGAAACGGCTGGGAGACTCCCAGAGCAAACAAAAGAGGGTGCTGGGTACTGACCCCGTCTTCGTGAAGGGGACTCCTGTCTTCAGGTGTCTTGGCCTCTAGACTGAGGCGCTGATCCTTCTTGGTGTCCATGGGCAACATGACAGCCACGCCTCCAACTGGGATAGTCCTCTGCACGCATTGAGAGAGAGAAAACTGGTTGCTTACTATGGCAGGAGCTATTAAATGCACATGAACAAACGCAGTCAACGTTCCATTAAGAATGACCCTTTCTAAGTTTTTAATATGCCTCACCTCATCTCATTCGTCTTGCGGCAAAACTATCTTTCAAGCTCGCCTACCATTGCAAATTTATCGAATCGAGAAAACACCAGTTCCAACGTGAAAAAGACAGCTGTAGAGATAGGGCCTTATCACCATTTCGGGCTTAAAATTCGGGCAGGAAGTCTTATAAATCAGACGCAGAAAATATTTAGCAACCATAATTTCAGACGCTTTCGTATGTTGATGTCTATGGGGCAGATTTGGCACAACCAAAGTGTTGTTTGCAACAATTTTGGTTGCATTCTTGATAACGCAATTATGAATCCCCACCCAGCCAGCGCTTAATCAATCTAGTGAAAAGAAGAAACACTTTCATGTTGCTATCTCATAAAAATATTCTTAGGAATCCTCTACAACTTCATTTTCCTGCCATTTTGTTTTGAAGTATTATAAAAATGTTCAGGAAATACTAAAAAAATATTCGATCCCATTTACATTCGCACTTCAATACTCGAACTCACTTCACACCTTTCAAGGCTGCCTTTCAAGATCGTATTATTGATCATCTTTAACACCAATAACTGTGGTCACTGCATATTGTTAACCCAAACAAAACTCCACCTCTTATGTAATGCCCCTCCAAGAACGGGGGGCACCTTTAAGACCTGACACTTGTACCTAGAATTACCAAAAATTTCGCTATTCGCACAGCTCTACTTTTCCGTGCATTGACAGCAAGCAAACAACCGCCACTGGTAGGGCCCCACCCACCTTCGTTTCCTTTTTGGGTGGCGCATCGTTTGTAGGGCTCGATGCCTGCTCGGGAGAGGCCTTGGTGGCAAAGCGGGGGACGTCGGCCGACGCAGTCTCTTCACTGGGCGAACGGCGAAGGGCGCCCGTCAGCGTGTGACGTTTGCTCTCCTCGGATACAGCCGGTCGCAATGGATACGTCAGAGCTGCACCATTTTAGAAAAGCAGCGACACTTGCGTCTTCGTTTCATGCTCAACACTCATGCGTTTTTTTTTGCGATTTATAATTGGCACACCTATAGCCAAAACAATACTTAGTAAAACTAGGCAATCTCATCACCCCATCATAGACATGGTTCCACTCTAGTTCCATCATCCAACTTACTGAAGGTCTGAGAAGCGAACTTCCAACATAAAGTTTTCGAAGGCCAAGCAAGCCACCCACTAAATTTGTCCCTCCAGACATAACAGTTCAGAAACAGCCTTTTAATATGAAGTCGCCACCCTTGCGTCTAGGGTGCATTTCGGCACTCACTTTGCGAAGAGAAACGTTTGTTGCTGCGCGTCCGCTCAAAGTGAGGAGGCGGACGGTCGATGCGGGCGCTCGCCTGCCTCGTCTGGTACTGGGTTCGCCCAGAGTAACGGAACTTGGAGCCAAACCGGGGAAGGAACAGCCGGGGCTTCACCGCGGGTTCCGGTGACATGAGCCTAATGAAGAGACAGAGAGAGGAGATTCCAAACAGATCAGATAAGACGACAAATTTCAATTTATCCGGGAAAGGCACCACTGCTATGTTTTGTTTGAGCCAGCTGGTCACACATATGCAAACATCTAGGTGGGAAACATGGTAAACGAAAAAACAGCGGAAGAAGACAAGGAGGAAAGGGGCGCATATGTCATTGAAAAACACTGTGGACAGGACGGGCACACTATTGCGATCGCAAAAGCCCACATAACAGCAAAAACAGAAAGATTTGCATAAAATTAATAAAGAAGCTTCTGTCATAACAACATGCCGCAAGCTGCCCTTTCGTACACTTCTGCTTGCCCTTTCAGCGATTATTTCTGTATCTCAATTAGAGAAGCCATTAAACCACCCCAAGCATCCTTCCTTCCATTTTGCTTCCTTCTGGCTTTTCTGTTTTGATCAGTCACGTAAAATCAGTATTTACTAGGCTTGTGCGAATACTTGAATAAATCAAATATTCAAATGAATAGTAGGGTATTCAAATTTGCTTCAATTCAAATTTAAATTAGTGAAAATTTCAAAGTATTAGCAAGGAACAAATAAATGCATATGAATTCGAATGCACCACCTGTAAAGGTGGTTTCATTACAGTGTAGAAGAGGTAAACCGTGAAAACACTTATCCAGAAGAAATCCGCTCTGCCGTGAAGCACCCCAACAAATTTAAAGGGGCCCTGCAGCACTTTTTAAGCATTATCAGAAAACGCTGCCGATCGGTAGTCGACGCTACCGAGGACACGCAAGACAAATATTAGAGTGCAGCAAGCGGCACGCAATTCACAATAAATTCTCACTCAGCTGAAAATTGCTCCCTTCTTTTGGCAGATGACTCCACAAGCTCAGAAAGCATGCGTGGCATATTTTCTTTCCCTGTGCTGTCCCTCCCTGCTTAGCTTCCAGCGCTTTCATTGGGAAGAGAAGAGAGAATGCACTTGCAGCATGCGAGAAATCTTTGCAAATCCGTGCGTACTGGATGGATTCTAAAATTCTTGCGGCGGTGAATACATGAGGCAATAAGCTTTTTTAGTGAATTCAATTTATGGCTACTTGTAAGTCAGACTTAAATGAAAATATTATCCTAAATCAATTCATTTTATTAAACTTGAAAGCTTGTTATGACAGCTTATATGCTCTAGGTATAATAAATTTTAAAATGTTACGTATTTTAAGGGTTATAACTGCCATCCTGCTGAAAGTGAAATCCTGCTACTACTCAAAGTTGTTCTAACTTACTTTGAGCGAAAAAAGAAATAACATTTGCATAGATGCCCTATTTCAGTTAAAAAATATATTGTGCAGGTTAGTTATGTCATGATAAATATGCCCATTTTTCTAGAGGTGCCATATATACTATTCGAATACGATTTGAAATTATTCGCCCAAAATCACTATTCGCTTCGAATTCGCCTCAGACCTAAAGTTCACTGTTCGCACAAGCCTAGTATTTACCATAGTTACTCGAATCTAGGCCAACCCCGTTTCTAAGCCAACCCTCCGAAATCCAAAGCCTGGAAAATAAAAACATACACCGAATGTAGACCGAATGAAACAGCGAAATTGAAAAAAATTATTGAACATGAAGATTAAACAAAGCAGTAGGTACACGATGCAAATAACACTCGAAACATACAGCCGAAAGTCCTATTGCGTGTGTTTTTTGACGTAGTTTTTTTCGCACTGCTTCTAGTTGCATAATAAAGATGCCGTGCTGGCCGATGCCAAGCTTATTCCGAGTCGTCGTCACTGCTTCCCTCGTCGGTGACTTCTTTGTCGCTGTCTTCAAACTGCGCAATCCTCGGTGCCATCAAGCGCATTGGATATGCTGAACTTCTTGAAAGAGCCCACAATCAATGTTCCCGGGTTTTCGTCCCGCACTGCAGCCCCTCCAGACGCTTCACTCCAAAGTCTCACCCAGCTTGAACACTGGAGGACGAATCCACGGCTAGGACAACGTTCCTTACATAAGCGGCCCTACAATGGCACCGCCTGTTTGGTGCCATTGAGATATGCTGCACACAGGCCACTCGAAGCGAGACTCGAAATGACAAAGGCCACTCGAAGCGAGACTCGAAATGACAAACGCTCACCTCAACACTCACCACAATGATCAAAATGGCGGCCTCATGTGTGTACTTAAATCGGGTGTTGACTTGGCTACTAACGGCTATAGTGCAGTCTGGGTGGCATTAGCTGTGCACTGCATTTCTCAATGAAATAATGCGCGTATTTCAATATCCTCGAATATAAGCCGACTCTGGAGTTTGATGCAAAGATATTTGAAAAAAAAAAAAAAACTATCGGCCTAGATTCGAATAAATATGGCACCAACAAAAACTTAACAGGGCAGTTTCTCTAGCCGTTTCACCTTGGAAATCAACTCAAAAGAAAGCAGCCGCTAGGCATTGGATTTCATCATAACCTCTACCAACGATGTGCCACAACACCCCATGGCATAAGCAGCAGACTCTCACCTGAAGAAGGTGTGGTGCTCAACGCAGACTTTCCAAAGCCGCTTGGCAGCTCGGTGATTGGCAAGCTTGAACCCTATGGTGCTCTCAAATTGCTCGAACTGTGAATAGCACAAATATATATATATATATATGGTTTAGGTACAGGAACTGACATGATTTGGCTGCAAATAATACACACACAAAATAAAGAAACACTCAACGACAAGCACAAGCGGCTTGTGCTTGTCGTTGAGTGTTTCTGATTGTTGACCAACTAGGCCAACAATCAGTATTGTTACAGTAGGTACAGGAAGAATATACGGTGGTGTATTGGTCAAAAAGCATCATCCTGAAACGATGTTATTTTCTCTGAATGTTGGGGACTGCTTCATAACACTCCAAAGGATCAATCTACCACGGCCTGCATTGGGATCTCATGATCCAAAACAGCCATAAAATCTCGAACTTACATACTTCATAATGTGACCTTACGTGCACATTATGGTTAACTATAATGTCATTCTGTGATAGAAGTGAACTCCATTATGTAATGTAACTATCAGAAAAACGCAAATAAAAGAACAGAATGATGTTTTACAGTAGAAATAACAACTCGAGAATGATGTTCTTGTCCAACTTGAATCTTCTCAAAGGAATGCACACCACATAGTCAACAAATAAATGCACAGTTGTGGTACATAATTAATTTCATTTTTTTATTATTCAAGGGAAAATCATTCCATTTAGCTTTGGGGACACGACTGAAGGCGAAATGAATGCCTAAATAGGTCGTGCCAAACTGGCAGCAACAGCATAGACACACCAACAAGCATTTGTTGTACAGAATACACTGGTACATAATCATCCAGAATGATTACAGGATTAAAGAAAATTATCAGTTTACAAGTATATAAACACAGCTGATATTGATACAACGAACGTGTAATCATATTAAGCCATATAGCGTATGCTTCAAAATATAATTTCAATACTTCCCGTGCCCAGCATTATGAATAGCTATGCATAACACAAACGCACCCTAAATCTTGAATTTACAGTCGCCGACTAATTTTCTGGACATAGCGGGGACAGAAAAAAAGTTCGAAAAATTGAACAGTCTGAAAAATTTGTTTTTGTCAAAAATATTAACTTTATTGCATCAGGCAGGCTTAAAAAAGTCCATGATTTTGCCTTGCCTCATACTAAGCTTGGAAGAATTTGGTTCGCCCGTATTTGCGCCAAGGTGACATCGTCACCATAAATGCTCGACAAAAGCGTCACCGCGGTGGCGATCTCCGCCACTGCGTTGATGAATGTCTTTGTGGGCTCCGCGCACAAAACAATGTCATCGTCCGCATGAGTGAAGTCCTTAAATGTTATCGTGGCAGGCACATCTACTCCACCACTGCACAGGTCACGCATTAGGTCCTCCCTGCCATCGGTGCCATCTGGATCGCCTACGTCCAAATCATCCGCCTCGGGCTCTGCGGCAGCAACGAACCTGGCATGCCTAAAGCAATGTGCAATGGTGTCTGCTTTCACCGCCTTCCAAGCTTCGGCCAACATATGAATGGCGGCCAGAATGTCGACCTTGTAAGCCTTCCCATTGAGCACGCGGGCATGATAGTGTGCCTTGATGTTTTGGATCACGCCTTGATCCATTGGCTGGAGAACGCTTGTGGTGTTAGGCGGCAAAAATTCCAGCTGAATGGCTTCAAGGTTCGGCACACTACCGTACGCGCCACATTTGTCAACAAAAAATATGACTTTTCTGCCTTGCCGCAGAAACTTGTGGTCAAGTTTGCGTAGGTATTTCTCATATATAGACTGCGTGATCCAGGCCTTGGAGTTACTGTCGTAGTCCACAGAGAGGGTCTTCACCGCCTTAAAACACCTAGGATTTCTCGCCTTTCTAATTACGAAAAGAGGCAGTTTTTCTGTACCGGTGGCGTTGGCACCTACCATTACTGTTAAACGCTCCTTGCTAAGCTTCCCGCCAGAGCATGATTCTCCCTAAAATGATAGCATACAGTCCGGGAGCATCTTAAAGAACAGTCTCGTCTCATCGACGTTGAAGATGTCCGAAGGAGAAGCAAGAATCTCAGCTTCGTGACACGGTAATTGGACACTAGAGTCTGGTCGACCACTCCGCTTTCACCGCTAGCTTTCTTGAACAGAATTCCATACCTATTCTTGAAGCCGCGAAGCCATCCGTCAGTGAATTTAAAATCCTCAATGCCTATTTTGAGTGCGAACGAGTCGGCTTTTCCCTTCAACAAATCTCCTGATAAAGGCAGGTTCTTTGCCAACACTTTTTTTAACCACAACTGCAGAGCATCTTCAAGGGCTGGATGAACGCCTTTCCTGTTGTTTTTCTGGCTCTTGTTGTATGAATTCTGAAACGCTGTCAAAATCTTCATTCGGTTCTTGACATAGCCGGATACTGTTTGCTACGATAGGTGGTATTCTTTGGCGACATCAAGCTGGGACTGTCCACTCTATATTAACTTGATAATTGCAGCTTTCTTCTCCAACATAATGGTCGTATAGTTCCCACGCTTTTTCGCACCACCTGGCTTTCACAATGGTACAGATGGCGGAGTCATGGTATCGAGGTCGAGCACACAAAATTAGATGCCACAGATAGCCGCCACAAAGCACACAACGTCTCGATACGACCCGACAGAACACGTGCTAATGGCGACTGGAACAAGCTGGCAAGCTGCACTGCTGCGAAAAATAAAGAATCTTTACTCCGCCTGCTCCCTGTACGGTGCGATGACGATAGTGCTAGCCACTGTGCTGACCGAAGACGAAAAAATGGTCCCGTGCCACGTTTCCTATAGCAGGCTCAGCCTCCGAAACTTGAAATATGGCATTAGCTTTCCAATCTCAGAGGCAGGAAAGTCATTTTAAAACTAAGTCACCAAGCTTAGTCAAGCCGGCGAGAAATGCAAGTTGGCGGCGTCCTTACAGGTTCGTGGCGCGGCTCAAAACAAGCAATTTACTCTGAAAAATCCAAGTTTCGGGTGCGAATTCGTCCGAAAAGTCGATCGAAAGAATGCATTAGCCCTATGGGAACCCTGACGGTGCATTATTGAAGTCTGAAATATCCAACGAGTTTGAATTTTTGCAGTCCAAAAAATCGGGTGGCAACTGTACAAGGTTAGTGGGCCTAAGGTAGAAATGTTGCAGAGCACAGGCTGCTCACACTGACCTGATTTACCTAATTTCAGACTTCTTGGCTTGTTCACCATCGCAGCAGCAAAGCATAAATAGTGACAGTGACTTACAGTTATGCCTATCTCACTTCGTGAACCAAGAATGGGTGATGTTTTCCTGTCGGTGCCGAGACGTTCTGCATGCTGCCAGGCCTAATAAAAGACACTTGTGGCAGGGGGAATACTCCTTCTACATACAAGATGGCCCCACCGATGGCAACACCCTCGAATGACTATCGCTCGCTTTGCACCTGCTGCTCCGTCCTGCCGTTCTGTACAGTTCACTCATCCACGGTAAATGATACTGCTTTTTCCCATTAAGCCATCTGCTTCGATAATTGACTATAAATGGTTACTCGGCATTCTTTTCAACATCGATTCACCATTGGCACAGTGAAGTTTTATGCCTTTCGGTGCGTAATTTTTTTAGGGTATACAAAAAATAACCATAATGACGTTTGGCAAGATTAAGCATGAAAAACATGCTACACTAACACAAGCACTTCATGCTATTTTGAGACTGAGTAGCATGTGCTTGGCACTTGCAGCACTGATTGCCACAACAATGTCTCAGTAGCCACTTATTCATTTTCATACATCAACTGTATTTCTACACACAGCGTGAGAGAGAAAAAAAATGGGTAGCAATTAAAAGTACTGTGCCCTAATGCATGTCTTCTACAAAAGGGTTCAACTGCACAAGGTGCACAACACAGAGTAGTAAAACTTCCTTATCCCACTACTTTATACAACTTCAGAACAACGACTGAAAAAAACTACGGAGACACCAACCTCGCCCGGCCGTATCTTGATGTAAAAGTTGTTTCGCTTGTACGAGATCTTGAGGATCTTGGGCCAGGCGAAGCGGTTGATGCGCAGCCGGTCGCGGTAAACGAGCAGACCCGATGCGCACACCCCGAGGGTGATGTCGACGCCCTCCGAGTCCCGCGCCTGGTGAAGGTCCACTCCATACATAGCCAGCTTCTTGGCATTCTCCAGGTAGTGCAGCTCCGCCTCCGCGGGCGTCTGGCCTCTGCAAAGATACAATGCGCACTGCGTCAGCCGCGTTTCAATCGTGACTTCGAAATCAAACCTTTCCTTCAACTCTCCGAGCGTCACTACCATACGTGTGCAGCTAGAGAAAAAGAGTCCC
Organism: Rhipicephalus annulatus; assembly: GCA_013436015.1. NCBI lineage: Eukaryota > Metazoa > Arthropoda > Arachnida > Ixodida > Ixodidae > Rhipicephalus > Rhipicephalus annulatus. The sequence goes on from WOVY01005652.1 coordinate 135,641, forward strand.
AAGTGGCCATAGTTGGACTTCTTCGAAGCAGACAGAGGAATTGCACAAAACACATACCGCACCTCTTGACACTGTCTAAAGAACCCTGTGAGACTGCCTTCTTTAACGATCAACCTCATTGCCAGATTTTACGGTTGCTTTTGTCATAGGCCTGAATGTAATGCAAAGGCCCCCACATTGTCATTTTTGCTGGAGTACAGTATTTTTGCGCGTATGACCTGCCCCAGCATATAATCCGCACCCCCACTTTCAGTTCACCGTGAAAGAAAAAAAAAATCCTCGCTTATTGCCTGCACATTTGATATACAGGAAAGGCTGTACAAAAGCTACTGCTCAAGCAACATAGCACATATGTAGACAGAAAAAGCTTTATTTAGCAAGCAGAATATGCTGTCTGCAAGGCCAGTCACAATTCACCTGTCTGCAAGGCCAGTCACAATTAACTCACTGTCGCTGCTCTCGCTAGAGCTATCACTTGAGCCGCAGTCCTCACTATTTATGCACAAGGTCATTTTCGGTTCCATCCATGTTGTTTGTGATGCAGCATTTCTCGAAACTTTTTCGCACCATCTCACCTGGAATGGCCTTCCATGGCTCGACAATCGACTTGCAGAACAGGGCAATATCAGGCCTTCGAACTCGTCCTGTCGGCGTCAAGTTGTAGCAGCCTTTGGCCATCCACTCGGCGTAATAGCGCTTGACATGCGCTTTGAAGGGCTTGTTAAGCGACACATCTAGAGGCTGCAACATTGACGTCATTCCACCGGGTATAACAAATAAGTCGGTGCCATTGCGTGAAAGGCGGTCCTTCACTTCCTCAGTTGTGTGGCCGCGGAACGGGTCAAGAACGAGCATGGACCTCTTTGCGAGCACCGCATCGGGCCTCTTTTCCCATACCATCTTGATCCAGTCTACGAGCAAGTCACTGTTCATCCACGCTTTCTCGTGTGCGCGCACCGCAACACCGGCAGGCAAATGAACCTTTGGTAGAGTTTTCCTTTTCAAGATGACGTACGGTTGCAGTTGCGTGCCGTCGGCGAGGGCACAAAGCAAGACTGTGATGAGCAGTTTCGTATTCCAGCCGGTCAGCACGCTCACCGAACTGCTGCCCATCTTCTCAATCGTTGTGTCCAACGGTATTTCAAAATAAACAGGAGTTTCATCCGCATTGCCGATTTGTGAGAAAATGTAATTGTGCTGCTTTCGCAGGCCAATTACATATCTCTGGTACTTGAGCAGCTTCTCCTCATAAGAAGCCGGCAAGCGTTGACATATTGTAGTCCTTCGTCTGATTGAGAGCCCTTGCTGCTTCATAAAGCGGTGCAGCCATCCGCGGCTCGCACGGAACTCGTGAGGTAGGCCTAGCTCCCTCGAAATTTGCCGCGCTTTCATCCACTTGGGCCATCTCGGTCGATACGGCGTGACCCCCGCTTCTCACATCTTCGATGAACTTTACTAGCTCCGCCTCCAGCTCTTGGTAGGCACCGGTCTTGGGGCCACGAAATGACCTACGGTCGTGGTGCGCGGCTTGTAGGCTCTCTTTCTTCTTTCTCCACAGTCGCACGCAGGACTCGCCCACATCGTGCTGTCTTCCTGCTTCGCGATTTCCAAATTCCTCGGCGACGGCGATGATCTTAAGCTTTTGCTGTGCCGTGAAGGCCTGCCGCCGTACACTACTCATGGTGACAGAACAGATCGACTTAGGCTTGGCGAACGGGTCGAGATGTGAAGAACTAGCGGTATCAGTGAGGTAAAGAGTGCTCACACTCGGCCACAACTTGACAGCACTACCCCTTCTAGTACACTGTAACAGCACCCTGGAAACAACAGAGCCGAAATGCATGCCTGCTACCGCATTAAAATGTAGTACATTAATTTACTGATATCTCTACAGGCACTATAAAATCTCATTTGCCTTGCTGAAATAAATACTGCTTCATTTATTATGGAACTTAATTTATTTGTTATGGAACTTTCTTAGACAGCACCACCTTTTCGGCAAGCTTTTTCCAAAACTAAACATGGCGTCCGTGACGTAGGGACATGTGGAGGGTAACTGAGCGGCCGCGAACGTCCATAAAATATACTTGTGGTGTGACAGTGAGATTTTACACTGAACAATCGAATTGTCTCTCCCCAAATGTTTTTCTAAACGCTTCAACGATGCAAGCAAGCGAAACCAAATTCAGCCGCAAGCTACCGTGCTACTTGCGGAGCAACAGGAATTTGCGGAAACCGCCTCCGTAGCCTTCGCTACACTGTTAAAGGGCTTCACAGCACAACGCGCATTGCTGTGAAGCAGCACTATAGGAAAAACTCTGCGTATTATCCGCACCTCCACTTTGCCACTGAAATTTTTGGGTTTTTGGTGCGGGTTATACGCGCGAAAATACGGTAATTTATTCTTGTGAGACTTAAGTGAAAAATTAATATTTTCAATATACAGGCACTAGTAGGCTCACGCCTATTTAAAATGTGAAGACGAGCCGTGTGGAGATTAATAAGTAAATTTTGTGCCCTTCAATACGACCATTGCCATTACTGACATCTAGCCGTCGGCTATGTGCGATGGTGCTTCCAGTTGTAAGATATTTGGGGGGTCAACTAGGTCAAGAGTCTTGCGTCCTTCACTGGTTTTTGACGCAGGCTCATTACGCAGAGCAGGGAGTCTTATCCTTTGAATCCCTCTAAACACTCAAGCCAGCTACTAGGGTCCAGGAACAAGCATAAAATCTCTTCCCTGGTTCTGTCCTTCATCCTTGTTATAAGAAATGTGGGCAAGAGACAAAAGTCAAACAAAAGCAATGGGTATGCCCTGTTCCAACTCGGGGCCTCATGTCTGACCGCCTGCATTCCCCAACTTTACGGCAACACTACATACAGTGGAACTTCGATTATACGTCCCCCGATCCTGCAACGACCCGCGTTTTACAACGAATTGGCTGGGTCCCGGCAAAACCCCCATAGAACTAATGTATTGAAAACCTCAGTTCTACGACGCAATTTTATGCTGGCCCCGCCTCATACGACGCTTAGCTGGACTGTCCGAGAAAAAAAAACCTACGAAGACGCACGCAGGCTGCCACGCAAGCACACTGCGGCCGCATGAAAAAAAGTCTGGAAACTGAGCAACCGAGTTCGTTCCTCAGCACATTCTAGCACACTATCCGCGCTGCCACCGCTGCCACCGCTGCCACCACAGGGCCTCTTCAATTTTTTGACACGCTGTTGGCCATAGCTAGCCAGAACCAACTTTGTCCAGAGCCAGCCGGAGCACATTCGTTTTGCTTAGTCGCATTGCCCTGCGCACTTCCGTTGGGGCTTTTTTTTTATTTGTTTGTTTTCTACCTTCTTTTGGGTGGTTTTGTAGTGACAGCTGTGAGCAGGTGCCACGGCAGATAATTTCGAGCTCACTTTCTAGCATGCGATAACTTTCACTAGATTTCACGTCGTACTGGACGTGTTGAACGGTGATTGTTGAACCTGTCTACGTTTGGGACAGCCGTGGGAACCGGAAATAGCTACTGTCTAGCTACCAGAGGGCTGGGGAGTTTTAGCCCCTCGCGATTGGTCAAAGCTTTCGCAGACGTACACGGTTGCAAAAATCGAATGGGCCCACTGCCTTGTTGCCTTTCAGCCATTCCTTCACGTGTTTGCCTCATCGGTGGGTAGTGCGCCGCAGCTGCTGCGTCTACGTGCAAAACTTTCAGTATTTGGACATTGGTGTGCGAGGAAGCTTTCGATTTCTTGGTTGCGAGTGCTGCGTTTCGCAATGTCGCGGAACCGAAAATCGCTGACGCTTGGAGAAAAGCTTCGCATAATCGAGGAGATGGAGAAGTGGAGCGGAGCAACAAAGGCCAGCGTTGCCCGCGACCTGACCATTCCTGAGTGGTCGCTGAAAACGATCCTCACAAAGAAGGACAGCATCCTACTAAATGCGGCAAAGTTCGGCCTGAACAGAAAGGCCGCGAAAGATGGCAAATATGCTGCCATGGAGACGGCCCTCGTTGAGTGGTTGCGTCAGGGCCGCAGTTCAGGAACTGCCATGGATGGCACATTTTTGAAGGGGAAGGCGGAGACAGTTGCATTGTGCTGTGGCATTGATGACTTTAAAGCCTCCAATGGCTGGTTGGATCGCTTTAAAAAATGCAGTGGAGTTGTGTACAGCCGCTGCTGTGGAGAGAGCTCGTCAGTCAGCTCCGACACTGTCGAAAAGTGGACTGCATTGCTGCCGGAATCGATACCGCAATACAAGCCGTCCGACGTGTTTAACGCGGACGAAACTGGATTATTTTATAATATGCAGCCAGAGCAGACATTAACATTCAAAGGAGAAAGCTGTCACGGGCGTAAGCGAAGCAAAGAGCATCTTACTGTATTGCTTTGCACTAATGAAGACGGCTCAGAAAAGCTTCCTGTCCTCGTGATCGGCAAGTTTGCGAAGCCGCGATGCTTCAAGAATTTGAAAAGGCTGCCGTGCCAGTATATGTTCAACTGGAAAGCCTGGATGACGGCTGCTATGTTTTTAACATATCTGCAGCAGCTGGACTCAAAGATGGGGGCTAAAAACAGAAAAATTCTTCTTCTGCTTGACAAAGTGCCATGCCATCCATTAGATACGTCGCATTTGAGAAATGTGAAAGTTACATTTTTGCCCCCCAAATGCAGTAGCCAGCTGCAGCCACTTGTTGCCGGCGTCATCAAGTGCATGAAGCAGAAATATTGGAAGTTTCTGGTGCAGCGTCGGCTGGCGGGCATGGAACGCAAGCAGTTGGATAAGAAGCTTTCTGTGCTTGATGCAATGCACTACATTGCTAGTTCATGGGACGCAATCACGCCAGAAACCATTGTCAACTGCTTCAGGCACTGCGGCTTTAATAGAAGTGGTGCTTGTTCTACCAGTGAAGCTGCAGTGCCTGTTGATGACAAACCAGAGTTTGGCAACCTGGAGCTGCCTGGATCCTTCGCGGACTATGTTGGTGCCGACGACGACGTTGCAGTGTGCAGTGCAGTGTCGCTGGATGACATTCTCGAAACTATGCGTCCTGACACTGCGGGAACTTCCGAAGAGGAAGAGATGGATGACACTGCAGACACTGCAGTTCGTCCGTTCCGACGTACGCGAACGTGTTGTACTACGCCGACAACATTCGGCGGTTTGCTTGCGCACGCGACGAGATCAGCGACTTGCTGCCAGATGTCACAGCTCTCGAAAGAAAGCTGATGCACCGTGGCTGGACAAACTCGCAGAAAAAAATCACAGATTTTTTTTAAAAGGCAAGAATGAAGATTTGTTCACACCTCCCATAAAATGCGTGGTTGTCATTTTTTCAAGTAATTTAATCTACCTTCATCGGAGCAGCGTAGATTTGTGCCGCGGACTTTCTTACGCATTATGTGACAACTGTTGTGGGGCAACAACGACCATCAGTGCCTATATTCTTGGTTTTTCGATTACACGACGCCCGGATTATACGTCAATTTTGCGTGGTCCCCTGAAAGTCGTATAATCGAAGTTCGACTGTATCACCCGACCGGGCACTACGGGCTATTGCTGATCACAGGAGCCAAACGGCAGACAGCCCGGCACTCACTTGTGTTGCTTGTGGAGTTCCATCACCTTGTCCTCTAGCTCGGGCGTCTGGTTGGGCGCGAAGCGGAACTCGGACAGGTAGTTGCGGCCGTGGTCGTCTGGGTCGAAGTCGCCCAGTTCCGCTTGCACCAGATACGAGCCCAGTAGCGCATGTGTCACAAATGAGCACGGTAGCCTGGAAGAGTCATGCCCGAAGCACGTTAATGAGTACACGTTTCATATTGCCAGCACACTTACTAACTTGGATGCAATGGGTTTCAACCACAAAAATAACTTTGAGGCACTGCTCAGTGCCTCAATGTTTAGAAAACTTCTAGAGCGTTTTAGATTGTTCTGATAGATTTGCACATACGACACAAATAGCTGTGTTCATTGCGGACCTAATGCCGGCCCCAGCAACGATGCTGAAATTTCCAATCATTGATGAGTAAAAGATGATGCGCTCCACTGACAATCAGATTACCACCCACTGTGGCTGCCACTATCAGCGTGCTGAACGCACTGCTTGTACACTCAAAACTCGATATAACAAAATATCTGTCATAACGAAATATAGTTGACTCTCATCGAAGGGATCTCTGAAGTTTTTTTTTAATTATCAAGAAGTTTGAATTATCAGAAGTTCTCAGATATATGACTGTGGATGAAGTGACACCACACATTATGATTAGGCATTGATTTTATTTTTTAAGCGTTTTTAAACACTAACTGCACGCAATGAACAGAAAGCAGAGGTGTAAGGTCCACAAGTTTGTCGGCCATTTACAGCTGATCAGACCTTCTAAGGAAATCATAGATTGCCAACTGCTTCTTAGCTATATGTGCCTTCAGCACAAAGCTCTCTATACCTGTTGAGAAGCATCGCAGTTTACCATGCGTGTTCTTCATTTGTAACTTTTGTTTGCTAGCAAAGTCTCTATTTCCTCAAAAGCTTGAGGTGCTTATATTTAATTTTTCTACTCTTAGGATTATACAAGCACGCAAAATTTTAAATAATAATAGGAAAGCAGCAGATATTTTCTGGTAAGGAACCGCAAAAAGTACGAATCAACCGAATGATTGAGTTTGAATCAAGAGGCTTTTAAATACATTGAAAGAATAGAGGGCCAACCATAAAATTGAATTTTGTTTGACTGACCGAAAGTATGAATTATCGCGAGTCTACTGTAAATAAAAAATAGTCTTGCAAAAGATGCAGTCTTGGAAATAAACCTTTCTAACTAATTTTCGTATACAACGAACATATTTTCGTGTAAGATGCAACTTTTTTATAATGAGATACGAGTCTACTTCAAATTTTCCTTTTTAGGGGCACAAGTTCACTCAATAGACAGCTCAGCATTCAGAAGTCTTACCAGATCCCTCATCCATGTCATAGCCACATGACATGTATTGCAGCCAAAAACACTGTATTCGCTAGACAAAAACTCTACAACGCTCTAAACACAGTTACACCTATATGGGGATATCTAGTTGCAACACAGCAGTAATCGTAACCTGACTTGCTCGCATTTTTTTCCTGATAGCTCCGCTCGCTACTTTTCGATTATTCAATAATAATGATATAACAGGTTTTATGTGCCAAAAAAAAAAAAACCACGATTACGAAGCATGCCATCGTGGAGAGCTAAAATTTTGACCGTCTGGTGCTTTTTAATGTACAATAGCATTGCACAATATGTAGGCCTCTAGAATTTCTAGAATTCCATCGAAATCCGACTGCTGTGGCTACGATTGGACCTGAAACCTTCAGGTCAGCAGCCAAGCCCCATGACCGCTACACCATCGCGAAGGATATTTTCCGATCAATCAAGCATGCCGTGTCATGCTGATAGTGCGCACGCTTTTCACAACACGAAAGTGCGCACTATAATAACGAAACAAAAGATGGACGAGATAATTGAGAATTATGCCGTTCCACAACAGAAAAATACTCCACAGAGCAGGCGTCAGATACTAAATTTCACAATTTCTTAGCATAATGATTGGATTGATGTGTGGGGTTTATTGTCCCAAAACCACCATATGATTATGAGACACGCTGTAGTGGAGGGCTCCGGAAATTCCGACCACCAGGGGTTCTTTAACGTGCACCCAAATCTGAGCACACGGGCCTACAACATTTCCGCCTGTATCGGAAATGCAGCCGCAGCAGCCGAGTACCTTAGCCACTAGACCACCGCTGAGGGGCTTCTTAGCATAACGCCACGTCAGTACTAGAGAAACAGTAATAGCTTTATCAATAGTAGCACATACAATAGCTCACACAACGCTGCTACCTGATAAAAAAATATTCACACTTTTGTGGTCAAGAGTGTCTCCCCCAGCAAAAAAGGAAAAGATGGTGGTGCCAGATGGTGTACTCACTTTCCAGACAGGATATCATCTCGTATCTGAAGGCAGAGCTGGTACCTGCGAGTGGCCAGATAACAATGTCACTGTAGCCAGTCGTCAACTCAGCTAGCCTATTGGATGTTGACAGCCCATTAGCTGACAATGCCACTGAATACAAGTACAACGTCAATTGATCAAATAACTCATTTTGGCTTCCAGGTGAGATGCACTCAAAGTCTTTCAAATGCTGTTATTTACTTTTCAATGCACTAAATGCATGCCATGTCATGAAAACAAATTTAGAAAAAAAAATAACGTAGATTCATGATGGCTCAGCTTCAAATATCCAGCACAAATCAAAAGCACTATCTAGCATGACACGAGGATGTCAGCTTTATAGTACAAAAAATTTTTTATAAATGTGCATTTTTTATAAGCCCATACCTATTACATGGTGGTATCGCAAGATTATGGGCATTAAACGTGAAGTTTTGAACTTTGAAGCACGTAAAAATAATGAAGACCAAGTGCAAATTTTATATTCGTTGCACATTTTCCATATATTTACACTTAAGGGGAGATGCTACTCGAAAAACGATTTTCTATATTAAGAGTCTGAATTTAATAACACAAATTGGCATGCTAATAGAGTTTTTTCTCCTCTTTTCAAATATGTCCTTTATTTTCATGTAGATTGCTTGGTTTTCTTTCTGCAGGTCAGATACTGCAAAATTATGGCCATTGTTCTGCAACAATTCTGACCTATAAAAATTTGAGATAAAGCATGCAGATATAGCTGACTATGATCCTTTGGAACTGTAGAGTGCAAAAAACTATATAAATTTTGTGTGTAAAAAGGTGAAATACAATAATAAAATAGAAAAATTAACTATGGCTCTAGTCGCCAAGGGCTTTCAATGTTATGTAATTTTTGAAAAACATAATCAAGCAGCACTGACAATCTGAATAGATACTTGCACTCTATGAGCCTTCATCATGCTATGTGCAAAATTTCATAGAGGTATGCCAATTCTAAGTATACGAACTAGCGTGTATAAGAAGCACAGATCACACAAAACTGCAAAAGGAGAAAAACGCATTTGAAAGTTTGAAACTTTTTTTTATCACAGAGTTGTTAGAAATGCATAATCTTTGGCCATAATGTTCAACAGAACTTTGAAAAGCACTGCAAGTTATTAGAACTGTCCTGCAGCATAGGTTGTGCCCTCACGGTCCTTGCGAGCACTCTCTTCTAGTCGTGCCCTTTTCACTCCACGACGACGATGGGCCCTTGCTTCTGCTGTCAGACGCTCGGACATTCTCTTGATGCGCCTCGCATCGCGGGAATCACTGAAAGTAACTAGATCTCTAGATGGCAGTATGTTGAGCTCTTCCAGGATGTGCTCGAAAGTAGCATGACATGACCCTTGTTGAACCACAGGATTGCCATAGCTGCGGCAGTCTCGACAACCGTTCGGGAAACAAACTTTGTCTTGGGGCAAAGTAGCCAAATTTTGCTGTTCGGGGATTCCGATGCGTTCTGGGTTTTCCCTTTGATGCATCAAGCAAGGAGCTTCTCATCCGTTAGCCGCTTATAAATGGGCAAAACAGCCAATCCCTGTTCTTTTGTCAGGAGAGGTGTGGGGCGTGGTGCAGGTTCACCAAGTGCTTCAGCGCGTTGATGTTTGCACCACGACTCTGTTCCTGCAGGGCAAAACTTGTGGCTGCCAGCATTGTCAGTAGAGCATGAGTGGAAGTACGAAGCCCATACTGCAGTGTACTTATCCCGTACACTCCCCCTGTTGCTTGTTATGGCAATCTGATAGTATGTTTGGAGCTTCTGAATGGGCTGGCTCTTTCATTTTCTGCCCTCGTGGTAATGGCCCATGCAGCTTCCGTAGCGCGGTGCCAAGTCTCTTGGCCACATGATTAGTGCAGTCTTCTTTTTCTATATTGACAGCACCATAGACTTTCGACTCTGCAACTGCACTATATGCTTTGCTGTCACCGTCACTCAAGAATGTCATGAAATGCAGTGGGGTGTCATAAGTCAATGTTCTCTGCCAAATGCGCATTGCAGCCTCCGTTTCCATGGCATGGGAGGAACAGTCTGCATTTTTTTCACAGACTGGGCCATGGAATGCTTGCCACACTTCCTCGTCTGGGCCCATATTCTTGTGCCTACTGCATGTCAGGCAGTAATTTGATATGACCTCGAAGTCTAAGCAGAGGCCAGTATCTAAGGAGATAACTGCGCCAATCCCGTTGTGGCTTTTGTGGCTCCTCTACTGCCAAGTGCCGTCGAACATAGCAGCCACATCAGTTTCGCCTGCTACTTATTTCGTCAACTCTCTGGATCGGCGCAAGTTTTCACTCACAGCAGCCATGGCAGCGGTGTGCACCTTCTTTGCTATCGAAAAAAATCCTCGGAGGTGCATTGGCTTTGGGAGTCCAATAATGGAGCGAAATCTCGACAATTGCTTATGCCCAATGCCGACAACGCGGGCAGCCACCACCGCCTTCACATTTACAGTGAAACTATCTCGGGAGCTCCCACTGTCGTACCGTTGGCTCACTCGGCTGCTGCCATCCACCGTAACATGCAGTGACGTATAGGAGCACGAAAGAACAGTCGCTGAGCATTCGCTGTTTTCGCAATGAAGTTCGAGGAGCGACGAAAGTCCCTTGCGCTTTTCTGCCGGCTCCCGAACGGCAAGTTTTTGAATACCGCAAGCAGGGCATGCCGCACCTGCCACAAGTGCCGTCAGCAAGAGGGTGTCGCACAAAACTGTCGTTGCACAAACCTCATCGCGCTGTCTTTCGTCTTTTTCGAAGAAGCCGAGCTTCTTTTCCGAAGCACTGACAAAAGAAAGCGCAGCGTCAATCCCTTCATCGCAGCCACTGTCGCTCGCGCACTCGTCGATGCCGCCGTCAGGCCTAACACACGTAGGCGCGTTCTCGTTCGTCGCCGTCGTTCGGGGCGCTTTACGCCGCCTTCCCTTGAACTTGTGCTTCGTTCGAAACTTCTGCGGTCTCACGTTGCACTTTTTCGGACTTGTCATCGCGGAAATATGCGTAGACGCGCAGAAAAGCAGACAGACCAAATGCCGATGGCCGCCACCAACACAGCTGACAATGACTCGGTAGCCAATGGCGATGCGGCTTAGGGTGCCGCGCGTTTCAAACCGCTCAAACCACGTGATAAAAAGGCCTCGTTTTTTTTTTTTTTTGCCCACGTACGCAACTGGCAGTCGTCGGAGCTGTAAGAAGAAGGCCGGACGCAACTTTCCCAACTGATCGTGATGGCGGCCGGCACTGCGACGGGGAGCAGCGCGCAGTCAAAGATGGCCAATATCGGCGCAAATTCACAAAATTTGAGCCACCCCGATGCCTTCATACACATTTTTTTGCATTTTGCGGTTCAAATTTAGTTTTGAAATTTTCACAGAATAAAGAAGAAGGTTTGAAGATTACAATGCAATAAAAATCAGAAATACGAGAAATTTCGCTAAAAACGCGATTTTTCGACTCGCATCTCCCCTTAAGTCCTTTGATGTCATAGGTGTCTGTAATAATGCGCAAGCTAAGACTCCTACTAACATGGTGACATACCGTAATTACTCGAATCTAACGCACACCTTTTTTCCGGTTAAGCGAGTTCATAAATTGCATGCGTGTTAGAATCGAGTACGAAAAAAAAAATGAATACGGTCATTCTATTGCCATCGCCATTTCCAAAATTGCCACCCCCTACGTGCTTCGGGATGGCGCGTCGGCCATTTCTGCCTGTGTTTCCCATGTGCGGCACTTCGTACGTGTGCCGCACATGGGAAACACATCTTATAGTGCATTAGCATCGACAGGCATGGAAGGGCCGACTCTAAAAACTCGACGAGTGCACCACGATGCCGTTTTTAAAAGAAATGTAATCGTATGCGCCGAAACGAACGGAAATCGGGCCGCATTGCGGTCATTCGGAGTTCCCGAAACGTGCGTGTTGGACTGGCGGACACATAAGCAGAATATTGTCGACAGCAAACATTCACGCAAAGGCTTCAGTGGACCACAGCAGGGTCGGTTTCCGCAAATTGAAGAGCTGCTCGGCGAGTATATGATTGAGCAGCGAGCGGCCCGTGACGACAGAACTGCTCCAAGTGCAGGCTATGCAGTTAGCCTTAGAAAAAGGGCTAATGCGGAGCCAGTTTAAAGCGAGCCGGTGCTGGCTAACTAACTTTATGAAGAGGAATAGCTTTTCCCTCCGAAGGCGAACGGGCATATACCAAAAGTTGCATCACAACAACGGCTACCTGCTTGAGCAAATCTGGAATGCCGATCAGACGCCTCTTTACTTCTACATGCCTGGCACCACAACCGTCGAGAAGAAGGGGGTGAAGCAAGTTCGCGTGCTGACATCGAGCCACGGTAAAACTAGAGCGACGGCAATGATCCATTGCACGTCAGATAGGCCCAAGCTTCCCCAGTACCTCATATTTAAATGGAAGACGCTCACGAAAAGAGTCGTTTTCCCGAGTGGTGTGATCGTGCGGGCCAACGAGATGGGTGCGCGTTGCAATCAATGTCTTACTTTTTTTTTCCCGTCGTGGAAACCGGGTGCGCGTTACAATCGAGGGCGCAGTACAATCAAGTAAATACGGTAGTTTGGAATGAATACTGGATCATTGCAAGCACTTTTAATCTACTCAAGAAGCTTGACATATTGAAACCAGTAAATGCACCGAAACAAGGGGAACAAAAACAAAACACGCAGAGAGCTACTTCCACCCAATACTTGTTGCAAAACAAACACGTCACAAATGTAGTTTCTTCACTCGCCCCGAGGGGCAGCACATGCTTGAAAACAAGGCTATTGAAAATTTTCCTGTTACGCTTTTTTTTTCTTTAGAGGTCGTAAGCATTGTAAACTTTCACACAGAAACAGGGCAACGAAGCATACAAGTCTTGAGACCATACAGAAGTATTTCTTGACCTGGCAAACAAATGCACTAACAAAGGCAACATCAGCTGGACAAAAATGGTGACATGAAATGTAATGTTTGTTTAAACAAAAGTGGGCCGAAACAAATGAGCAATAAGACATGCAGCATCACGGCGGCTGTCGAGAGCAAAATGTCCCTTATGTGTGGCGGTTGGCGTAGTTCTTAATCCCAAGTTAAGTGTAGCTTCACCACTGACGAACCGCATAGCACGGGCACCCAGTGAATTCCTGTTCGTGGAGTTTCCACTGCGTCATTTACTAAACTATAGACGACATGTTGTAGGTGAGCATATAGAGTTCTCCAACATGAGTAGAATCTTGTAATCGAAATTCCCAAAACTCGGTGCGTGACACGTGCCCAACCTTTTTGTGGCACCTTATCGAATTCCCGTACTCGTTATGCCAGTCGAGATACGTGACATCAACAGCGAGTTCAGTCAGGTTGTTTCTGAAGCGTCCCTAGCAATTTCAAGTCCCTTGCTGTGATTCACTCACAGCAAGGGACCACCACACCGACCTCGTGATCATACCCGGTGGTACGAGTTCCATGCTACAGCCACTGGACGTGTGCCTCAATAAGCCGTTGAAGGTGCACTTGAAGCGGCTGTTTCCCGTGTGAATGGTCGACGGCCTTTACGACCTCACACCAATGAGGCGCGAGCGGAGGCCAGACATTGCGCTGCTGTGCCAGTGAACCTAGGATGCGTGGAGGGCAATTCCGAGTGACATGGTATACAAGAGCGTCAAAAAGTGCGCCACCAGCAATTGCTTGGATGGCACCGAAGACAATTGCGTCTTTGAGAGCGGCGACGAAGCCTTGAATGGCAGCAGGGAGTCGGGCGATGATTGGCGCTGTCAACGTTGCGGCGATCGCTTTGAAATAAAGACCTTTTGTAAACGAGATTGTGACTGTGCAGTTGTGACTTCCCAAAACAGTCTTCTAAGCTAAGCATGTGGGTTATACGCAAGAATTTTTTGTTCTTTTTTTTCGGGGAGTTCAAAGTTAGAGGTGTGGGTTATATGCGAGAAAATACGGTATCGGTTGAAAATACCAATCTGCTGGTTTTAATTGTCTTTGTCCTGGTGTGCCTACGAGGCTCTACATGTCACTCTACCAACCATCTCTACCCTAGTTAAGAGTAATTAACTAAGTAGTTAATTAAGGGTAGTTAACTCTAGTTAGGCAACTTTACCCACCTCGTAATGTCCTCTTGGAGTTGGGAGGGGTCGGGAGGGTAGAACTTGACCTCGAAAGACATCTCCCAGGGCCGACCTAAGTGGAGAGGGATGCCCAATTAGCCCAAGCTACAAGGATTACAGATTAATCCCAATCACCGATTCCCAGTCAATTAGCATGCTGCAAAATTAAGGGGTACAAAATAAGCAACATGTTGTTTGACTTACGTTTCATCTGCTTTGAGAGACTCTTTTCCAAGTTGATCCAGTTCTGCACAGAGTCATAAAAGAAATGAAAGGCCATGCCTCCCTACTGTAGAGAGCAGAGTAAAAATGTCGTCAAGAGGCTCATTTAATTCCGGGTGCCTGTAATTCTTAGAAGAATTACAGGCACCGGGAGCAATACATTATGCAAATTTACGGTCTGTTGCTTGTGACACAGCATTTTGTAGTAGGTACATAGTAAACTCCTTGGTTACTAGTGGCAGCAACTAAGCAAGACCTTGCTCGGTAACAAAGCAAATTAAGAAATCGTGGACAAGAAAGAAAATTACCCAAATATTTCATAACAAACGACCTTGTCCTGTAGCTAATTCAATTTCCATTATCTCCTGCACAAGTGGCTTATTCTGATAAAATTGTAGAAGGGGGATATGACTAAAGTAAAAAAAAGATGTAATTCGAAACAGCATTTCTTCCAATTCAGATGCAACAATAAAGGACATTCTACCGAGGATACAAAAAAAAATTAATTCTACTTTCATTTCGAGCAATTCTGCTGGAAGAATCAGTCACGCATAGTGTAATTTTAAAAACTCCTCATAAGCACACTGAGAAAGTTCATTCGGCTAAGTGCAGAAGTTTCCTAAATTAACAGTCATAATTCCATTGTGGCAGCTATTTAAAATGTTTCAATTTGAGCTAAAAAGCAAAAGTTGAGTCCTTTCCTTCAAAGCTGTGAACAACACCAGTTTGCAAAAAGGAAAAAAAAAAAGTTATATTTTCTTTGCTTTGCTCATCATCAAGGTATTGTAGCTCAACAGATGTTTTATCTGATAATTCAGCTTCAATTGATATTTGTACTGATTCTTTTCCAGGACGTCCATAAGGTATTCACTCTTAGTGCATATCTTAAAATTGAGATGGTTATTTTCCTGTAATAGATATAGCCCTTGCCTTGTTCTTTCATACTCTCAGTTATCAAGTCATCAATCTTGTACTGGTCTGAGTATTCAACAGTGATATTTTACTATTTGGTTTGATATTTGAATTGACATTTGCATTCTTCTTTGCTTAATAATTGAGCGAGGCAGGTATTTCCCAAAAGTATTTACCGAAGTGTATAATAGCTACCTGAACAAGCAACAAATGCAAAGCTTAAGAAAATTATAGAAATAAACATCACAGTTCTTTCATAGATTAACCAAATGAAGAACTAGAAAAAAACACAAAGTGTTGAGTAACTCACCCTTGTGTTCTCATGGTCTCTGTATGTGAGGCCAAAATAGTCCCGCTCGAGCAAGTTGAGGTACTCGCACACGCGATCGAAGAGTTGTTCTCCACGGGCTTTGCGCTGCACAGCAAGGACAAACATGCATAAACAATAGATTCTACGAATTAAGTCACAAACCAAAGCAACAATGCAGTCTTTCCTTTACGTACCAGAAATGAACTAATTATTGAAGAAATTAATACACACTGGAACTACCAAACTATGTCACCGAGTTCATAAGGCATGTCTAATTTTAATGAAACTGAGGGCTGTACAGCACCGAGATACTGAAGCTTGCACGAAAGAAGTGTTGTATTAGTCATCTTTCTTTCTCTCTATTTTTTTTCTCAAAATGTCATTTTTTGCATCGCACCATGAAAGTGAATGAATTTTCGCCGCATGGTTTAGGAATGAGCTTCTTGAAACTGTCGCTTTAAAAAAGAGTTCTAGAATTTCTGGAGTGCAATGCATTCTGCTAAGTAAATAATCTAAAAGTCAGTTATCAAACCACCGCTAATTAGCTGGTAACTAGCATGGCAACACTTATGCATGACACACCTGGAATTTTACACATGAAATTTTTTCTTCTCAGCTATTTCATGCTCCCCCCCCCCCCAAGTTTCTTTTTCTTTTTTTATCAGTATTTGAAAAAGTCAACATATATGAACCCGTCATAAAGTAATTGACCAGATCATTATAGAATTACAGTTAATAATACACTAATTAACTTGACACCAATACTCATGCACAACAGCAAACCAGGAATTCTACCATCTGACAATTTTTTTTTCTTAGCAATCCAATAATGAGAGTTCTTTTTTCTTTTTAAATGAGTTATCAGAAGAGCTTAACATGTATGAACCCTCTCAACAAGGCCTTCGTAGGTGCTGCCATAATCCTTTCTGGACTGTTGTAATTATGCAAGAAACCACCAAAAACGCACTGCCCTTGCACTCCTATGCAACATTGCTCCTATGGAATGGTCTGAACAAGACGATTAAAGCTCGAGTCGTCACACTTACATCTAGCTGGCATTCGTAGTCTGAGCCGTCAAGCAGGTGTACACGGCAGGCAGTTGTCGAGCGGGCACGCAGGATCCCCGACCGTCGCGACTTGCTCGACGGGCTCGACTCCGCAGGACCATTTTCTTCAGGCGACTCCTTCTCCTCGGCCATGGCTCAGACCGCCCGTCTACAGACAAGAACAGCCTAACTCAGGCATGGCCAACCACCACTTGTGTCAGCAGGATGTGTACACAGAACACTCGCCCCCCCCCCCCCCTTCCCCTCTAGCCTCACCAGCACTTTCCTTCACCCAAGCTACACCAGTGCTCTCCACCCCCTCCTCCAGACGCGATGCAACACTGGTTTGCGCCGCCCCGCCAAGAGAGAAAATCCTGCCGACGACCATGCCAACCACCCTCTCTTAACCACTAGGTTCACGAATCTGCCCACTCTGCTGTTTATACACGAGCCACTTTATACACGAGGCAAATTTGCACGTATATTTTTGAAACCACAAATCCTGATGCCTAAGGGCAGGCTTTCGGAATAAACAAACAGCGCGAGAAGGTTTACACTTCAACAAGCACCGATCAGCTCACAATGAACACAGCCTTATTTTCTCAGGCACTTCTAAATACAGCCCAAGGCTCTACCGTATTTTGGGCTGTATACACATTGCGTGAGAGAAACAAACATGCTCCCCGTGGAAGCAGATGCTTTTGAGGCTAAGATAGCATCCTTAATCCTGTCCATCCACAGCAGCTTCTGGCATCAATTCTCGCCTTCTCAAGATAAATTACCACTCAAGCTGATAAATATAGCTGAAACTTTGCTTTACGAGCAAAGCTGGTGACAAGTCACATATTTCTCTGACAGTGGCGTTATAACAAAAAGAAAAAGAAAAACAGACATGTCACTGGTGAGCGTACAGTGATACAACCCTAAAACTTGAGCCAATCGTGTGCGCATTTGTAAGCGCAGTTTTTCAATAACTGATGCTCTTTAAGTCGTGCACTTGCCAGGGGTCAGCCGCTTCTGATACAATGATCAGATCTTCTATCGAGATTGCTTGTCATTTTACGTTGCCACTTTACACTGTTGCTTTGATACAAACGCACGACCCTTGCTGCTGACTGTAGCAAATGAACCAAGTGTTGCGCTTCTAAGCACGTGGATGAAGCTCCAATAACCGACACTGAGGAAGAAAAAGGCTGGGAAGGAATATGCACAATCCTATAGAAAGAAAGAAAGAGAAAGCAAGAGAAATTAATAGGTCACATATGCACACACCTGACTTCCCAGCCTCTACTGATAGGAGGAGGGCTCTCAATTTCTTTCTTCTGTTATATTGACTATATGATAAGCATCACAAGGTTAAGAAATGTAACTATAAATGACAAGACAAACCTTTAAACACCTATTTCGTACCGTTCGCTGTTCCTATCACAAACTTGGAAAGTGGGCTGAAAGACCCCAAAAGACACCCAACAAGTTCCCATTACAATCCATCAAGAGTGCTACTACAGCCATATCCGTCACTTCGGGAGAATTCAAGCTGTTACACAGAGCGGCTCTCAAAACAGCACGCCTAGATCAGTGGTCTCAAACGTGCGGCCCGCGGATTCACGACGGATAAAGTTTTGCAACTTGTGCCTAAATGGTACTCACCATATTTTCTTACCTATTGCGATTAAAGTTTCATTCGGGTAAACTACAGAGACGAAACTGGTTTTGAAGAATACTATTTTTTTTGAGGCACCCCATACAGTCACTATGAGTATAAACATCCTAAAGAATGAAAGTCTCGTTTCTAAACCGCCATCAACATTTTAGTCATCGTTTAACCCGGTGTCAATGTTTCTTGAAGCTTCACGTTAAATTCCCTTCACAAGCGATTCGTGAATGAGATATAGAAAAGGCGTTCTTTCAATGGCAACATTCGTTTGGTGACACTTTGTTGAAATTCCATCCTCCACACTCTGCATCAACCATCTTCACTGTAGCCCTAGTGGCAGCAAATTTTGTGAATGTGGCGCACTAGCTAAGGTAAGTTCGACACCCCTGCTCGACATGGACATGCAGACAGTAATTTTTTAAGACAACCTAAAGAAGGTGCAAGTAAACAGCATGTTAAATATACCATCATTGTCCAACACTTAGCAAATAGTTTTTAAGTGCCAAAAATTTGTTTTCACAATAAGCGTATGGCTTGTGTTCCCATCGCGGTATTCGCAACCTTGGTTAGTTTCTATTATTAAAGTGCGTGTCTTGGAGCACCGTTTGTTAAAAGTGTAAATGGAGCATTAGGGACAAATAATCCATTTGATTAGATAATCAGGACAATTTGCAGAGTTCAAGTGATTGCTGCCTGCCGAGTAAGATATTCTTATCTAGGTCATTACGGTGTATCTGTACTGTACCAACATGGATATAAATTATCAGTCTTGTTACACTTTCAACTTTGGTTGTTTGCAGTGTTGAAAAGTATTTTTTTAATTATTTCAGAAATACTTGTGTTTGTGAAGTGAATATATTCCATTCACAGACAGCATTCCATTGATTATTCAAAAGTTTGAAATATTTCTCCACCTGTATAGCAGTAGAGTGGTCAAACACATTACGGACACAGATGCAAACCGCACTTTGCTTAAATCAGTTGCCACTATTATATTACATTTCCAGGCACCCTAGGCAATAAAGTTCTTTTTGGCCAACAGGGATAACATACAAAACATGTTTCATAGATTTTGTTTTTTGGTGAGATGGGCTACATCATTGCACACGATGTTACAGACCCCCCCCCCCCCCACACACCTACGCACACACAAAAAAATGGAATCACGTTAAGCTATAATGCCTCACCTTGGAACTAAATGGTTTCTTGCACTGAAACACCAACGACCGAATTCAAGTGAACAAACACATTTCAAAGCACACTGTTACATTTCGCACATTGCAGTGTCTTCAGTTCAAACAGCGTGAGGTCAATAAACTTTCCTACACAGACTGAAAATGCTATGAGTGGCCAGCACACAGCAGTTCGTGGAGATATGCCAACGCCTCACCGCAGGTCTTGCTGAAACGACCTTATCTGAAATTCCTCGTGTGCTCCCGTAATATGCGTCCAAGTGGTGGGCGCTTGAACTGGCTTTTATCTTATCACCTCTAGCACACTCACACGCTGCGGAAGCCAATGCCCAGCAAACAGAGGGGAATGTAATATCAAGCTAGACCAGCATAAGAAGGAATCTCCCCAAGTTCCTCTCTCACTAATGTAATTTGAGTGTGGCTATGCATTTCGCAAAGCGCAAGATAGACTACGAGGTAGGTGGTCAAGACTGTGGTTTCAAACAGGAAGGACGCTAGAAAAACAAAATAGACGTGTACAGATAAATCATGAGTGTTATCAGGATTCAAAGGGGGGGGGGGGGGTGAAACCTGTGTTGAATGCCGGCTGGGGGAGGGGGAGAGTGGTGGTATAGCGTGGGTATAGAGGCATAAGCAGATGTTTTCTTCCTTGACTCTTCCACGCACATTTATGTTGTTGACACATTGTAAATCTACACGGAGACAACATAAAAACACATGCACGAGCATAATAATGAGTTGAACCCTCCTCACCCCACCAAAAAACTAGTTCTCACTACACACCTACGGTATAGTGATTGTTATGAAAAATAAGGGAATGTTTCTGTCTCCCAGCTAACGACACGGCTCAGTACCTATGAGAAATAGCATTGAGTAGACCTTTGTCTTCTGATCCTTCCCAATTCAACTGACTGCCAGCAATTACGCAAGTCTCACGAATGTCGAGAAGCACTTATTGCGACGACAAGCCGAAACCTGCCAAATCTACGTGGAAAGCACAGCATAGCAAAAGCTGGAAAAAGCGTATTTTAGAACCAGCGAACTCTCTTAAGGCTACTAATACAAGTGCACTTGCAGAGCACCCACTACTCCAGTAATAGATAGTGGCTGATGACCAAGAGAGGGGGCTGAGCCCGTTGTAATAGTTAAAAGCACTCAACGACCCAGTCGATGCATAATTTACATTGTGTGATGCTTGGTTACACAATTCACATCATGTGACGCCTGGTTGTTAATCTACTCTTCTACCGCTCTATTTTACACATGTTGAAACGGTTCCATCCAGACATAATGCTTGTACAGGGTTCTCGTGGGCAGGGGTTTTGAGAACCGGCATGGCTCTGTGGTACAATACTGAGCTGTCACGGAGAGGACCCAGGTTCGAACCTCATTCCATCCTAGATATTTTTTTCCTATTTCGCACGATAGCGGACACAGGCGACGAAAAATTTTGACACCTTCGTTGTGATCTCATAACAGCTCTTGCTATAAAAAGCTTTCCTCAGCGAGACAAATGAGCAAATAAGCCTACACCCAATACAGTCATAATGACGAGCACTTGCCCATCACTCAAGGCACCTATCACACCAGCTTAGATGAACAATGTTCATGAACTGATTTTGCAACATGTTAGATTGGAAAATATTCATTTCACAATGTGGTATGCGAAAAGTTGCACCCCTGGGAACATTCAATAAACACTGCCTAAGCACTCTGTGTAGACAATTAACTAGCCAAGCTGGAATATGCTGCCCTGAAGGTCATCAATGATTTAATTCCAACAGTCCACTGAAGTTTTTTTAATGACTGCTTATGTCTGTTAAGAAATCTTGATTGGTCTTTGCCCGTGTGCACCTTCCTTCATTTATAGTGGACCGGAGATGAGTGGTGTGATTTGCCCACTTTCAGTGGCGCGTACAATATGTTTCACCTGCGGTCATTATCATTTACGGAGGACCAGTGTCCAATAGTGGGGATTCATCAATTATGCTGCACATACATGATACACTGAGTTTTAGCATGTGTAAGGTGGGAGCATTTTGGTTCTGCCTAATTATATACAGCTTTGTTACAAAAATGGGACCCATTTATTGCAGTTTTTCTTTCAATGTAAAAACAGCCAGCCCTAAAAAAATGTGTATTCATGTAACCTACTTTCTGCAAGTGTAACCATTCCAAAAGTTTAGAGTAAGTGTGCAAATTCAGTTTCTAAAGTGCTTTTTCGGATCTTTTGAGGACTTTGTTTTATGTGACACAGAAAAGTAAAGATTTGAATGTCTTGTTAGTCCTCTTGTGCCATTTTTGTCATGCACTGACATTTTTCAATAACATTTCTTTATGATGATATCGCAAAACATCGTTTCCATGCTGGCTTATTGAAGGGCCAAAGTTGGCTTCTGATAGCTGTAGATCAGCGAATCATGACCGAAAACTCTAAATGTTCATTTCTAGACTATGCTTCGGAGGTAAGTGCCTTCTTCTCAACTAGCACAGACACAGGTAACATCATGAGCACAAATACAAGAGAACTGTTCCCAAAGCCATGGAAGCAAGCGAAAAACCAATGCATGACCTCTAAGCAATCACGAATCAGGAAGCCTGTCAAACACCAAGCTGTTTTGTCTTTTTTTTTTGCGAGTGGAGATACAAGAGATTTACATTACAGCACTCTTTAAGCTACTACATATGTCCTTGAAAACACGCCACTACTGCACAGATCAAATTACTCAGACAGTACTTGTGCAGTAAAAGCAAAGGCGGCATACACACAGTTGCCCTAACTACAGTTCAGTTTTCATTTTAACCTAACCTGTCCCACTATTATAAGGCACAAGTGTAGTAAGATAAAAAAAAAACACGTGTAGAATGTGTCGAGGATACAATGTGTGACGCTTTTGCTGAATTCAATCACATCGATATCACATTTGAGATCAACATCATCTCAGGTACAAATGCACGCATACCACCAGTTTGTGCGAAGTTTTTGCATGAAAAACGTCACTCCCCCGCAATCTAGAGGTCGAGGATATGCCATTGCGTTTGCACACGTTGAGTCACTCCTTGATTTTTTGTTTCTTACACAGTTCTTTTTTTTTCATATACGCAAGACCACCAAACGTAGATTTGAGGTCAGGCGCTTGCCGCGACGATTTCGCCACGAAAGTTCCTAGCGTTCGCTTCGCAACGAGAAATCCGAAACCTCAGACTGGCCCCGTGCGCTTTTTTTTTTTTCTTCCTCTGCTCGACACACTGCACGCTTTGCGCGCAGCGGGACTCAAATAGCGTCTAGCCTGCGCGACGGCCGCGTACAATTGCTTTTCACGCTCCATCGCGCAATACAAAACATAATCGACGGATGCATGGCGCGTTTTGCGCAACTGGCACATATAGCGAGACGGGATTATCTGCGACTCTAGAACGCCGTATGGCTAGTGACGCCACGCCGTACCCCACGGATCACAACATCGCAATAGAGACCCGCTTCTACAACTTTTCCTCGGGATCCCAAGCGCAAATTGAAGGGCCGCGCCCCCTCGACCGCCTTTTTGATTTCCTCGACACGGTCCTTTGCCTCGGGCCACCCCGTACCAAACAAGCGAAAGCTGCGCCACGCCTGTGGGTCACCACCGATGCCAAGATCGTAGAAAACACCAGAACGCTGACTATAAGCGAGAGGGGTGATTCGAATCGCCGATGACGCGCCAAAGGACAACACACGTCGCAAAAAAAAAACTGGTCGCCAGTGCCTCCGCCCCGTTCGTGGCACATACCGCCGCCCGGCTCTCCTAGGAATGCGCGCGATCTAACAGGTAGCGCAGCACGTAATTCCACGCAACGTACGCCACGGAGCTCAGAGATTCGTGCGGAGTTCGAAAGTGGTCGAAGTGGACGCTGTCAAACGCACCGCCAGCTAGCAATCGGCTCGCAATGTTTACTAATCACCGTTCCGAACCGGCCATAAGCGACGGACGGCGTCCGCAGTTACGGAGGACGCTATCCCCCACGGCAACGGCCTCCGCTCCGGACCCTGTCGACGGAGACAGGGATTATCGACCATTTTGTGAGGGAATAGCACGATCGGAGACGAAAAGTTCGGCCGGAGTAGAGCGTTTTGGGCGTCGCCGATCGCAACATGGCGAAGCTAAGCCTCATAGCATACTTTCTTTTTCCGAGCAAACGCTCCCCGGGCGAGAAAAGTTTTGGATCGCTGTCATGGGTGCAACGGAGGGAGCACCGTTTCCAGGCGCGACTTACCAGAGGGTGAGCTGCTGATGGCCAGTGCAGGCTTGGCTTACTTCGTAAGTTATCCCGTTCGTGCACTTCGATTAAAAAAACACAAATCCTCGACAAAATCCGTCCGTCGCACCACGGAATCGCGGACACTCCCTCAACTCCCTGCTCATCAGAGCCAAACCGAATGCCGACGGCAGCGCCCCTAGCGTGCTTTTACGCCGCGGACGTTGCCGACGTTGCCACACAACACCTATCAGTTTGACGTTGCTTCATTCAATTTGATGCAATTTGTATCCGGTGCATAGGACAAAAAGCACGTTTGCAGGCGTGGTACGTCCGTACCAGAGAACACCTGTGCCTGTTCACGCAAGACCAGATCGGAAGTGGTCGCTCCAAGCGTGTTAACTTATAACTTTTCGGTTCTGCGTAATGATGTCATTAATCTCATGGTTGGAATCATAGTTTCATACAATAATGTATGAAACTCTATGGTTGGAACCTTGGCTGGAATCTTCCCACGTCGGAATGTGGCAGGAACATTTTGTATAGATAATAACTTGTATAAATTGTCAGGGCCTGTCGACACAGCGAGATCTAACTTGGGTACCCACTCAACGAATGTCATGTGAGATACCCAGGAAGTCAGTACTAAAATATTTATCACCGAAATTTTCTATTTAACCAGTTGTAGGGTTCTATGGTAGGTGTTCTGTGGTTACACTATAAACCTCGTAATCTCTGCAAATAAAACATGCAAGAAACACGAGAAAAAAATGTATCTCGGGGACTGCGCGCTTTCACAAACAGCAGATAACTACTGAAAGCTAACAGCGTACCAATAAAGCTACGACCTTTACAGACGTAGCAACTGCGAATGGCAACAGCACAACCGATTAAATCAGTTAACGTGTAAAGGCATGAGCAAAATTGCTCAAGTTGCCGTCGAAGCTGTCGAATGGCTTGTGAAAAACTATGGCGCCAATCAAAAAGCGCGTGGACATAAGTGAACCGCCGAGGTGGCGCTAGTTGTCTCCTCGATACACGGTAAGCGCTCACAGCTGATTGACGCACTTTCTAGCACTGAATACAACTCGTACGTGGGTTCGCACGCTCGTTGGAGTATTTTCAGGAGCGTTTCTTTCTCTCGCGGTCCATCCGTGACACAGTGATCTGAACCGTGCGTTCCTAAATGTTTTCTCCCAGCCACAGGAGGGGACAGTGTGAATGGGACTCTTAGCAATGCCTAGGCTACGCGATTCACCGTCCGACTGAAAGGCCAATCGACCACAAGCGAAAACGCCATGGCGTCAATGCAGGTTAGTTTTCCGAAGCGCTATGTGGCTCAGTTTTGGGCCGCCGCTATCCGAAAACACATCGCCTAGTAGTGTGTTATCGTGTGTGACGCCTTCGTTCGCCTGTTTATTTGACTTAGTGGCATACGCGGTCACAACCGTTTTGTCGTTGCGGGTGGCCCCCAACGCGTGTTCTCTGCATTTTTCCATGGGGCCCCCCACAGAAATGGCGCTTCTCGGAGCAAATGCATGCAAGTATCTGATGGACGCTCCTTCGACGTCTAGCGCGGGGAGTCTGTTCCTAGTAGGTGCTAACCCCACCCCGTTTCCTTTTCATGCTGCCGCGCTTTCGCGACGATGGAAACCGCGACTCAAAGATCCGCCACCCTGTGTTTATGTTTTGGCAGAAGAGGCTTCAGAAGGAGCTGCTCTCCATGCAGAAAGAGCCGCCGCCGGGCGTGAACGTAGACATTGACAACGTTGGATCCAACCTAACGCAGTAAGTGCACCCCCCACTTCTCTAGCGTTCTATTGTACTACGTCAAAAGTTACCTGCCGATGCTCCTTAAGCAAGCGTGGTACTGCGCGCTCGTGGTTTCTGGTGGTATCGACGTGCGCGCGATCATGTTTCGCGCACGCGATCCCATGAAAAAAGTTTTCGTTTACATCTGTGTCACACGACACGCGGAGCTTTTGTTTACTTCTGTTGCAGTCTTTGTCGCGTCTCCTCCCGTATCTGGCATGCTACAACGGTCGAGACAAGTAGTACGGCTGCTGGTACGCGCGCCTATCTCTAGCATCGTTTGCCGTCTCACTTGACCACGCTAAAGCTTGGAGTTCTGGCTTTTAAGCGCCGTGCACGTTTTTCTCGGTTTCCCAACCTGTCTTAATGCACGTAGGTGCATTAAGGCACACCTACCTGTGTCAGGAATCAAACTGAAATAACGCGTAGATGTTTTCATGAGAGAGCAAACTATTATGCCGTGTAAAGATGTTTATACTAGGTACTATGATTGGTGCTCCGTAGTTTCGTATTGAATGTTTCGCTACAGAACTGTTCATTCACTCGTCGCAGGTGGATCGTTGACATGGAAGGTGCCAAAGGCACGCTCTACGAAGGAGAGAAGTTTCAGCTGCTGTTCAAGTTTAGCTCCAAATATCCATTTGACTCTCCAGAGGTATGCGCTTGATCTCAGATGCCAGCTAGTTGGGCAGAAGTGCAAAGTGATTAACATAATGGAGTGCACACAGACGTCGGTACCTTTAAAGTTTCCAGTCTAGAGCTTTCATCTAAATACTTTTACATTTTGTCAAACAGCTTATTGCATGCACACTCGATGGTAAAGCAAAGAAATGCATGTGCAACAATGAATAAATTGTCATCTTGCGTGCGTTTCTTTACTTTGAAGCGGCGCTTGCACTGCATCCATGTCTTGAGCGGCGTGAGCACATAAATGCCACCTTATGCCGTAAACAGTAGAATCATTGCTCTAGCGCTGCACGCACCCTTTAGGGTATGCTCTGTATTCCATTACTGGAATGGTCATCTGGCTTGAAAAAACTGTGCTTGGCAATTTCCTGTGAACAATGCTTTATGTGCTGATGGTGCCAGCATATCTGTTTGCTTTTTTTTCTACACTGTGTGCTGATTGCATTGTCTTAAAAAAATGTGTCCACGATTGATGGCAAGTATTGTTAAGAAAACATTAGTTTAAAAACTTGATGTACACCTACCAAGCACTATGCATACACCATAAAATGATTGTAGTGTTAGCTGTAAAAGCAATGACCATAACCTCTTTTTAAATCTATTTGCCTATAACATACGTACTGTTAACACAGAGGAACGGACTCCTAGTCACTAGGCAGCAGCATCTAAATATATTGTCATTAACTTCTTTTTAGTGTATGTATGAATCTTTCCTTTGTGAATATGACTGATGGTGCATTGTTTCGCTACAAATTTATTGCAACGGATGTCAGACGTGTGCTCTCAGTAAAGGTCAAAGTTACGTTACTGATTTAGTCTATAGTATTTCGAATTTAGTAGACAGAGAATGCTGCATGTTTGGAAGTTCTCACGTGCTCCCCTTCATGTACTGTTGCCACCATTATCATGCGCACAAAAGTTATCCTTATTCTTCCCGCCTTGCAATCGTTACGGTCTCTCAAAACCATGCTTATTTTTATCCCTTGCCTGAATGTGCAACCAGAATACGCTTGCAAAGGGGCACTGCTGCAAAAGTGGCAAACATCATTATTCCAAAATTATAGAACACCAAGAGGAACAAATATTTACACAAGCCATATGTTCAGTATCTGTAATGGCCCTTTCAATTTGTATGATTTCTAGTCAGTCGTTTTTTTTGCCAAAATTTAGCAGTCTTGGGAACTCTTTTGTGTCTCCTGATGTTTTTTCAAGCATGCCTTGCATGTTTGCTGGAATCCCATTTTTCCAGTTTGGCAAACGACGCAGATCTGTAGAGCAGGATGGAAGGTGTTTTCGGATGCTTTGGTCATCTTGGGGCTTGGATACTTACGCACCAAAGAAAAAGAAACTCGGATCGCACCATTTGGCTTGCGGTCAGTGATAAGTGCAGTTTGCTCGCACACTTGATGAAACACAATACTGTCCTCGCAAATACACTTCTATTGCAAGACATCGCCAGCGAAACAATGTAGGCATGGGTTTCTGGAAGGGGCAAATGTCACCTGCCGATTTCTATAAAGCGTTGCATTTGATCTGTAAGTATACCCAAAAAGGCATGACAAGTGGCCTTTTGTTTGCCTGCTGTGCTGTGTTCATTTCTTGTGTGTGCTACACAGTGAAGTACATTGTTGTTGGTATAGAAATAATTGCACTCTGGAAGTGCCAAACCTGTAGTTAAACCTCATCCGCACATGCGTTATAAACTTTGTGGTTGTAATATTGCATTGATGGCAGGACTCTTTTTCTGTTCACTTTGTTATAGCTAGTTGGTACACAACGTGTTTTCAAATTAAAAGGTGTGAAACATCTCAACAACATGATCGTTAGCATAGATGTCTATGCTGCTATGAGAGAACGTAGTGAAACATCTAGAAATGATTCGAATGCGCAGGAGAGGGCAGATACGCTTATAAGAGTGCTGTCCAATCGACACAGCAGTGTGTGTGAGGACAGGATGTCGTCCACATTGCAAAGTTCGATGATTGAGGAGCAGCGAGGTGCCATCTGATTTCCGAAAGTGGAAGGTATCAAGCCGGCCAGCATTCATCGCCTGCGATTTGCACGCGTTTCGTCTCGTGAAAAAAAAAAATCGTAAAAAAGTGCATCAACTCGGACAAGAAATACAAGGATGCTATAAAGGTCTCGGTCTCATCACGGCCACAGGAATTCTGGAAACTAGGAATCCTTCGGCTCATTCACTGATGGGATCATTGTGATCGGGCACTTGACGTACACCATGACTGACGTCTTCATATACAGCCGTAGTGTTGTTTCGTACCTTTTCTTTCGAACAACCCTGACATCTGGGTTGAACTGCATAATCTTGGCACTTTGTGCACTGCTTCAACATTTCGTTTCTTCTCTGTTCTTGCCGCAGGTGACCTTCCTGGGGCCCAACATTCCGGTGCACCCTCACGTGTACAGCAATGGCCACATCTGCCTGTCCATCCTGACAGACGACTGGTCGCCCGCCCTGTCTGTGCAGTCCGTCTGCCTCAGCATCATCTCCATGCTGTCCAGCTGCAAGGAGAAGGTGCGCGTGCGCGCTTTGGGTTGACGAAGGGAAACGGGACACGTTTCGATAGCATGTCGGTGGGCCAACTGATTCAGCGTTTTCGGATGCGCCACGCTCTTCTGACAACTTTAGTATTCCAAGGCAAAAGATAGATGAGGAAAAATAGTCGAAACAGAGATAGGCAAATGTTGCTGCCCTGTAAAAAAAAAAGTTCACTTTTCAAAACGATTGTTTAGTGACGTTCCCTCTTCCATAGTTTTTAACTAAGACTGTGGCAAGAACAGCTGGGCTAGGACACACCCTCACTCCTGAAAATAAAATAGTGAATTGGAGTATGACATTGACAGATTACAGAAATAAAATGTTGCAACATGGAACTTTGGGTCGCGAGGTCTGTGAGCCACCAATAGAAAAAAAAAAAAAAACCTATGTGCTGTGTTCATAGACAGGTAAACTCTTCTTCATTGGTTTACTTACTGAAGCCCCTGTTCAGAACACAGTCAAATTATTCCTTTGATGGTGTTGACATAACTCATCAAATTACCTCTTTTATGAACTGTACAATGATGATGCTTGTTCAAAGCAAAGTTCCATTTCCAAACATGATGTATTGTGTCGTCGCGTTAGGACCACAAAAGTTCTACTGTTTTTTTTTTGATCCCTGTTATGAGATTAAGAGAAGTTTGACGGTTAGAATTTTCCATGTAGTGTAGCGTGACAAGACATTTTTAAAACTATCGATTGAGCCCGAATTCCTAACTTCGTGAATAAAGTTCAGGAAAGTTGGCAGGCACGTCTCGCTCGGTTTGCTTTCAGTATGCACAAACCGATTTTTCCAAAAACTCATTGAGCTAATTAGCCTGGTGACTACGAGGTTGTGGGTTTGATTCCTGGCCACAGGAGCCACATCTCGGGATTGTTATACAAATAAATAATAGAATAAGAAAAAAAAGAGAGAGAGGGGCTTGTATGTCATTTCTACTTCTGTGAAACGTGCAAAAATTTGTCCACGGGCACTTAGTGATAGTTTCCTTTGATATATAGGTAAACATGTAGGGTTTCCTGAGCATGATTAGAACCTTGTTTGTGAGATGGGTAAACTTAGTGTGCGACATGTGCGGTCCTCTTTGCTGAGCTAGATAGACTTTCTGTTTGTTACGGTAGTTTACATATGCTGTCAGTCCCATAATTCCAAAACGTTTTAGCAATTGAGTTAATGCAATTGCTTGTTGGCTATTTCTGTTAATTGTATCATTATGAACCTTCGTTAATTCTCACCCAGGTTTGAGCATTGCTGGCCTTGCTTTTATGGCCTGCATTGAGTGCTTTACTGTGAGAATTGATCACGCCACAAGAGATAACATAAAAAAGCCAGGACCCTGAAGTGCTCCGCACTAAAAATGCCACTGTCCGCATGTGGTTGCGCTGCTGTTCCATTATGAAGTATGACCGACTAGCTAAGGCTTCAGGCTTGTTACGATGAATTTGGTGCGCATTGAGGAGCTCCAAGTGGTGAAATTTAATCTTGGGTCTCCCCCCACCTCTCTCCTCTTTGTGGAGTGCCTCATAATTATATTACAGGTAGTTTTGGTGTGTGACACCCCCAGAATTTGAGTTTTGTCTATTTAACTTCTTTCAGAAGCGACCACCTGACAACTCGCTCTATGTAAAGACATGCAACAAAAACCCCAAGAAGACCAAGTGGTGGTACCATGGTAAGTCTGCCATTCACTGTGTCAGCAGTTTACAGTAAAACCTTGTTAATACTAGAAACCTGGCACAAGTATGTGGTAAACAGCAGTACACTGTAACTGCTGGTTACAAATCTTCTAACAGAGGCCGCTGGTACCATTGAAGTAATAATACATAAACAGTGAACGGAAACTTCTGGAATGGAACTGCCGCTCACACGGAACAACTGGCCCTAATTGATTGGTTGAATACTTGAATTTGGCCCTCCATTCATCTCTCTGTAAGCAAAGCTTCTGTTAAACAGAACATAATTTTTTGGTACCGTCAGGTTCCATTTAAAGAAATTCTACTGCATCTGGGGTTTACGTCCCAAAACCAAAGGGGAGAAAGAAATAAGTGTGGTGTTACAGTAAATGTTGCTTATAGTCAACACGAGGTCTTCCCCCCCTTTTTACTAAAGGTGTGCGGGAAAGAATTTCCAGCTCTGACATTACCGTGCAATAAATTACATGTGGCAGCAAATACCAAGGAGCATTTCATAACTATGGCAGAGAACACGTGCACTATGCTAATTAGCGGGACATTATTCATGAGCACGCTGTAAATAGGAAGGAGCATTTCATAATTATGACAGGAAAGCGTGCACAGTAGCAAACATGGTGGCTAAGTGGATGAATGGTTAGACTCGTCCAACTTTTCTTGATATGCATGTGCAAATCTGTAACGTGATAGGCACTCAAACCTCGATATAACAAACCTGGATATAACGAAATATCGGTTATAACGAAACGAATGAAAAATAATCCTGCAATAGATAATGTAATTAGGAATATACCTTTATAATGGATTTTGTATGTAATGAACTAATTTTTGTGCAAGATGCTACTTCATCACAATGAGGTTTAAGTGTACTGTGGTTCAAAACTGGTCCTGCTTCATCAAAACAGTACCTGCTGCATAACACCAGTCGTCCCTGGACAGTTGTGAGCAGCACGTCACATACCGAGTTTGCATTGATTGATATGTGGGGTTTAACGACCCAAAACCACCATATGATTATGAGAGACGCCGTAGTGGAGGGCTCCGAAAATTTCGACCACCTGGGGTTCTTTAACGTGCACCCAAATCTGAGTACACGGGCCTACAACATTTCCGCCTCCATCGGAAATGCAGCCGCCGCAGCCGGGATTCAAACCCGCGACCTGCGGGTCAGGAGCCGAGTACCTTAGCCACTAGACCACCGCGGCGGGGCACCGACCGAGTTTGCATGATCACCGCTGAAGGGCTTCCTATTCTGTGTGTGCACATTTGCCATGGGATTGTTCTTCATACCCATCCCGACTATGCCAGGGTGTGTTGAAGTTGACAGGGAACTGCTTTGGCTTTTGTTGGCAAGCTGTGCTCCATGTCACTGAAGTGAACCACCACTCCTATTGAAGTATGCCGTACACTTTCAACCGAGCCAGCGATGCTGCACAACATGCACTGCCAAGGTGATAGCTCAATGGCATGTACGAAACTCACGGACTCAAACGTGGCATCCAATTTCTAATTATTAGTATGTGCAATTGCTTGAGATAACCTTGTCTAGTGGCGACGAGCCGTTTTTAAAGATAGTGTTGGCATCTATGCATTCGAGTTCAAATTAGGATGATATGACCCGAATTTAAGACTATGGAATGAAAGTACAGTGGACTCCCATTTAACGAAACTTGCTTAAACGGGAAATCTGCATAAACAAAACTATCTAGGCACATTTGGTTTGTCTCCTATATATTTAATGATAAAAAGTTTCTGGTAATCTGAACTTTTTTTTTTCGCTTACATCGGTTAAATGAAAACTAAAACGGGCAGAATATATGAACGGCGGAAGTGGCTACAACAGCTTAGCAACCAAGAAACAAATGCCGAAGCTAGCCTAGCCAAGCCAATCCAGCGATTGCACATGTTTGCGCACGCAGAGCAGCAAATAATACATCTCGTTTCCACCTTTATTGTGTCCATTTCCTCGTGAACTTGTGATGGAAACAAAAAAAAAACAGCAGCAAAATGCACTTTTGCTCGCAACGAAAGTAAAAATAATTCAAGAACTTGACCGCAACGACCTATCAAACACAGAAATCGCGAAGAAGTTCCCAAGTCCACACTGCTGAGGATACCCAAGAACAAAGGGAAAATTGAAGAAGCTGCAAAGCTTGGGAACTTCACCACGGACAGAATGCAAATGAGAACGGCGGCGTACAAAGAAATCGAAGATGCTCTTTTTCTCTGATTCAAGCGTGCGCGCAGTGCGAACTTTCCGATCAGCGGCCCATTTTTCGAAGAGAAGGCCAAAGAGATTGCTACTCGCATGGGGATCGAGCACTTGCGGGTGAGCGATGAATGTCTAAGCCATTTTAAAAAGTGGCATGGTCTTGTCTTTAAGATAATTTCTGGAAAAGTGCGGCTGTAAACAGAAATATCGTAAGCAATATTAGCAACATTTTGCTCTATAATCAACTGTATAAATATTGTATACTTTAAAATGCTTTTGTTCAGTCAGCCACAGTTGGTGCTTTTGAAATAGAGTCATATTTCATTCATTTTGTGGGCCATGCTTAAATGAAACATCTCATAAATAGAACCAATTTTCTTGCCTCTTCGAGTTCCGTTTAAAAGGAGTCTACTGTATATGCCTTGCCTGCTCTAAATTGTCCCGTTTACAAAATTAAGTACATAATCTCGGACGCACTTCCGTGCTTTTCCGAAACTTATCTGTAAGGGCATTGCGGCACTCTTGACTTGGCTGCATTGCTTGATCAGCAGTTCTGAACTTTGATTGTAAGGGTTCGGTCTTGAGCGCTTGTGCATGTGCTGTCTCTACCACAGAGTTTCTTAAGGGGAGACGCGGGTCGAAAAGTCGCGTTTTTTTTCCAAATTTCACCTTTTCTGTTTTTTGTTGCTTTATCATCTTTATACATTATATTTTGACATCTGAAAATATCACAGCGAAATAAGCATCAGAAGTCAGTGAAAAACGCGTCTGAGTGAGCGGCAGTGACGCGCGGCATCACGAAATTTACACAAAACGGGCTGCTGTTCGCGTGCTCGCGGGGCCGCGAAGAGAGCTGTCCGCCATATTGCGGCCGCTGGCTCGTGTAGAGTTGTCCTTACCATGACCTACTACACTCCTGACCTGTTCAGATAGCGGGGTTCCTATGGGAGCGCGTTGTCCCCGCTCTCGTTCAACCGCTCACCATTGGTGGCGCTACCTATAACCTGTTCGTCTGTTTCTTTACGGTTGTTTTGTAGGCGCTGGTATAAGAATGCCTGCATTCTGTAGTGAACTGGCGGCATATATGTGACTATTTCTTCCCATACATTGCTGGTTAAGCAAGGTGTTCAGAGCGCTTGAGTATTTATAGCACACTGGTTGACAAACGTGGGAACCCGTAGATTTACACGATGTAGGGCAGCCTATGCGTGGGTAGCGTGCATTTTATTGCAAAAAAATTCTGAATGTCTTTTAGTATTATTATTTCTGAATAATTCTAAATTTTGGATCATAAATACGCACTACGAGTGCTTTGTGGTCAAAATTTGACCACAAAGAGTGAAGATGACGTCAGCGAGCAGGTGCTGACTAGCGCCACGCCGCTCGTAGGTGACGGCCCTAGCGGCAGAAGGTATGAACTAGAACGTGGGCGCTGGAAGAGGTGCTCTCTGGGCAGGTCAGGAGTGTAGTAGGTCATGGTCCTTACTCTCCACCATGACCTACTACACTCCTGACCTGTTCAGATAGCGGGGTTCCTATGGGAGCGCGTGTCCCCGCTCTCGTTCAACCGCTCACCATTGGTGGCGCTACCTATAACCTGTTCGTCTGTTTCTTACGGTTGTTTTGTAGGCGGCTGGTATAAGAATGCCTGCATTCTGTAGTGAACTGGCGGCATATATGTGACTATTTCTTCCCATACATTGCTGGTTAAGCAAGGTGTTCAGAGCGCTTGAGTATTTATAGCACACTGGTTGACAAACGTGGGAACCCGTAGATTTACACGATGTAGGGCAGCCTATGCGTGGGTAGCGTGCATTTTATTGCAAAAAAATTCTGAATGTCTTTTAGTATTATTATTCTGAATAATTCTAAATTTTGGATCATAAATACGCACTACGAGTGCTTTGTTGGTCAAAATTTGACCACAAAGAGTGAAGATGACGTCAGCGAGCAGGTGCTGACTAGCGCCACGCCGCTCGTAGGTGACGGCCCTAGCGGCAGAAGGTATGAACTAGAACGTGGGCGCTGGAAGAGGTGCTCTCTGGGCAGGTCAGGAGTGTAGTAGGTCATGCTCTCCACGATCCCGGTTCTTGAAGTCTCGTACGTTCACGAAAAATCTAAAAAAAAAAGCAACAAAAACAGTCTTTTCCCGCCGTTTCAAACCGCGCGCCACTAACGCAGGGCCGCCATTGGCTGACAGCACCCGTGTTTTCCTTGCCGTAGTTCGCTTCACTGTTTTCCGGAGTTATTTTTCGCTGTTTTCGTGCGATGGCAAGCCCGAAAAAGGCCGTTGCCGACCATCGGAAATACAGAAGTAAGAACAAGTTCAGAGGGAAGCGGCGGAGGACGTACAAGAAAGCCACCGCCAACGAAAATGTCCGCGACGGGCCAGCGGCCGGTAGGCCTAACATCGACCACGGCAACGTCGACCATGGCAACTGCGACGACGAGATCAACGCTGCAGTGAATTTTGTGAGTGCATCGCAGAAAAAAGATCGCGTTATTCGAAAACGACGTCAGGCCGAATGCCGATCGTGCCGAAAGCGTAGTGCTGTGCGAGTTGGGTGCATTGACGGCCGTCGTCGCAGGCGCGGCATGCCCCGTTTGTCACGAGAGTAAACTCGCAGTTTCGGGCACGAATAAAAAGCGGGAAAGGCCTTTCGGCGTTTTCTGGAGCTACACTGCGAGAATGCGGAGTGCTCGGAGAGCATCCTTTCGTCCGCGTACTCGTCGAAGCGGGTCGCGTCAGATGGCGGCCGCGGTGCAAGCAGAAGCTACGACAGCGGGAGTTCGCGTGACGCCTTTTGCCGTGAACCTGAAAGTGGTGCTTGCAGCGCGTGCCGTCGGTATCGGGCATGAGCAACTTTCACGATTTTGTGCAGTAGTTGGATTGCCAAACCCTATGCACCATAAGACCTTCCATGCTATCGGCAAAAAGATTCACAGTGCGGCAGTGAAGACTGTCTGTGAAAAACATGCAAAGGGCACGCAGCGTCACCAAAGAGGTGGCTGGTAACAGTGACGTGCCAGTCATGTTTGACGGCACATGGCAAAAAAGAGGCCACAAAAGCCACAATGGTGTGGGAACTGTAGTGTCCTTGGACACTGGTTTGTGCCTGGACTATGAAGTGCTTTCCAACTTCTGCCTGGCGTGCAGTTTGCATAACGACATGGGAGGCAATGAAGAAACATGGCAGGCGTTTCATCATCCCGTTTGTGAGAAGAATTGCGACTGTTCTTCGCCATGCCATGGAGGCCGAAGCTGCAGTGCGCATTTGGCAGAGGACTGTGGACTATGAGACACCCCTGCGGTTCACCATCTTCCTAAGCGATGGAGACAGCAAGGCCTACAACGGGGTCTGTGATGCCAACGTGTACCCTGACACTCCAATTGAAAAAGAGGAGTGCACCAACCACGTGGCGAAACGTCTGGGCACCGGCCTGCGGAAGCTGCCAACGCCACTTCCACGAGGGGAGAAGCTGAAGGAGACCACCATCCAGAAGCTTCAAACTTACTTTCAGGTGGCCATTGTGAACAATCGGGGAGGAATGTCCACAAGATGTACACTGCCATATGGGCCTCATGTTTGCACTCGTGCTCAACAGACGGTGCTGGAAGTCACAAGTTCTGTCCTGCAGGCCCAGACTCGTGGTGCAAGCACCGACGTGCTGAGGCGCAGGGCCAGCCTGCACCGTGCCACACCCCCCTCCTGACCAAGGCCCAGGGTTTGGCAGTCCTCCCAATCTACAAGCGTCTCACAGATGCGAAGCTGCTTGCCCGGTGCCTCCACGGCAAGACACAGAACGCGGCCGAGTCCCTGAACAGCAAATAGGCTGCTGTGTCCAAAGACCCGGTTTGCTTCCCGGACTGCTGTGGAAACAGCCACAGCCATTGCAGTCCTGTGGTTCAACCGGGGCCACGCGAGCTTTGAAAAGGTTGCTGGAAGAGCTTGGGGTGCCTCCTTCGGAGGCCCTGGTTACCCTCAGCGACCGCCGAGACAGCATGCGCATGCACAAGATGAATGTGCGTCAGACCGCTGAGGCGAGGGCACACCGTCGCAGTTGCAGCCAAGAGGGCCCGGGTGGAAAGAGTCCTGCCGCACCAGCCGGGAGGGAAAACCTACGGTGCTGGAGAGTTTTAGACAACTGATATTCCCTCTGGACATGTGTGTATGTGTTCAGCACAAGTTCGTGCTACTGCGTTTTTCATTTTTTGTAAATACAGACTTTCAAACTTTCAAACGCGTTTTTCTCATTTCGCAATTTTGGCCAATTTGCATTTTTTGCGGGAAGTGTTTCGGGCACTTAGAATGGTCATACGACGACGAAATTTGGCACACACATTGAGGAGAGTGCGTAGGGTGCCGATATCTACTTGAATCAGCACAACCTATCAGCTGTAATATCTATTAATAAATTTAATGGTGGTCGAGTGGAAAAAAAAGGGTACTTTGCTACACAGATGTTTTTTTCATAGTTTCAAAGTTGGAGCACAATTTCTAGCTAGATATCGGCACTCTATGGCTAATAGGGAGCAAAAGGAGCCATTGAACAACTCTCTGCATGAACATTTAGTATGCGCGAAAGTTCCCGGAAAACTTATCAAGTTTCACCATTACTTGAAACACAACTCCCAAAACTATTGCACTTATGTAAAACTGATTACAGATTTGGAATCAGGAGGAAAAACTGCATCAGTGGTCCAATTTCTGAAGCTCTAAGTTGAATAACAAAAAAAAAAGTGCTTTCGAGGAGCGTCTCCCCTTAAATATACACTAAAGGGAACACCATGGCGCTTCAACGAGCATGGGAATTATAAGTGGTACATGGATTTGCCTAGTCTTTGTACTTTACGTTTATTCCGGCTTCGTGTGGCTTGAAGCTGCTTTGTCACGAAACAACAATCGGCAAATGTTAGACAGTTGCACTTCACCACCTTTACCTTTTAAAATCATCATTTCAAATTGGCTCGCAAAATTCAAAACAGTCTGTTCTTTTTTTTGAAACAAAACCAAAACATAGCAATAAAGGAAGCCACTAGTGGGATTCGCTCCCGCAAGCACGAAGGCTAGGCAAATTCATGTCATACCCTTAATTCCCATGGTCGCTGCTCGACCCCAGTGCAGGGGTCCCCTCTAGTTAACTTAAGGAACCTTTATGATCTCTACACACGTGTGGAGGGTTCATGCAGGTGCTGTACTCTCACCGCTTCCTCCGCGTCGAGCCGTCAGACGGGGCAAAAACCACTTCGCTTTCTGGAGCGACTGTCGTAGGAGGAACCTCCTTGAGGTTGAGGCTTGTTTCTTGGTGTTCGTCGTAGTTGTGATGAGCACGATGATCACAGACCACTGGATTGTGCCATATGTGGCGTCTCAACAGGCCCTACGATGCATTTTATATGACTGGAAACAACCATCAAAGGGAACTTGCACAGACCTCCTCTTTGCCGATTTCAGGCTGGATACCACAAAGCAGTAATGACGAAGGTAAAATGAAATTCGAAACTTAAAACAACATACCATTTATGACCAACAAACCTTGTACTGTGTAACTGTACACAGCTTTTGTCACTCATTTTGTCACTTTTTTGTCACTCATGCGTGAGTGGTCTATGTCACAGGTGAGTTAAGGTAACACTGAACGATCCTACTGCTTCGCCCGCTCGTCATCATTTACTTGGTGGATATGCGGTGTTGTTTTTGCTTGAACCAGTGTTCTTTAGAGCTACTATGTGGGGTTGGATCCAAATCTGGTAGCCACTGGCCTTACTTTGCAATTTGTTCCAACTTGTTGCCATCACGTTCATTGCTTCACAACTGCAGCTGAACTGAACATGCTGCTAACATTGACATTCTTTTTTTTTCTCTTTCCCCTCTGCCACTTTGCTAGACGACTCGGTCTGATGCCAGGGTGCGCCTCCTATCTCACCTCTGCCACTTCCTCTAGTCACGCTGCCCTGATTGCTTGGTCGGTGCTGCCATCTGCCAGTGGAATAAATTCACTCATCCGGTATGTCCCTTCCCGGTGCAGCGGAAGTGAGTAGTGTCGGGCACCAAAAAAAAAAAAAGCCTAACACCTCTCTGCCTGCAAGTGGTGACAACAGGCGGCGGCAGCAGCGGCACGGCTCCGAGAATGGCCACTTTGACGTGCAGCCTCGTTTTTGGGCAGGCCCCGGGGGCTCTCGGCTGGGCCATACCAACTACTACCGCACTGGACGAATAAAACTGTAGTTTCATTTTTTTTTTATTATGTTCCTTCTAAGCTTAGAACCGTTTGCTAGTGACTTGTCGAGACCAAGGACGACTTCAATTGTTGGATGGACTCTGCTAGCCAACGTGACTGCCATCGGTGAATGAACGAAGCCTGTGCAGATAAGGAAAAAAAAAGTGTTTTAAAAATAAAATAAAGCCGTTGCAAGAAGTTATAACAGTGCCGCCAGTTGAGAGGACAAGTGTGTTTTTCTTCCCCTTTTAAACGTTGTTGTGCGATGTATGGCGTCTAGGAATAAAGACCATGCCAATTTTACGTCTGCCTTTTCATTGTTTGCAAAAAAAAAGAATTTTCATTACTTACCGCATCTGGCAGTGCTGACATTACCTGACGAATATCAGGACTGCTGCATCTGTTGAAGCGAAGGATGGGGCTGTCACTTTTAAAGGGCACCAACATGAAAGTTTTGGGTTGTCATTTGTTGGCGTCTAATAAAGGCCAAGACCTCAAGGGCCCGAAAAGTGATCTGCTAAGCACCTTGAAAAAAGTAATTGCAGAGTGTTTTTGAACAGAAGTTGCTTTTGCTGCTGTACATCACTATTTTTCCACAGCTACTCTTCACTGTGGCTCTGTTGGTGATGCACAGGTGGCCATTTTGGAAGTTTTGTTGTCCAATGTCATCACAACCAGCCAGACTGCAAGTTACCAGAATTCGTACTATAAACTGACGTCAAGCTAGTGTCAATGTCAATAAACGAGTCACAGGAAAATTGACTAATATCAAAATATCTTACCAGCACTTGCGGAGCATCGCCCTTGTTCAGAAGATTTGTATCCATACTGAAGATTTGTATGGCAGTGTAAACGCTCCTTCTATAAATGGTGTCAGCATCCCTTTAGAGTTTTATGATGGCATATCCCACTAAGCTGCTTAATTCTACAAGAATGCACTGATGTAGCATTCTCGTATACCTTAGTTCAGTCAACATGCGTAATAAATTAATAAGAATCACTTGGCAGCATTTGTGCAACTTCGAAAATATGCATTTCCATATTTCAACAAGTGTACCTGGGAATTGTACTCGCGCACAAAAGCATTAAAAAACAGTGAGGGCGGGTTGATTGAAGTTTACGGCAAACAAAGCACTACGATTTTTAGTGGGCACTGGTCACTACTGGCCATCACGTATGCTCACTAAGTTAGTATGTAATGTCGGTGGATAACGAGTGCCACCTGAAAGCACGAAGTAGTTCAAGAATTTTTATCGTTTCTTTACAATGTGTCGGAGGTGAACAACCACATCTTCACAACTCGAATTTGTCTAGTGCTACCGCCTATGCGATATAACAAACATAATTTGAGTTGTCATTTCTATTAACACGGTGTTTTACAAGCATTTCCGCAGGTTGCTGCAGGAAAGTTGCAGGAACCTGCGTGTGCTTGACTAGACTTCACTTCAATGCTCATTGTTGGGGTTTAACGTCCCAAAACTACAATTATTATGAGAGACGCCGTAGCGGAGGGTTCCGGACATTTCGTTCTTTAATGTGCACCTAAATGCATGCAAGCACATGAGCGTCAAGCATTTTTGCCTCCATCAAAAATGTGGTCGCCACGGCCGCAATTTGATCCCGTGACCTGCGGGTCGGCAGTCGAGCATCATAACCACCAGACCACTGCGGCTGGTTGTATCACTCCAGTAACTACGTTTCCCCCTAGGACTGCTAGAAAATAGTTTTGTGCTAGTGTAGTAACACAACAAGCGACCAGCGCCAATTGTCAAGTTTTCCACTTCATTACTTTATTTCAGCATATTGCATCATTGATCTTTATAGAAGAGAATGTGATGCTTCACAACATACTCATACTGAGTTTCCACAAGCAGCCACCAAAGGTGCAGCATATTGTAAAACCTCCAATTAAACTCGCATCAGTGTTTGCATACTAATCTGCTCTCATGCAAATAACTTGAACCTCAATATATCAAATCCAGATATCACAAAATGTTGTTTTTTACAAAGGTAATTAACAATACTCTCGCAACAGATATAGCATTGAGAATATACTTCTATAACGAATTTTTGGATATAACAAACAGAAAAAGGGTTTATTAGCGACTGTTGCGACGGTGGTCTTACGATGAAACACGATCGGGAAAGAGCAACGATCAAGCAGATGCCGGCGATGATCAGCACGAGCCGAGCGAGCGAAGCCCAGGACCCAGTACCCAAGCGGAGGCGATGTTGCTTGCCAACGATGCCTTTTCTTTTTCACAATTTTCCCCCGCCGAAAAAGAGCCATCCTGGCGACCTAAGAGTCTGGAGGCAGAGGCCTATAATATGGCTTAAGGCGGGCGACGTGGACGATGTCACGTCCACGCCGGCGCATGTCGTCAGATGGGGAAAGCGGCTCAATGAGAAAATTTACCGGTGAGGTTTGCTCCAAAATGTGGTGAGGACCCTCGTACTTCGGGACTAGTTTTGAAGAAAGGCCGGGGGTTTGGTAAGGAACAGCCGGCCATACAAATGATCCCGGGGAATAGATGTGGCTTCGTGAAGAGCCGGCGTTGTTTTCTTTCTGGCGCTGCTGTTCTTGTGACGTAAAGGTGCGTGCGAGTTCACGGCACTCTTCCGCATTCCGGGCAGCTTCGGACACAGATGGGCATTCGGATGCGTCGGGACGGTATGGAAGGAGAGTGTCGATGGTGTGGGATGGTTCGCGTCCATAAAGGAGAAAGAAAGGTGAAAATCCAGTGGTGGACTGTGCCGCGGTGTTGTATGCGAACGTGATGAATGGAAGAATGCGATCCCAGTTAGTATGATCAGATGTCACATACATCGCGAGCATATCACCGAGTGTGCGGTTAAATCTCTCCGTTAGCCCGTTAGTCTGCGGATGATATGCCGTGGTCTTGCGATGAACAACATGGCATTCAGAAAGCAGAGCCGTGACGACTTCTGATAGGAAGGCTCGTCCTCGGTCACTTAGTAGTTCTCGAGGAGCACCATGTCATAGTATGAATCGATGAAGGACGAAGGACGCTACGTCCCGCGCAGTGGCACTTGGAAGGGCGGCGGTCTCAGCGTAGCGTGTTAAATAATCCGCAGCGACTATGATCCACCGATTTGCATCTGATGTTGTCGGAAGAGGGCCATAGATATCAATTCCGATTCGATCGAAAGGTTTGGCAGGGCACGGAAGCGGTTTGAAGTGCACCGGACGAGTGAAAAGGCGGTGATTTGCGGCGTTGACAGTCAGGGCAGCCCATAACGAATTTTCGAACAAAATTATACACTCCGCGCCAGTAGAAGCAACGGCAAATGCGTTTGTAAGTTTTGAAAATTCCAGCATGGCCACATTTGGGATCGTCGTGAAAGGTGGTGCATATTTGTGATCGCAAGCTGCGGGGGACAACCAAGAGCCACTTACGACCTTCAGGGGCGTAGTTGCGTCGGTGTATCAGCCGATCACGAATGGCGAAATGAGCAGCTTGAGGTCGGAGAGATCGTGATACCGCAGTGGTTGACGATCCAGAGAGACAGTCAAAAGGGAAGCGATCCATGAGTCCTTGTGTTGTTCATTGGCAAACGAGTCGAGGTCGAGAGATGCGACGAAGTTGGTAGCAGTGGTTCCGCAGGCCGAGTCGGGAGGTAAAGGCGAACGGGACAGGGTGTCGGCGTCAGAATGCTTGCGTCCGCTGCGATAGATCACGCGAATGTCGTACTTTTGGATTTGCAGTGCCCACCGAGCTAGGCGGCCAGAAGGATCTTTCAATGTGGCGAGCCAACAAAGTGCATGGTGGTTCGTTACCAGGTCGAATGGGCGACCGTACAAATAAGGGCGAAACTTGCGAAGCGCCCACACTAGCGCTAAGCACTCTTTTTCAGTGACGCTGTAATTGGCCTCCGCTTTAGTGAGCATGCGACTCGCATAAGCGACGACGTATTCGGAGTAGCCCGGCTTGCGTTGGGCGAGGACAGCGCCAAGACCAACCCCGCTAGCGTCTGTGTGAACTTCCGTTGCAGCTGTTGGGTCGAAATGCCATAGAATTGGGAGTAGATGTGAGCAGACTACGGAGCGTGGCGAACGCGACGTCGCAGTCAGGAGACCAGGATGAAAGGTCTGCGTCACCGCGTAGGAGGTTGGTCAGTGATGACATGATCGACGCAAAATTTCGAACGAAGCGCCGGAAGTACGAGCATAGTCCGAGGAAACTGCTTAATTCTTTCAGTGTAGTAGGTTTCGGGAACTCGTCGACTGCTCGCAGTTTTGCAGGGTCGGGTAGAACACCATGCTTGGACACGATGTGCCCTAAGATAGACAGCTCTCGCGCAGCGAAGCGGCACTTTTTGAGGTTCAGTTGGAGCCCAGCGTTGGTTAAACACGTCAGAACCAGTTGGAGCCGAAGCAGATGTGTAGGAAAATCGGGAGAGAAAACGACAATGCCGTCGAGGTAGCATAGACACACAGACCACACTTCAGTCCACGCAGTGTGTTGTCCATGAGTCGTTCAAACATGGCAGGGGCATTACAAAGCCCAAATGGCATTACGTTGAATTCTTACAGGCCATCTGGTGTAATGAACGCAGTTTTCTGGCGATCAGCATCTGCCATAGAGACCTGCCAGTATCCAGATCGTAAGTCTAAGGAGGAGAAGAATTCGGCTCCTTGGAGGCTGATTGATTGATTTGTGGGGTTTAACGTCCCAAAACCACCATTTGATTATGAGAGACGCCGTAGTGGAGGGCTCCGGAAATTTTGACCACCTGGGGTTCTTTAACGTGCACCCAAATCTGAGTACACGGGCCTACAACATTTCCGCCTCCATCGGAAATGCAGCCGCCGCAGCCGGGAATTGAACCCGCGACCTGCGGGTCAGCAGCCGAGTACCATAGCCACTAGAGGCTCCTTGGAGGCTGTCAAGGGCGTCGTCAATGCGCGGTATTGGATAGACGTCTTTCCGCGTCACCTTGTTTAATCGCCGGTAGTCGACGCAAAATCGAATCGATCCCTCCTTCTTTCGAACTAGAACGACAGGAGATGCCCAAGGACTGTGCGATGGTTGAATAACGCGACGACGTAGCATCTCTTCGGCCTGGTCGTTGATGACGTGACGTTCTGCAGCAGAGACACGGTACGGTCTTTGACGCAATGACTGGTGCGAACCGGTGTCAATGTAGTGGTGCACTGCCAAAGTACGACCCAATTGCGGCTGAGAAACATCGAATGAATTGGCGAAGTGCTGGAGGAGATTAAGAAGCTCGGCGCGTTCTTGAGCAGTTAAGGTGTCGGCGACGGAACTCCAGAGGGTGTCACTCGACGAGCTTTCCAGTGGGGAAAGGGCATGAAGTTCGGTAG
Organism: Rhipicephalus annulatus; assembly: GCA_013436015.1. NCBI lineage: Eukaryota > Metazoa > Arthropoda > Arachnida > Ixodida > Ixodidae > Rhipicephalus > Rhipicephalus annulatus. The sequence continues at coordinate 179,869 of WOVY01005652.1, forward strand.
AGGCACTACTGCACGATTCGTCTGGCATGGTAAGGAATAAAGAAGAATCAAGGTAATCCACTCGACCAAGACATTCGCCGGCAAGTAGCGTAAGCGGAGCAGAAAGGGGGTTGTGGACGAAAATATTGCTTCGGCCAGCAGTGACGTCAAGTGTAGCGAAAGGCAAAGAAACGGCTCTGCGGCTCATGAAAATGCCGGAAGGTGGAAACATTACCGTAGCATCGTTATAGTCATCGCAGCAAACCGGGACAACGGCAAGAGAGGCTGGCGGAATTTCAGTGTCCTCACACACGGCAAGTTTTGGCGACCGCTCAAGGGTTTCGTGCAAAGGATCGTCACACAGGTGCGAAAATTGAACTTCAGCGCGTGCGCAGTCGATGATGGCATGATGATTAGACAGAAAGTCCCACCCGAGGATAACGTCATGCGAGCACACCGAAAGGACGATGAACTCGACAACGTACATAGAGCCTTGGATGAATATGCGGGCCGTACAGGTGCCGAGAGGTCGAACTGGTTGTGCGCTAGCTGTACAAAGCGATAGTCCAGAGAGCGGCGTGATCACTTTGCGTAGGGAGCGGCAGAGCTGGGCGGCTATAACAGAAACGGCAGCACCTGTGTCGACGAGGGCAAAGGTAGAAACACCATCGACAGATATGGTGACGACGTTAGCTGGTGAAGTGCGAGGACTTGAGCTTTTCGACGACGGCGCAGTTCTTGCTTCTGGAACTGCGGCGTTCAGTTTTCCCGGTTGGAGGAAGCGGGTCTAGGACGCATTGGGGACAGTGATCACCTGCGAGGAGATGGGGAGCGGGGAGAGTGAGTCTGAGGTGAGGGCTGGGATGACCGAGACTCAGGAAGGTTAGTGTATCCATACTGCGGTGAGGGAGTGAGGGATAGGGAGCAGGTATGTGCATGGGCTGTGGGTCATACGGTAACGGCCGAGTAGGATCGTGGAGTGGTTGGAGGCGACGGCGACAATATCGTGCCACGTGTCCTGGAGTACCCCAGGCGTAGCAGATCAGTCGATTGTCAGGAGTGCGCCAGGAATTGCTGACTCGTGGTGCGGCCCAAGGTGTCGAAAAAGGGGCGGAGTGGGGAGCAACTGAAGACATGGATGGCAAATGCTGCTGGCGGGGTCTGCTGCGTACCACCTGGGCATACGTAAGAGGCGCGGCCACGGGCTGCATAGCCGGCACATGGGCAACAGGCATGGCCACAGGCTGCTGGTGGGCAGCGACGGGAACAGCCTGAGCTACCTCTTCGGCAATAACGTCGCGGAGTGGTGAGGGCAGACGAGAGGACGGCGGCTGCTGCGTGAAGGGAGTCAACGACAGTTGCTGAGCTACTTCTTCACGCACGAAGTCTTTAATCTCTTGCAGGGTTGGTGAGTGGTCGGGAACGGAAGTGAGACTGGAGAGCGAGTCGGCGTGTGGGGAAAATGGCCGAGTCAGGGCGCGCTGCTTGCTCAACTCGTCGAAACTTTGACACAAAGTGACAAGTTCCGCAACGGTGGCAGGATTACGGGCCAGGAGCAGCTGATATGCACCGTCATTTATCCCTTTGAGGATGTGTTGAATCTTCTCCGACTCGGGCATGGTGGTGTTCACACGGTTGCAAAGACCAATAATGTCTTCGATGTAGCTGGTGAAAGATTCCGTTGGCTTTTGTGCGCGAGTCCGCAAGCGTTGTTCGGCTCTGGACTTGCGGACAGATCCACATTAAATCTGTTTTTGTGAAAATTCATCTCAAATACTAGGCTTGCATGAATAGTAACTATTGTGTTCAAAGCAAATTTGAATGAAATAGTGATTTTGCCAAATAATTTTGCATGGAATCTGAATAGTATAACATCACATATTATAAAAAAAATATGAGCATATTTGTCATGATCCAACTAACCTGCACTATATCTTATTATAACTGAAACAAGGCACTCGCATATGTTATTCTTCCTTGGTTCACAGGGAATCAGAAGCTACATTAAACTGTAGCAGAATTTACCTTTCAATAGAATGCAAGTCATAAACTGTAAAATATGTTACGTTTCTAGATTGACCATACTTACAGCATATAAACTGCTAAAACCAAGCTTGTAAATTTAAACAGTGATAAATAAATGTGAGAGAAGTATGTTAATTTAAACATAAAGCGGGGCTTTTGCAGGAGTGTGAAGTTCCCTTAAATAGGCATAGTCAGGGTACAGCACCCTCTCCCCCCCCCCCCCCCCCACTGTAGTGAAACCACCTTTACAACATGTTACAAGCGCACTAATATACATTTATTCATTCATTTCGGATACTTTCAACTTTCCAATCCAACAGTTGAATCGAAATAAATTCGAATACTGTAATATTCGTTCAAAATATTCATACAAGCCTATCAAATATGTTTTCATACAAATTTCTTACAAATTTCGTTTTCATGAGAATACCAAATTTGTTTTCATATGAATCTATCGAATCCATTTTCGTAAGAATCCGTATTGAGTCTGTTCTCACGCTTATCCGTATCCAATCCATTTTGATACGGATCTGGTCAAATCTGTATGAGCAATCGGAAGCTGCAGATAAAGACTGTGCAGCCATCGTGGCTAAACCAGTAGTGTGAAACTTATTATGCTAGGGCAAACAAAAACTGACTGGAATAGCAGCCCAGTTCAACGAATGTTCTAACCAAATGAATTCTACCTCCTAGTTCCCTATGAATCACTTGTCCTACTCCTATGGCCAGGCAATGTCATCGTCCTAGCCTGAAGTGGTAATCTTTGATTTCAGGTTCCTCGGTGCAAATCTCTTCATAGATGTCGCACAAGCGTCCAATCTCTTCCACGGTTAATTGAAGAATCCTTGTCGTCGGGTCAACGTCGGACAACTTTATGAGACGCGGCACCAGTTCCTCACGACGGTCACGAGGAAACAGGTTCCTGCACCACAGTGTTACAACGTTAGCAAATTAACTTGTTGCAATAATGAATATAACAAGCTATACCTCCGAACAACCTTTCTTGATAGTGCTGGGGAAGCTACATAATTGAAATGCATGCCTCCTAGCGTGCCCTAAAATAGCACCTTGTCGTATTGACAATTGTCTCATTTGCATCGCTCGAAGAAATGCTGCTTTATTTGTTATGAGACGGAAACAGTTACGAGAAGTAGCAGGTCAAATAAAATTATTTTTAACCCTACAGGAACGTCTTAATTTTCTTTACATTTTCTGGACATCACCGTGTTTTCTGCACCCTTACTTTTTGAAATAAACATTGGCATCCCCTACGCATGTTAGTTCATGTACGGCTGCAAAGTCACTGTTTAGTTCTCCAAGGAAAATATACTCGTAAAAAATATACTCGGGCGCTGTGTGTGTGTTTGATGCATGGGTGTGTGCGTGTGTGAGTGATCGTGTCAAGTGTTCGCGCTCGAATTAACTTTTCGAAATACTCGTAATGCGACATTCAAATGTACACTGAACAGTTAAAATATCTCCCTGCCATTAACATTTTTTATAGGCATGTTTTTCTAAACGAGCAAGCAAAAACTAATTTAAATAAAATCGGCTGCAAGCTGCCTTACTACTAGCGGAATAATGTCAGTGTGTGCCTGTCTCACTTTCATATTATTCGCTCTATTGCCAAGATGGGCTGTCCCAGAGCAGAAGTTCATCTCCACCGTTAAAAAAATTTCCACGCATTGGCTACGACTACATCACTTTTTGCATAAGCCCTGCTCGCAGCCTGCCCCTGTTGCTCATGCAAGCTTTGCTGCTGCTAGTTCGTTTACATGAGAATGCGTTTTTGTAGGCTTTTGAATTTTTCACATTTAGTCCTGGAAGATGGTACAGTAAAAGCTTCTTGATTCCAATTTCATAGTACCAGAGTGAGTGTTTGAAATCACCAAAAGCCCAATTACCGAAATATAAAAAAAAAACAATGAAGAAATGTCTGACGAATAAATACATGTTCATTATTTTAATGAATGCCGAAATCCTGTACTTCTTTTGCACGAGAAGAGTGTAGAAACGGCAATACCGCGAGTTTTCAATGTGACCATGACGCCAGCCTGCTATGTTCAATTTACTGAAACACTTTCTGTTTGATTAGCTCTGCAACTCTCCCTCACTATGTACTGCCACCGCCACCAAACTAATGGGACGAAATTTCTTTCGCAGGTAAAGTAGCGAGCACCTGACTGTTCGTTCGTCAGAGTGTACCAAACAAGTTTCATGCCAATGCTGACCGCAGCAGAAGGCTATTCATCTTCAACAGCTTTTATAAGGTTTGAATTTAGTGACATTATGCATCCATTCTATAAGGCTAAAATAGGCCTGCACAGGGTCGCATTTACATGCAGACAATACTGTGGTCACCAACCAATGAAGATAGCAGTGCAGAGAGCACCGCATTGTTTCAGTTGTCCGCGAATGCCACTTTTGCTCTTTTTTATCACTTCGCGCTTGCCACTCTCTGGAGATCATTACAACTAACCAGGTGGCAGCCAAATGTGACCCAATTAACAACAGCTTAATGCCACAAAACAACGCATATAGTAGCCGATAGCAGAGAATGCACCCAAACTATCAGATATTGTTGAGGGTACAATTATTGTGCTTTTGCTGCAACACTTGAATGCACACAGTGTGTCCTTTTGAGCATCTCACAACCAATCACAAAATAATAATAATAATAATAATAAAGATTCATTAAATTTGTTGCCTCACTTCTTCGTCACGACATGTTTCACGAGGTGCTGGAAAAGCATAAGGAAGAGCATGGCTACCTAAAACAAGTGTCGTCCAATGAGATTCGTCAGCAGCAATTTAATGGTTGTCGCTTCAAGAAAGAAAAGAAAAAAAATCTTTCCGAACCACTAAGGTTCAGAAGGTCCACTCTAAGGAAGAAGAATGAACATCTGCCACTCACTTGGCTCCATTTGTGAGCACCTTTTGGCGGCCATTAAAAAGGCAGTTGATAACTTTCTCGATAAGGTCAAAGGGATGCCGTATGATTGGCTCCTTCAGCGGTACCAGCCGCACCAGACCGACATCCACTTCTGCGGGAGGCACGAAACTGCTTCCTGCACGAAGGAACCCATTCACATCGAGTCAAGGTATTAGAAGAATAATTTCGTTCATTCAGACAAATGCAAACCCGTTCGTGTCCCACTCCTCGATCCCTTAATAGGACAGACACCAACCATTCACAGTCACACCCCAAATGTGGCCATGACTCGCATTCTTTCGATTAGGTGGTCTGGCTGTGTCCAGCCCTTAATGCCTTTTCACCCATCACGAACAAGCTTTGAGATGCATCTCTGAAGACCAGCATTCTTCACACTTAACTCAAGGCCATCCACAGGGCCCATGACATTGCGACGAAACTGACTTCCGGTGCCATCATGGGCGGAGCCGACTTGATATGGGGGGGGGGGGGGCTACAGCTCTCTTAAATATCTGTCGCTCAAGACTTAAATAAAGTTCTTGTCAGGTCAAGTCATACCAACTAGAGCCACTCAAAAATTTTCAAAGGGTCGTTTTTTGTTTTATTTATATTGTTACGGGTAACTTATTTAATAAATTAAATACGAAGCACTGTGCTCGGCAAACAAGATGGCGACAGTTCATCAACAACCAGCCACCGAAGTCGTCTTTCTCTTTCTTCTAGACAGGCTGTGCCGGCTGTTGCGTATCAAAACCCCCCGGCGGTAGAAGCACCGTCTCGGTGCTTGAGCAACTCGGATGCGGTAGAACGAGCGTGATAGGGCTTGAGTCGAGCTATGTGCACGATGTCACTCAAAGGTGACGATGATGACGTTGAATCGGCTGGAACGATCTCGTATGTAACGTCAGTCACCTGGCGAACGACGCGGTATGGTCCAGTGTAGCGTGACAGCAGTTTTTCAGAAAGCCCTACACGCCGAGTGGGGGACCAGAGGAGGACAAGGGAACCCGGTGAAAAGTGCACGTTTCGATGATGGGAATCGTAGAGCTGTCTTTGGTGCTCCTGTGAAGCCTGCAGGCGGCTGCGGGCGAGTTGGCGTGCGTGGTCGGCTCGCGCGATGGCTTCGCCGGCATACTCAGTGACCGAAGGCAGCAAGGTGTCAAATGGTAGGGCGGGTTCTCGGCCGTATAGAAGATAGAATGGTGAATAGCCGGCAGTGTCGTGACGTGACAAATTATATGCGAACATCACAAATGGCAAATGAACGTCCCAGTCCTGGTGGTCGGCCGCTACGTATTTAGAAAGCATGTCGGTTATGGTGCGGTTGAGGCGCTCCGTAAGACCGTTCGTTTGCGGATGGTACGAAGTGGCAAACTTGTGCTTGGCAGAGCAAGAGCGCAGGATTTCATCAACGACAGCTGATAGGAAGGTGCGGCCCCGGTCAGTGAGAAGTTGGCGTGGAGCTCCGTGTACTAAAATAATATCGTATACCAGAAAGTCCGCCACATCGGTTGCGCAACTAGTCGGAAGTGCTCGTGTGATAGCGTACCGTGTCGCATAGTCAGTGGCGACAGCGATCCATTTGTTGCCTGAGCTGGAGATCGGGAATGGGCCAAGCAGGTCGAGGCCAACTCGAAAAAAAGGTTCAATGGGAATGTCAATCGGCTGAAGGAATCCAGCTGGTAGGGAAGATGGCTTTTTGCGGCGCTGGCAGGGTTCACAAGCGGCGACGTAGCGTCGAACAGAGCGGGCAAGACCAGGCCAAAAGAAACAACGACGTACACGGTCGTATGTGCGAGAGACGCCCAAGTGGCCCGCCAAAGGAGCGTCATGAAGTTGGTGGAGAACAGTCGCACGAAGATGTGCTGGTATGACGGGAAGCAAGTCATGGCCATATGGATCGAGGTTACGGCGATACAGGATGCCGTCTTTCACCAGGAACATTTGTAGAGATGCGTCGCGAGGCCTTGACTCAAGCTTGCCAATGATGGTTCGCAGGGAAGCATCCAGGCATTGTTCGTGATCAAGGTTGAGTAGTTGCGTCACAGACAGAAGGTCTGGAAAGGTGTCAGTATAGGCAGCCTCTTCCACAGGGTAGCGTGATAAGCAATCAGCATCTTGGTGTGACCGCCCTGTTTTGTTCGTTACGATGAACGTGTGTTCTTGCAATCGTAGGGACCAACGAGCGAGGCGTCCTGTGGGATCCTTGAGTGAGGCCAGCCAGCAGAGCGCGTGATGGTCGGTGACTACCTGGAATGGACGCCCGTATAAGTATGGGCTGTTGCGAAGCGGACCGATCCCGCCGCTTCCACCACTGTTGAGAACGACGGGCCGATCCCGCCGAAGCCACCACTTGCGTAGCGTATGTTTATCAGCTCGCGACTGCTTCTGCGCAGAGCTTACAAGACGAGCGGACGAGACGACGGTGAGTTAAACAAGGTTTATGTACAGCATATATACAGAGGCGTTACAATTTCGGCACTGGGGCCGACAGAGACTCGAAGAGCCGAACTCTCCTCTCTAACACATAGGTCAGCCTTTCGCCTAAGACCGCTGACTCACACACATGCCGGCTCTCCGACACGGGGCCTCCTCTCGCTCGCATAGGACTGCCGATCGCGACGCGCCGCAGGGCTTCTTTTATTTACACCGGGTCCAACCAAAATGTCCAATCAGAAGCGCCGCTTTGTCGTCAGGGCAGATTCCTCCAATGGGGGGTCGCCGCGCCATGCGTCAGACCACCAGACACGAGACCGCCGGCTCGCTGTCACGTGCGCAGATGACTCAATGCACGTGGGCCAGAGACGCGCCGCGCGTGTTTACGCCGTTCGCGCCAGGCAGACTGCGGGCAGGCCTTGACCCAGATTGCCTTTTTCAGAGGCACGGCCGTTTGACGAGGACTCGCTGGCATAACAGCACCCCCGCCGCCAGACAATGCACCGGAAAGACGAGCTGCTTCCACGGGGCTCGGATGTCAGGTGCGCTCGTTCGCCAGGTCCCTCCAGGTTCGCCTCCAGGGCCATGGGGAGAATACAGCTCCAGACTGGTCCGGGAACACATTCCACTTTTGACGACGGATCCCAGCTCCACTGGCTTGTCTCCACAACTTGTCGACCAGCTTCCCTCGTCTCTTCTGACCATCTTCGGCTTCAGCACTTGTCGATGGTTCTGCAACTTGCTAAGAACGGTTCGGCAACAAACAACACACGACACAAGCAAGTGCCCTCGGTCACCCGACAGAACACCAGACAAAGTATAGTACAACATATACCTATCTACGTGTCTATCGAAATTTTGTTCCCTCTACATCAAGAGGCACATGTGGGACACAAGACTCTTAAAGTAAGAACTTGAATTTTTCACAATTACAACAACGCAACGAATTCGAATACCACATAAAGTTGGCCCCTTGAGAGCACTCTGAACGAGAGCGCTCGGCCCAGGTCGTGATGAGGTCAAAATTTTGCCCCGAATCGCCAGCGAGAAACCGAAAGGTTGAGAAGGTACTAACTAAACGCACGGCTCAATGCGTCGGCATTAGCGTTTAGCCTTCCTTTTTTGTAGCGAACGTCAAAGTTGTGCTGTTGGAGTATCATGCTCCACCTCAGTAACCGGCCACTTTTAGGCGACATGTTATTTAACCAGGTTAGAGGACAGTGGTCCGTTTCAACCACAAACCTCGAACCGGAGACATAACAAGCTAGCTTTTGAACGGCCCACACGAGGCAAGCGCATTCCTTTTCAGAGGTACTGTACGCCTCTTCCCTGCCGCTGAGTTTTCGACTTAAATACAAACTGGCCTTTCGTTACCAGCACTGTCCTCCTGGCACAATACAGCTCCCATGCCGCGATCACTCGCGTCGCATTGAATCACAAATCTCTTAGAGAAATCGGGTGCCATGAGAACAGGCTTTTCGCTTAGGGCCTGTTTTAGCTGGCAAAACGCAGTCTCCTTTTCTGAGTCCCATACTACTTTAACCGGCTCGGACTTTCGAAGCGCGTCAGTGAGGGGGCTGGCAATGCTAGAGTAATTTTGCACGTAATGCTGATAGTATCCAGCCAAGCCCAAGAATGCCCTTATCTCTGATTTTGTGGTTGGTCGTGAATAGTTCACGACAGCGGCTACCTTAATTTCTGAAGGTCTACGCCGGCCACGCCCCACAACGTGCCCCAGGTAAGACACCTCGCCACACCCTAAGTGACATTTAGTAGGTTTCACGGTAAGGCCAGCCTTTCTCAACCTGTTCAGCACGACGCGTAGATGCTCGACATGTTCTTCCCAGTTGTTGGAGAAGATGGCGACATCGTCAATATACGGCAGAGCGAACTCGGAGAGGCCTTTAAGAACGCGGTCCATTAAGCCTGAAAAACAAAAGGGTGCATTTTTCAATCCAAAGCTCAGCTTAAGTGGGCGATACGTTCCAAATGGAGAAACAAATGTGGCATAGCGGCTGGCACGCTCTGTAAGGGGGACTTGCCAATACCCTCGCACGAGGTCTAACGTGGAAATATAGCTGGACTGTGACACAGTTTCCACCCTCTCCTCTAGGTTGGGTATCGGGTAAGTTTGGTCTCGAGTTATTTCGTTAAGACGCCGGTAATCGATGCATGGCCTCGGATCTTTTCCTGGCACCTGAACCAATATTAGAGGGGATGTATAGTCACTCTCGCCCGGTACTATGACTCCCAACTCCAGCATTTTATCGATCTCCTCTTTCATGATCTGCTTTTGCACGGGGGAACAACGATACGGCTTGCTACGGATTGGCTCCTCACAAGTTAGCTCGATATCGTGCTCGATCACCGTCGTGTTTCCGGGACGGTCCGAAAACACGTCTTGAAACTCGGAAACAATCCTTCTCAGGTCCTCCTTCTGGACTTCACTTAACCTAGGCTCTAGGTTCAACTGCTCCAGGAGTACCTCCGATCCCCTTTCGATTACATCACTAGAATTCAAAATTTCTTCTCCCTCTTCCTCTGCAGCATTCAACAGCAGATTTACGACCGCTTGACGTTGAACGTATGGTTTCATCAAGTTACTGTGGTAAATTTTGTTCGGCCGCCTTCCTAATTTCACTTCATAATTGGTATCAGAAAGCTTCGATATTACTTTGGCAGGCCCTTCCCAATGAACCTCAAGCTTGTTCTTTTTGGACGGCCGCAGCAGCATTACTTGACTACCAACTTCAAATGTGCGCTTCTTCGCCGATTTGTCGTAGTACTCCTTCGACAATACTTGTGCAGCCTTCATGTGGCTTTCCACAAGATCTTTCGTTTTTCCAAGCCTCTGAAGGAGGTCTAGAACATACGCAACTACATTAGGGTCCTCATCGAATCCCTCCCAGGACTCGCGTAGCATTTGCAATGGTGTTCTCAAACTCCTGCCATACACAAGCTCTGCAGGGCTAAAACCAGTGCTCTCATGAGGAGCTGATCTTAAAGCGAACATAGCGGGAGGAATACACGCTTCCCAGTCGCATTTGTGCTCGTAGCAGAGAGCTCTCAGTATCCGTTTCAGAACGGAATGCATACGCTCTACCGGATTAGATTGCGGGTGATGGATCGAGCTGTGCACTACTTTTATTCCACATTTATCCATAAAGGTAGAGGTAAGGCAGCTGGTGAAGACACTACCATTGTCGCATTGGATTTCAGAAGGAAATCCGACGCGTGCAAAAATAGATAGCAGCGCATCCACGACATGAGGGGAATTGAGCTCCTTAAGGGGTATCGCTTCCGGAAATTTTGTGGCTACACAGAGAGCCGTCAGGATGTACCGACAACCTTGCCTTGACTCTGGCAATGGCCCGACTATATCAATTACTAGGCGCCGAAAAGGTTCTGTGATAATCGGCACAAGCTTCATGGGTGCCTTCCACTTGTCCGTGGATTTCCCCGCTCTCTGACAAGTGTCGCATGAGCGCACAAAGTCTTCGATATCCTTCCAGCATTTCGGCCAATAAAACTGAAGGGAAACTCTAGCCTTGCTCTTTTTTAGGCCGAGATGCCCTGCCCATGCGTTTTCATGCGCCAGTTCCAATAGTTGGCGACGATACTTTTGTGGCACTAAGAGCTGCTCATACTTGCGACCTTGCGCATTTGTGTAGCTCCGATACAAAAGCCCCGCTTTCTCAAAAAAGAAACATTCTTTTTCTTTTTTCCTAAGTTTACGCTTTCCATTAGCGCTTTAATCGAGAGGTCCTCACGCTGCTCTCGAATGAGCGTTTCTCGATCAACCCTCGACAGCTCACTCCAACTCTCCGCTACAGGCGAGAGCGTTGCAGCCCTCTCCCTCTGATCCAATGGCGCCATGTCGTCTCCCCTTTCCACGGGAACCGCGCTGGTCGGTCCGGCGACGGGCCGCTCGCGCGACTGCTCACATGACTCACGCGGAAAGTTTCCTCTCTGAGGTTCCGTCGACCCGTCGACAAGGTCACTTGAGAGCTCACCGCTTTGAACAAGGTCAAGCTCTTGCGAGAGCTTCCGCGCTTGCGATCGCGTGAGGGCCATGTACGCTAAGTTGGGGAAGAACGATTTACCCTGCTCTTTGAGAAGCTGCTCTGAGTTGTTGGAGAAGAGATAAGGAAAACGATCGGGAAGCGCGGCAGACACAGCCGCTTCGGTGCAAAGTTTACCGAACGGGCCTTCAATGACAACCGTGGCGATTGGTAAGCCAGCACTCTGCTCCTCGGCGACTTGCCTGATCCACGCGCATTCGCCGGTAAAGTCATCCGGAGACACCAATGAAGGATGGACAACATCCATGGTTGCCGCGGAGTCTCTAAGTGCTCGACACGCTTTCCCATTCACACTAATTTCTTGGATATACGGCTCCAACAACCGCATGTTCTTTTCCGATTCTCTAATTGTTGCAAAAGCAAACTTTTGCTTACAGTTTATCGCGATGTGCCCTTCCTTTTTGCAGTTGTAGCAGATTAGTGGCTTCCGTGATTCAAACGCCCGTGTGGTATCAGTGCGTTGTTTAGAAACCTCACTCGATTTTTCCGCTTCTGTTTTCCCTTCCTCTACAGTGTCCTTCGTAAGAGACGGGTCCTTTTTGAAATTACGGTGCGGATCGGGTTTCCGTTGATCAGGTTTCCTTGAAAAGCCCTCTTTCCTTTCATCCTTTTCAACGCGCACTGCCCTGCTATGCAACTTTCGGCGAGTATAATACTCCTCAGCTAACTCAGCTGCCTTGTTTAACTGTACTTCCCCAAGTCTGTCCTGCAGCCAAAGTTTGACATCCTCCTCGATGCAGCGGTAGAATTGCTCCAATGCAACGCATTCCACCACTTTATCGCGGTCGTCATAAACACCTTCGCCCTTGAGCCATTCAATCAAATCGGCTTTAAGACGAAACGCGAAGTCAACGTGTGACTCATTCCCCTTTTTAGCATACCGAAACCTTTGCCTGAAAGCCTCGGGTGACAACTTATAACGTCTCAAGAGCACTTCCTTAACCTCGTCATAGCTCTCAAACGCTTCCCTCGATAAGCAAGTTATCGCGTCGGACACTTCGCCGGGAAGAAGAGCTAGCAGGTTCCGCGCCCAAAGAGACCGCTCCAAAGCGTTTCGCTCACAGACGTGTTCAAACTTGACGAGATATTTCGCCATGTCCTCGCCTACTACGAACGGTGGCAATTGGTCCCTAATTCTCAAACCGCTGACCTGAACTGTTGGAGAAGCTACGCTAGGCGCCTGCGAACACTGTAGGATTGCCAATTCTAGTCGTTTCATCTCAAGGCGCTCCTGTCTCTCGGCTTCCTCGCGACGTTCGCGCCTTTCAGCTTCTTCACGTTCGCGAGCTTCGCGCCTTTCAGCTTCTACGCGAGCTTCGCGCCTTTCAGCCTCCTCACGGCGTGCTTTAATATCCACCCAGGCCTCATCGACTTCCTCAGCCGACACTCCCTCATCCTTCATGATCTCAAGGATCGCTTGCTTTCGTTTCGCACGGCCCAAAGAAATGCCGAGTTCCTCACAAATTTCGATGAGTTCCTTCACTTTAAGGTTCTCCATCGTTCACACTAGCCTCTTGCTGTTTGCCCCTGTTAACAATTTACTTGCCGTACCCACTATAAGTCCACTAGCAAGACGCGCAAGCAATTTTTCACTCTCCTGTGTTTACCCCCTCCGCATTAACCTTGGTTTCAAAGCACTTCGACTTTGCTTGAAACGATCAAAGCTCACTACAATGCTTCACACAGCCCTTCTCTAAACTACTACAAACCTGAGCTAGAGTAGTCTGGTGAACTGAGGGGAAAACATCAGGCACTCACCGCATCGATGTCGCTGACGCCGGCCGATCCCGCAGCTGCCAACCACTGTTGCGAAGCGGACCGATCCCGCCGCTTCCACCACTGTTGAGAACGACGGGCCGATCCCGCCGAAGCCACCACTTGCGTAGCGTATGTTTATCAGCTCGCGACTGCTTCTGCGCAGAGCTTACAAGACGAGCGGACGAGACGACGGTGAGTTAAACAAGGTTTATGTACAGCATATATACAGAGGCGTTACAATTTCGGCACTGGGGCCGACAGAGACTCGAAGAGCCGAACTCTCCTCTCTAACACATAGGTCAGCCTTTCGCCTAAGACCGCTGACTCACACACATGCCGGCTCTCCGACACGGGGCCTCCTCTCGCTCGCATAGGACTGCCGATCGCGACGCGCCGCAGGGCTTCTTTTATTTACACCGGGTCCAACCAAAATGTCCAATCAGAAGCGCCGCTTTGTCGTCAGGGCAGATTCCTCCAATGGGGGGTCGCCGCGCCATGCGTCAGACCACCAGACACGAGACCGCCGGCTCGCTGTCACGTGCGCAGATGACTCAATGCACGTGGGCCAGAGACGCGCCGCGCGTGTTTACGCCGTTCGCGCCAGGCAGACTGCGGGCAGGCCTTGACCCAGATTGCCTTTTTCAGAGGCACGGCCGTTTGACGAGGACTCGCTGGCATAACAGGGCGAAACTTGGCGACTGCCCACACGAGAGCGAGACACTCACGTTCCGTGATTGAATAGTTGCGCTCGGCTGTAGATAGCAGGCGACTTGCATATGCTATAACACGGTCATGTCCGCGTTGATGTTGCATTAGCATTGCCCCGATGCCATGCCCACTAGCGTCAGTGCGAACCTCGGTTGGAGCTGATGGATCGAAATGGGCTAAAATCGGCGGTGTTGTAAGGAGAGTTGTGAGCTGGGAAAAAGATGAGGCTTGATCAGCGCCCCAGAAAAACGGGGTGTCCTTCTTCAGGAGGTTTGTGAGTGGGCGTGCAATGATGGCGAAGTCCTTAACAAACCGTCGAAAGTAGGAGCACAAGCCCACAAAACTGCGAACGTCCTTTGTTGACTTCGGAACAGGAAAGTCCGTGACGGCGCGAATTTTCTCGGGATCCGGGCGGACTCCTGCGGCATCGACGATGTGGCCAAGCACGGTTATTTGACGACGAGCAAAGTGGCATTTCGACGAGTTCAGTTGAAGTCCGGCTCGACGAAAAACTTCAAGAATCGCCGATAAACGCTTGAGATGGGAGTCGAATGTGGGCGAGAAAACGATAACGTCGTCTAAATAAGATAAGCAGGTTGACCATTTAAACCCTTGGAGCAACGAGTCCATCATTCTTTCTAATGTGGCCGGCGCATTACAGAGACCAAAGGGCATAACTTTGAAGTGATAAAGCCCGTCAGGAGTGACGAATGCGGTCTTCTCACGGTCCATCTCATCCACAGCGATCTGCCAATAGCCAGATCGAAGGTCGATAGTGGAAAAATACGTAGCACCGTAGAGGCAGTCTAAGGCATCGTCGATTCTAGGCAACGGATAAACATCTTTCTTCGTAATTTTGTTGAGATGCCTATAATCTACACAAAAGCGCCATGTTCCATCCTTCTTTCTGATCAGGACGACAGGAGAAGCCCAGGGGCTACAAGAGGGTTCGATTATGTCTTCTGCAAGCATCTTTTCGACTTCCTGTTGTATGACTGTGCGCTCGGACGCGGAAACACAGTATGGACGTCGGTGAATGGGACTCGCGTCACCAGTATTGATATGATGAGTAACAACACTCGTTCGGCTTAAAGCCGTGCTGGTGAAGTCGAAAATGGCCCTATAGGACTCCAGGACGTGACGAAGGGCTTCCGCTTGATCAGGAGCGAGGTCTGATGGTACCATGTGGTCAACGACGACGCCCGATGAACGTGATAGAGTTGGTTCATTGTCTGAGGTGCAGCAATCATCCACTCTGAAGGGTTCAACTGTATGGTCTTGTAGGGCAGTAATTTCGGCCAGGGAGATACCTTGTGGAAGAATTTGGGCAGTGAGGGCAAAATTGACAATAGGAAGGCATGTGCGGTTTTCAACAATTGTCAAAATGGTGTGCAGAACAGCGACGCCATGCGTAAGCATCACGGCATGAATTGGTGCCACCATGTAATCGCCGTCAGGTACAGGTGGTGTAGAGAAGAGGTCGATATGTGTGACACAGTTAGGCGGAAGGCGTGCGAAATCAATGCAGCAAAGGCAACCTTGGGGTGGGTTGGTCAGATCAGAAAGTAGAGGCATGTCAAGGTCAAGACAGCCGGCTGAACAATCTATAAGGGCCGAGTGAGCGGTTAGAAAATCCATGCCTAGAATTACTTCATGGGGACAATTTTCTATAACGGTGAAAAGAACAGCAGTGCTTCTATCGGCGATAGTCACACGGGCAGAGCACATGCCAATAATCGCGACAGTTCCCCCGTCGGCGACTCGAACGGCTCGGTTCAAGGCGGGTGTGACAACTTTCTTTAGGCGGCGACGAAGAGCAGCACTCATTATGGACACATGCGCGCCGGTATCGATCAACGCGCGCACAGGTACATTGTCTAAAGTAACGTTCAACAGATTCCGGGTGGTCGGTAATGTTACACGAGGATTTCTTGCAGAGGTCGTCGTCAATGCAGCTTCACCTCCAGAAGCTGCACTGCCTAGTTTTCCGGTCGGGGGCGCTGCGAATAGGTCGGAGAGGCAGGACGGCGTTGTGGGGGCGAACGAGATTGACGGCGAGCAGGGGATGGTGAGCGGGCGTAGCAAGGTCTCGTCGGAGGTGCGGCAGAATCAGAGGATGTGGACGGCATAGGGGAACCAAAATCAAATGTTGAGGACGACTGGTGGTCAGAAGTGGCTTGGGTAGGAGGCCCATAGCGTGCCGGCGGAGCCCAGTGATTGCGGCAGTGGCGAGCAATATGACCGACACGTCGGCAGTTGAAGCATATGGGCTTGTCGTCCAGTGTACGCCATTCAGACAAATTGCGCTGTCGAGAGTAGTTGGAACCAAATCGAGGAGCGGATAGACGACGATAAAACGGCTCGGCAGAGTAGACTGGTTGAATGGGGTGTAGGCCGACGTTCGATAATTCTTGACGAACGACGGCTTGTATCAGTGAGATAGTGGTCAATGAAGGATCAGGCGTTGGAAATGGAGTAGCTACTGGTTGGGCTGCCTCGACCTCATGACGAATGATGCGGGTGAGGTTGTCACATCGGGGAACTGGGCGGACGGCGTCATCACAAGAGGAAGTAGCAGCTGTGTTCGGCAGGCGCGTGATGCCGTGGGTGACGCGGCGGGCTTTAGCCTGTTCTAGACGGTGGCATTCTGTCAGGATCGTGTCGATGCTCGTGACATTATTAAAAACCAGCAGGTTGAAGGCATCGTCAGCAATCCCTTTGAGGACATGGTTAACTTTTTCTTCTTCTGACATGCGCTGATCGACCTTGCTACAAAGCGCCAAGACGTCAAGAATGTATGAGACGTACGATTCAGTAGACGTCTGGGCGCGAGTGGCGAGAGTCTTCTTGGCAGCGAGCTGACGACCAGATGAATCGCCGAAAAGACCACGGATCTTCGATTTGAAAAGATCCCAGCTTGTGATTTCGGCTTCGTTGGTTTCGAACCATGTCCGCGGCGTGCCGTCGAGGTAAAACACAACATTGGCGAGCATGAGCGTGGGATCCCAGCGGTGGGTAGCACTGACTCGCTCGTACCGGTGAAGCCAGGAGTCAACGTCGATGGTGCCGTCAGCGGAGAAAGTTCCAGGATCCCTCAGGGGTGGCAGGGTGACGTAGGTTGTCGACTCGGATCGAGAGACCGGTGGGGATGAGGCACTGGCAGTTGAAGTAGCCGAGGAGTCCCCGGTGTTGCGACCGCTGCGCGTCTCCATCGAGGTACGGGAGTCGTCCACCTCCACCAATAATGTTACGGGTAACTTATTTAATAAATTAAATACGAAGCACTGTGCTCGGCGAACAAGATGGCGACAGTTCATCAACAACCAGCCACCGAGGTCGTCTTTCTCTCTCTTCCAGACAGGCTGTGCCGGCTGTTGCGTATCAATATACACAGTATTGATGAGAACTACCAGACAGACTATGTTCAAGTACAAACTTGCTCGAATTTCAGCGCTTTTAACAGACAGCAATGCCGAGGAAAGTGCCAAAGATATTGTCTGTAGTAATTACGATATGCCAAGAAAGTAACGTGGACGAAAAGATAATTTGCCGCCAGCAGAGACCGTACCAGCAACCTTCAAATTCTAAGGTTGCAGGTTCTATCTCTGCTAGCAGCAAGTTATTTTCAGCTTCATTATCTTCAGCTTCAGCCCACTAATATTAATGTTTTTCAATGTAGTCAACAAAAATTCTGTTCATGTCGTAGCCAGGCCTGAAGTTTTCACGGTTATGTGACCTCCAGGAAGCGTTATCCAATTTACATGCCAAATTTATTTTTGTCTTCGCTTTCCCATATTCTTGGACGAAATTTTTTATTTTAATCCCCGCCCAATTACCCAGCCAGGGTATCATGCAAACACACACAATGATTCTCTTCCTTCCTACAATGCGGCAGCTTCTTTTTGCTCTTTTCACAGGGCAGCAGTTCTGCCAAGCCCTGATGCATTCAGCAAGTGGCGAAGTTTCATATTCATAAAACCGTGCAGACACAGAAAGAAGAGGTGGATGGGACATGGCATAAATGTCACATGATGTCTGCCACATGTTGCTCTCAGAGCTAAGCCTAAAAAGGAAGAGACTTCTAGGTGTGCCTGCTTTTCCATTTATGGTAAGATTAAAAAAGGTAGGAGAGTTGCAAAAATTAAAACAGCACTAAATGTGGGAAAACAAACAAGAAAAAAAGTTGGGGCCTCTTTTTTTAAAGACGATAGCCTATTTTGGGATACTTGAACGCAGAAATTTTGGTCTGTCGTTCTCGCTGTCAGACACATGAAACGATTCAGCAATCCAGCCAATGTTTATCTACTTGTTCAATGCCCAGCCATCTTTCATTAGTGGCTGTACTCATACTTGTGAACATTGTCGATCAAAAAACAAAGATCACACAAACTTGAAATGAAACATCAATACGTAAGTACTAGGTGGTGTGTCGCTTCACTAAAAAATACATAGATGCATATTTCTAAAGACCTTATGGTTTCTTAGGCTGTGCTGAAAATGCAACGCTATGCACAAAAGATGGCCGGCAGAAGACTAGCATTTTTCGACGACATTTGCAGCGAAACATGCAGATACGTGGCCAGTTTTTTTTCCTCCCAGATCACATGTCTCATTAAAGTGACTGTGCCTTCATTAACATTACATTCAAAGTGCAATCCCGTTAGCAAGAGTTCACCCATGGGTGAACACTACTCACTCGATAACGTGGCTCATGATGTGCCAAGCTCCCTCAATTTCCAAATGTGCGCTGGCAGTGCCATGCTGCAATCACTGTTATTCAGCTTTACTCGATTACAACTTAAGAGGAAATAGTTCGACTCACAACCACCATTGTCCCTCCCACAGAGGATTCGCATAAAAACTCTGTCCAATAGTGCTTACTCATTTGTGTGACATCACGCACCTGTCTAGTGCTTCAGATAGCAGACTTCTTATAGGAACCCACGTCTATGTCGCTGGTTTTAGGCCAAAAAATTGGACGTCCTGAGAAATTTCATCAGGGATTTTGCCATCACTACTCAGCCAAATGCAATGTTTTAGGTAGAAACAATGAATCTTCAATTCTCAATATGCATAGTATTTAGAATTAGCCAAAACAAAGAACAAATGTCTGGGCGGAAACCAGCTGGCACGTGAGGGTAACCATGTCCACGTTTGCCTTGCTTCCACCAGATGGTGCTTGGAGCAAAGGGGCCAGTATAAAGTCTGCAGTATTCCTGGACTACACTTCATTTTCTTTGCAACACTATGTTTCACGCCGAAACATCTTCATTAGCGTTTTGTAAAACTATGATGCGGTTATTTATTGGTAAACATCGTACGAATGCACTTAGTGATTGTTGGCTCCTGTCGGCATAGGGCCACCTGCGAGCGTGGCATAAGCCTGAACAAGGTTTCGCCATGCTCGCTCATCGCGTTGAACCACCGCTTCTTCGTACACTATGCCCCTGCGGCGATGGTCTAGTGGCTAAAGTACTCTGCTGACCCGCAGGTCGCGGGATCAAATCCCGGCTGCGGCGGCTGCATTTTCGATGGAGGCGAAAATGCTGTAGGCCCGTGTGCTCAGTTCTGGGTGCACGTTGAAGAACCCCAAGTGGTTGAAATTTCAGGAGCCCTGCACTATGGCATCACTCACAATCATATGGTGGTTTTGGGATGTTAAACCCCACATATCAATCAATCTTCGTACACCGTGGTTGTAACCGAGTAAGGCTGGCCTACTACGTAGAAGGCACAACCAATCCCCATTTGTGTGTCTGCACTGCCCCATACAGTGTCGTTTCTCTTTTGTGCACATAAAGGACCCTGCAACTAGTCGTTGCTGATGCAAGGACTAGTTGGACAAATGCAAGGACAAATGGTTAAAAGGTCATGATGCACTTTTTGATCATGGTCAGAAAATGCTGCCGACTGGTAGTCAAGGCTCCTGGGAATATATGAGCGAAACATTATGATACAGCACGCGGCTTGGAATTTAGAATTATTTCTCATAGTCAGCTGAAAACTGCTTCCTCTTCTCTTTGTATAAAATGCCATATACTCAAATTACAGCCTTATGCACCTGGAGTCCCCGGCTATGAAACGATTTGAATATTGTGAGCTGTGTAGTAACCATGACCGGCACAAGATGCCACCACATGTCTGTACACGCTCACGCTGCCACACTAAAAGTAAGCCGCACGTTCAAAGAAAAAGAAAAGTGCACAGGGCAAAGGGATGAATCTCCTCACCCCCTTGTCACCTCCCTCTTTGAGTAGCCATCAGCCCACTTTCTGATACTAAAGGAGAGAGAAGGCACTTGAAAATCATTGCAACTCTTCTCGTACTTGATGCATTTTAAAGATTTCTGCACCACGTGATTTGTCCTGCGCTGACAGTGAGATCATTTGACTCAAAAAGGTGTTGTAGTGCACCTTTAAGAGACAGCCTTGGCAAAAGACCAAGAACACATCTGCCTACCGTTGAGCGTAAGCCTGTGCTGGGTGGTGCAGTAATTCTGGCAGAGTACCGAGAGACGGCAGCGCTGTGGGTCCAGGATGGGGGCACCGATGCGCTGGGCCACCTCCAGCTGAAAGGTGAGGCTGAGCGGCACACGGCCGCGCAGGAAGGGGCCCTCGCGTCGGGAAATCTGCCGCAGCCAGCTTATCAGCAGAGGGCTGGCCACACTGAATGGCAGGTTGCCCACCAGGCACACCTGGGGCAGGGTGTCTGACTCCCACGACACCCCGAGCTCCCTGATTTTCAAAAGAGAAGGCACACTCAAGGCCATGTAACAATAAAGGCTTATCCACACCAGCGACACGGACAGATTACACGACTGCACCAAGTTTATTTCAGATATTAGTACAGAAGCAAAACATAGCATCGTATAGTATAGGTACAGAAGAAGGCTTAAAGCTCTAGGCTGCAAGGGGACCTTCTGTCTGAGATTATAAAATCAATGAATGAATGTGACCTTTATTAAAGGAAAAGACTACTATTGGCCGCTGTAGGAGATGAGGGGAGAAAAATGTATGAGGGTGAGGAGCAGCTTCATGTCAAGCCTTCGCACGAGGCACCCGACGTGTCCTACACAGCTCAAAACAGCCCACTTTGACTACAAATCTCACGAGGGCTTGCTGTGCTTCATGGTACGACAATTAAATTTTGTAGAGCGGTCATGTTGGCCTGCAGCAAATGTTGAATGTACCCTCTGCCTTTTTAGAATGCTGCACACATCCAAACCAGGTGTTCTAGACATGCCCAGCACAGCGTCTGACAGTGTGTGCATCTCATAGAAGTATTTTCACTCTAAGGTCGGTTAGCTTGCCGACATTTGTCTAGTATGTGCGGTGTGTATGCAGAGTTGCCATAATCTTGTTCAAAATGTTTCTTGCTGGAACGTAGACCACCTGCATAATTTAGTATACACACTAGCGTAGCTTCCAACAGTCTAATTTTGCTGTCGGGTTTCATTTTAGTGGTAAATTAATGCATCAGTGCTCTGCTAGAAGAGCCTGCTGCCCATATCTTCACATAGGGATTTTTTTGGTTATTCTGGGAGTGACCTGAAACTGGAGTGTGAATAATCGTATATGTGGCCAAAACAACCCGCTTGAGCAGCGACTGCATGAGCTGCTGCGTTTTCCCCGTCCGTGCCAGTGTGGCCTGGTGTCCAGAGAATCTTAACATTTGTTCCAATGTAAAAATCACCTCATTAGCACAAACAACCGCACCATAACAAAAACGCAGTTATAGGCTAATGCAATACGCAGTTATAGGCTAACAATAACGCAGTTAGAGGCTAACAAAGAAGGTACAATAAACATTACTGAAGCAATAAGTATACATCTACAAGCGGCATTCATGAGGTTCGCATTATCGGCACGAAGAAACGAAATTTCAGCGAAAGTTTACTGCTTTTCTACATAATTTCCTCTTAAAATCATGCACTGCTGCCGACGGTGCATGCTCATGCCGCAGGCCATTGCAGTAGAACGTACAGCTCCCCATTTTGAGAGGTCATAAAGAGCCAGACTTTCAGTGTTCACTTCTGCATTGTCCCGAAAATTTTTTACACAGTGCTCTCTTTATAACAGGATAGAGAAAGAAGTCTCTTGGTGCAAAGTCCGGTAAATATGTGAGGCCAGGATGCATGTTAACGAGAGCACCGTGCAACAGTGTCCACCCTTCTTTGCTGGGGACATGGTCGTTCTACAATCTACGCTCACGAGCTGAGAACCATGCGGTGCACGCACTCTTACTGGTGTAAAAGTTTTTCTCCTATTTAACGCACTTTTGAAGAGGCTTTTTTTTTCTATTCAGTTGGCGTGTCAGCGACAGCGCATCATGCTCAAGGTGCTAGTTTTTGCCTCTCCAATAGGCCAAAAAACAACTCAATTGCTGCCTTTGGTCAC
The DNA here is from genome assembly GCA_013436015.1 of Rhipicephalus annulatus. Classification (NCBI taxonomy): domain Eukaryota; kingdom Metazoa; phylum Arthropoda; class Arachnida; order Ixodida; family Ixodidae; genus Rhipicephalus; species Rhipicephalus annulatus. The sequence continues at coordinate 202,185 of WOVY01005652.1, forward strand.
TCGATCAGCAGCAAGCGAAATAGTTGCATACTCTGTCTATCCCTATCTGTTATCATGGCTTCACGACATGTTGTTTATCTGCATTTTAAGCTTCTGACATATTTCCTAAACTATGCTGACACCAGGGGTTACGCCATGGCCACAAAACTCGACAGTAAAATGATTAATGCTATCCCGTTAGAACATTGATTGAATGTGGGGTTTAACGTCCCAAAACTACCATATGAATCGTGAGAGAGGCAATAGTGGAGGGCTCCGGAAATTACGACCTTCTGGGGTCCTTTACGTGCACCCGAATTCGAGCACACAAGCCTACAGCATTTTCGCCTCCATGAAAAATGCAGCCTTCGTCGTCGGGATTCGATCCCGCGACCTATGGGCCAGCAGCCGAGTACCTTAGAGACCACCGCGGCGAGGCTAGAACAAGTTAGGAATTTCTGAAAAAAATATTTTTTTCCCAAGTTAGCGCAATTGATGCCAGGCTATCATGATTATTTCGTTTTGTCTGGTAGTTACTTTTGTTTCGTCCAATCGTATCATGCTTCAGTTGAAGGAATGCACTAGCCCCATACATCTCTTTTTTTCATGTTTACGTTCTCTCACGCTCTACTGCAATGCGTGCACTCCCTGCCTACTCACTCAGGTATGAGTTCCTGTAAGCGCTGGTGAAAGATGTCACCCATCACTACGTGCAGGCGGCCCTCGCTCGCTTCCGACAGGATCTGTGAACAGGAAGCGACGACGACTGACATGACAACGCAAAAGCGACAAAAAACTTTCGATACACTTTTACATAACACTGACAGAGGTAGCGTGGGAATCATGGAATTAGACTTTAGTCTGACTAGCACGTACTGAGTAAATGAAAAAGCTAGCAGTGACAACTCTGCCTATGTAGTGTTGACAAATACAGGCACTAAGTCTTTACATGCTTTCTTGCATGCAGGTATTGCTGATGTTTTCTTGTAGTTACACATTCAGCTAAAAAAAAAAAACATGCATATGTGGACCAAGTAAGCCCGCTAGTTATGAAGTTACCTATGAGCTGTAACAACACTCCACTGTGCGCTGGAAGGCTGGACCACTAGTCGAAACATTCTATCCAACAACAATCCCAGTTTGAGAATACCTTGAACTATGTCCAAAGCATTTACGAAAGGTGGCTATGCAGTAATTTCTGGCTGTTCCCGAATTTATCAGTTTAGGTGGCTGTAAGCTTTACTTCAGAGTCATACAGCAGGATTAATAGTCTTCGGAACGATGTGCGAGTACGTTTACGTGTACAAGAGGTGAAAACATATGGCCAGAAGTATACACGAGACGTAGGACGGTAAGTTGGACGAGTAGGTGGTAGTTAATTTTGATGAAACAGCGCGGTACTAAACGAAGAACGGAGTGCACAGGACACTCCTTGCCTTGTGCGCCCTTTTTCTCGTCACTTAGTAAAGCGCGGTTTCATTAAGATGAATAGGACCACATGCTGCAACATTGATAAGAGCATTCAAGAGGTGCATCGGTTCACACATCCCAACAAACGGCACCTGATTATACATAACTGAGACGGGTCACTAGAACATAAATAAACTATTCCGTTCACTGCTGGTGCGGTAGGTCGACGACGTCGCATGGGGACTCGCAGGCGCACACAGCTTGCTGCGTCAGGTAGCATAGGACGTTACTCACCTCCAGCGTCGGGGCAAACCGACTGTCCTTCTCGATAGCGACGACGCGTCGTGCTCCGAGATCAAGCAAGGGTCTGGTAAGACACCCAGGCCCGGGTCCTACCTCGATGACGTGCTTGTCGCGCACGCTGCCGCAGGCACGCACTAGTCTCTTGGCCAACCTAGGGTCGAGCAGAAAGTTCTGGGACAGCTTGCGCATCGCACGGATTCCATACATGCGGAGGAGGTCTCGCGTTGACGGCATCGGCGGCAGTCGGCATGCTGCCGCAGCTTTCGCTGCGCGCGCGCTTTGAGCGGCCGACATCGCGAAGTCCAAGGCACTCAAAAACTTTGAGGACCTCACGAACAGAGCGGTAAAAGGGCGATTTCACTCAACGCACGCTGCTTCACTGGAGAATGCTCGGGTGAAGTGTTCTAGAAACCTTCTTAAACACCTCAGGCGCTCCAAAACACCGAAACTCGATGTCCGAATCACTTTCAAGCATTCCTTTCCTCCGTGCTTTCATGTCAAGCTACTTTCACACGCTTTCACATGGCCGCAAACGGCTGCGACTTCATATGGCTAAACTGGAGCCAACTCAAGCCTATTAAGAAAGCGGCGAATACGGCGGTTGTATCAATGACTTCCAGTGTATGAGTGTACAAAAGGATCAGCAGCATCTGAGACGTGTGATGCAATAAGATTATCTGTTTTTCTTTTTAGAAACAACAGTCACGTGACGTCAGACCACTATGAGTACGTATGAGACGAATCTAAAAACCGAAACTTTGGTAAAGGTTCCGGTTTCGCAGGTCCGACTTTTCTCCGTGATGTCTCAAATACCTTGTGTTCGCGACATTTCATTCAATTTAGCTTAAATACGCTGCTATTTTCGCAAAATTCATTCGACAGTGCGATGACCACGAGCTCTCAAATGTTCTGGTAGCTGATTCCCCTAAACGCGGCAAAAACACTTCAATCCTTACTGTAACAATGCGCCAACATGACGGGTCTAAACTTGCAAGCTGTTCATTAGTTATCAGTACAAACAGGCCACGGCATTGCCGGGAAAATAATTTAAAAGTGTTCATGCTATTGGCATGCAGTGCATAATACATGGCACTGTGACAAATATTGCAATAAGGGTACGTGGCTTGCCTTCATTGGGGTTGTGTTTTTATACAATATCTGGGAGCTTGTTTGTGATGAAAGCAATTAAGCACCTAATCTAATGTTCACCATAGTGACATTGCGAGCATGTAGTTATTGCCTTTTTAAAGGGGCAAAAATATACAATCTTCTTATGAGACTACACACACATGCGCGCAGACACACACACACACACACACACACACACACACACAGAGAGAGAGGCGATTTCGTTCGCGATGACAGCACAACACGAGATCTTGGTTTTTCCATTTTGTTGTGTCTCTAAATTTAACCCTATTCACAACAGTGATTGCCAGCCCAGTCACTCAGACACAATTGTCATTCCACCTTCAGTCTGAAGTTAATCAATCAGTGGGAGCAGTTTGATGCGCTGTATCAGTCCTGATGACGCAGTGATCTTGGAAAAAGTAAGCTACCTTCATCGGTCGCTCCTAGAAAAAAAACATTTCAAAATTTTACTCCTAAAAAAATTGATCTTAATTTTGAAAATACTTTTTCCTTAGGGGCTTCTTTTCTGGGCTACAGCAACAGGAACTGCTGAGGCCCAGAGAAGACAGCATATTCACAGACGGCAGTATTGCTCTCTGTGAATTTCTTCGAGACGCAAGAAGAATTAATCGACAAGTTATTCCCACTCAAAATTTATTTCTTTGGACTTCTCAGTAAATTTATTGTATTTCATATTATAGTACTATACTAATTCCTTAGACGACCAATTAATTCATTTACCATCATCTAAATTTTACTTCGTTTCCTTACCTATTGACTGTAGGTTTAATGGACAATCCCATATAATGGGTGCGAGCCACATGTAAATGGTTAACCAAGCAAGCAGGCTCCTCCTGGAATCTCGGCATATACAGCAGGCAGCAGGAAAGCATCTGCCCTACCACACGGACATTGCCCTGCTTCTACTGCTAGGGCTTGTGACGAGTCTCAGCTAACCTTGCACATACAGCAAGGCATATATATAGATGCTGTGCATCTCAGGCCTTCTTGTTCCCGAAGAAGGAGCCGTTAGGCTTTGAAACGTCGGGTATTTCAAAATAAATCTTGGTTGGAGTTTTCTTTTTTCTCAAGAAGTTCCTCAATGAGACTTTTTCTACTAACTATACAGCCTTCGAGCAAGATATATTTATTCTTTATTGAGAAAACTTTTTATTTTACTTAGGTAACTTCCCACTTGACATGTATAACTATACATTGCTAAGCTAATGTGACTATCCAAAGAACACACAGTTGTCCACCTAAAAAAACGCAGAACATATTCACACTAACCACACCCAAAGTGTGCTGAACACATGCAGTCATTTAACAAAGCTATCCTCACACTCGGAATGGTCATTTGCATTAACTCGTTAATATTCTACACACACGAAGCGTCCAAAACATCGCCCACTTTCAGAAATTTGCGCACAGCCATCCAGGCATCAAAACTTAGTTCGTCTATCTGAACGCGGCCATCATTACACTTGTGACAGCAAAGATCTTCCTTCACAACACCAGTCAACTGCCAGAAGTCGATCAACAGCCGCTTCTTGCTTTCTGCCAGCTTCTGCCGCGCCTCGTCAAAAGGCATCGCCTGAGCCAACTTGTAGTACACCAAGGGGTGCCATGATAAACGTTCAAACGCAGTTGCGCACCTTTTCAGTGTCGAACCCATGGCAAAGTGGACGGCACGCATTGCTATCGAGGAGTTTCGAGACAGCAGGTCCTGTATGACTTGCCAGTGAGCCCGACTGTATTCGAAACCTGGGATACTCAAGGATGTGAGTGTGTAGCAATCTTGGAGGCCATTGAACAGCTCCGACAGGAAGAGGGTGGATGCATTGCTCGGCACAAAAGACGCCGAGAGCTCGTACAAGGTCTTGCTCTGCTGGATCCACTTGGCAAACATGCGCACATCACTATCATAAAGTGCACAGCTGAATATTCCGAGCCTCTCAATAGTTGTGTTTGCCGAAAGGCCAGCCAAGACGATCCTGTTGACAGATTTGTCCACGCTGCTAATGGCAATGTGAAGCTCTTTTAGCACGGTCGTCGATGATAAGTACGATGCCAATGATTCGGCACACTGTTCGTCGAACATTTCCAGATATTGTCGGTCAGCACATAGGTTAATCGAAGTAATGCTGTCGTTTAGTATGAGTGCGGAGCATATTTCCCTCAAATGTGTGGTGTCGAGGAACCTGAAGCTGTAGCTTCCTGTCAGTGGAAGACTCTCGCATGTTCGCAAGGAGTCGGCAAAGAGTGAGGCATTGGAGTAGCAATGCCTGATGGCAACCTTATCAAAGGTGTCCGTCTCCTCAACGAGCTTGACGAATTCGCAGAAGCCACTGCAAGTCACTTGTAAGAACTGGATCTGATGAAGTGAGTGACTCTCCCTCACTGCTGTAAGCAGGCTTCGCAATTCGTCGTCGCGAAAATAGACATGTCCGAACAATAGTCTCCGGAGAGAGATGCTGTTTCGTACAGCATTGACAAACGGCTGAACACGCCACGAGTTCCCCCACATGGACTTTGCCTTCGTGACAGAATCGCTCTCCCCGGCCATGCCGAGCCAAGGTTGTATGAACGTATATTCAATGCTGCTGATGTCGAGCTCCTGAAGCGCTGTGTTCACGGTCAGTGCATCCGCCATCGAGATGGCGTCATCCATAGTGAACGAAAACCGCTGCAGGCTCAGCTTCCGAAGCACGTGGTTTGTTTCCAAACTTTTGAACAAGAGCCAGACGTTGCACGAACCACACCAGGTCTGCTTCACCACTGTCAGTTCCACAAGCACGGAGTTGGTAGAGAGAAACTTGAACAGGGAAGCACCATTGTCGAGTTCAATGCATGCACTGTCAATCGTCAGCCTGGTGACCGTCGAATTCTCCTGCAGGGGGCCCAGGACGAACTCGCAGTTGGAATGAAGGGATATGTTGGTGATGCTCAGCACTCTCAGCGTAGTCGACCTTTTCAAGAATTCCGCGAAGCGTGCCTGTACCTCGTTTCCGCTTCCCAGGAGCCTACCCTCACTGCACACCAACTCCCTGAGGCGGCAGTTGGCACACACGTCGACGATGAGCTCGCCCACCTCCTCAAACTGCATTCCTGGAGTGTTAATCTGCAGCTGCTCAAGAGAGGTGCTGCGCCGCAAGGCATCGCTGAACAGCGCGGGGTAAGCCTGCAGCACTTCGGAGTCGACGATGACCGAAACAACACAGCGATGGTTTGCAAGCAGGCAGTGGATCAACGCATATGTGTACTCCAGCTGGTAAGGGCAAGTTTCCTCCGGAAGTCTGAGAAAGTGCTGGGACATGAAGGCCAGCCTACCAGGCCGTACTTCCCGAAGCTCAGCCATGGCGGCCCACAGCAGCTTGTTCCAGAGAGCAAGATGCTGGAATATCCAGCACACCCGTGTACTTCCATTATGAGTACAAATAGTCGGAAACGGGACCACCTGCTTCACTGCTCCAGTCCTGACTGCTTGAAAGGCGAGTGCCAAGTCAGCAGCTTTTAAGTGGGTGAGTCCCAAACTTTCAAGGTGGGTGACATAGGACCACATAGCTCTTCTCTCTACCTCCAGGCCTCTGAAAGAAAAGCCACAATATGACAGCGGCTTCAACATCACGTTTAAGTTAATCATTCTTTCACTAGATGCAAAAGCATTTCCTAGGCTTTCACAATACACTTTGACTTTACCGACTGCTTGGCCCTGATAACCATGCAAAAAATAATTCATCTAAGGTGTCTTTCAGCCATAAAATTCCAAGTCCACAAATGGTACTTTTTTTTTTTTATACCATGATGACATATCGGAATAAACACTTGAGGAATGCAACTAAAGGAAGTGATGCACAGATTATCTGATAACATTAATCCAGCATGCTATCGCCAGATGCCCTTCGTATATATGCATGTGAACTCTCTTGCAACAACCTGGATTAACATATAGGGACTGATTCTGGGAGAACTTGCGATTTCGGTTCCAACCTAGTCAAAAAGGTGTACAAGGACGTTCATACAACACTCGACAAATTGCTACCCAAACTTTAAGTAGAATGCGAGCCTTTTCAATATGCTGCATCACCTTTTATGAACAGTTGCGTGTTTTAGAAGCATTCATTTCTGTCACAGCCAATAGGATAATATGTGATCAGTCATTACTAGCTGACCATAATCACAATTTCATGTTAATTCAAGTTACATTTCAAGGAGATTTTTCTAATGAGTCATTGGGGTTCTTGGGGAGTGATAAAGTGTGGACACTGATGTGAGCTGCTTGAGATAAAAGAGAGGATGCTTGAAGGGAACTAAAACAATTGACAAACTGGGTGCAATAACCAATGGTCAGCATGCAGTATAAATTTTGTGAGTACTGGTTAGCTTACACAAGCAGCAAATTTACTATAGCAGGCTTCAAGAAGCAGCAAAGCACAATGACTGCCCTATTTACCCATAGTGAACTTTTTTTCACAGTGAAAGCTGTTATGAGATGACAACACGGGTTACGCGCAGCGCCGTAGTTGTCTGCCACCGCTGCCAGTGTCCGTAACCACTATCACACAAAATAAGAAAAAAAAAACATGAATAAGGAACACCAAAGACATGTGGTGACATAGTGAGATTCGACAAAGCGTTCGCTGCGTGCCAGCCCAGTATTCTACCGCTGAGCCACGCCGGGGATTCGTTCACAAACTTGCCTTAGACAGGCTTGATGTCGCTAAAGAAATTGTGTTAATATGAGTAATAAAGCGTTTTAGAACAGCAAAAAAAAAACAACCAGGTGTCACACAATGAGAATGGGCAAATGAGTGGGCCGCTCAATGCTCACTTGCTTACTTGTTTTTATATGTCTTGGCTTGTACCCACCATTGAGGTACAAGCCAAGACGGCCATTAAACCGGTGGTTATTGTAATGGGGAAAAACTAATTTCAAATTTATATTATGAAGAAGATAATTATTCAGTCATCTAGAGAATATAAGAGTGAATAATTATATGGTGACTCATGAATAAGTTAGGTACAACTAATAACTGAAATGAATAAATTGATGGTAATTCCAAAGAACTAGAATTTCATTAGATAAAAAAAGAAAATTCAACAACCAAACCTTCTTGTGTCTTTGAGAAATTCCCAAAGTGCAACGCAAATGCTCTTGCTGCTGTGGCCCAGAAAAGAAGCCCCAAGGAAAAGGATATTTTCAGAATTAAGGGTAATGTCCACTTTTCTGAATAGAGTGTCTAAATGTTTCTTCCTGTGCCTTGTGAAACATTGGTAAATAATTAAAGAATGATTGATGTTTTCTGGCTCTTGACAGTGACCGAAAAGGGGAGATGGCATTTGACCAGACCTGTGTAAATAGAAATGCTCCAACACATAACAAAAGCTCGTTCTTCATCGCCTATTAACTGTGGCACATACATACTTCAAGCGTGATGCTTCATCGTCCTCAGCCACTGAATGCAACACAAAATTCGTTACAAGTGTTTAGCGCATACCACGCTTCTCCGAAAGATAGGATAACATAGTAAATGGTGGCCTACTATGAAGAAATTGTGAATATTTATGGCATAGTGGATACCCAGCAAGTGTGCTTCTAGAATTTACCCGGAAAGTGTTTAGAAAAGGCACTGAAAGGCCACTCTTCATGCTTTCGCTGTGACTGTGCTGTACCTTCTATGCAGGCCTGGCCTTTTTTTTTATTACAATTCAAATGTTTTTTTTTTTTCAAATAAATGCAGATTATGTGAGGTCATATTGTTTTGTGCTGAAAGGATGGCAAGATTAAACTGGCCAAGACGCCGAGTCGTAGTTTTTGTAATATATCCGAAAGCGAGTCACTGTTATTGAATATGATGGGGAATTCACTATTGAAACTTCAAATTCATACTTCTCTAAATTCCTGCGTAAACCAGACGTTGCTCCACGCACACAGAGCAACCTGCAACTAGCTGCATGTGCAACGACTGCAACAGCTTGTTGGGAATTGTTTGAAACAGCGTCCACATATTTGCCGTTATGCGTGTTTTACAAGGTATTCACACAAGGTATTTCTTTCCCCAAACGGGATAGCACCGCTGATTGCTGTGGATCCGCTCGGAGGACTGCCAACTCAGAAATGAGCGATCCAGCGGCTCGAGGGGGCCCTGGCCAGGCAGAGAACGGGAACTCGTGACCCGCAAGCGCGGGAACCCAAGTATCCTTTTTCGGGTAAGGTTCAACCCTCGAGTTTTTTGGCCCAGTGTTTCTAGGACTGCATAGACCAGAACATTAGAAGGGTAGACCGCGCCCTGCGAGGCCGGCACCTACCCCACGCAGGATCCTGCGGATAATGTCTTTTCTCTCTCTCTCGGGATACTTAGCAATGGGGCATCATGATCGATATATTCTATTCAACTTCGGAGTTTCGCAGACTCCTACTTTTCGTGGCCAAATCTGGCTGGCTCTGGCGATAAGTCTGGCTGGCACGCACCGGACGCTACGGCACGTTCAACAGCTAGTGCTCGATCATTCTCGTATACATTGACGACCTCTACAATTAGGGTACCGCATTTTCCTGAAACATACTGGGTACGATGTAAAACCAAATAACGCTGCCGCCAGTAGACACCGAATGCCGCGATTCGCATGCAATACATCGCCCACCAAAGTTGAAACCCCGTTAACAACAAATAATCAGTCGATCGGTAGAAAAAGAAGGTACGTTACCTTTACCACTGATCCCTCCAGAAGCGGTGCTCGCACTTGGCCGAAAATCGGGCTTTCGAGAGCACAAACTAGACGCTCGAAACCGATTTGCAGCGACTACGAAAGACTGAACCGCACGTGAGCAACGCCTCGGCAGTTGGTCAACGATGTTACGTCACCGTTAAAGCATTCTGATGTGCTCGCGCCAAATAAGACACCACCACGAGCAAATCACGAGCTACATCGTTCGTTAACTTCTTTTAGCTGGTCCAGGTGTTTTGGTCATACTAAGAGCAAAGATGAGCGCGAGCGGTTACAGTTTAACTAAAGCGCGAATTAAGCCACTTGAGTCTAACGGTTGCCGGGGGCCCTCTGCGGATACTGCATGCACAAAGCACATAAAAGCTTGCGAACACTCGAAGCGCGCGCGCGCCTATGTCTTGCACTGGCTGGACCAGCGACTCGACTTGACCGCCTTCGCCCCTTCCGGGGACGTCGAGTGCGAAACCACTCTACAGGTGTTCTGTGACTCTACCACGCCACGACATAGTGCATGTTGTCCGTGTGTGCAGTCAACGGTGCAAAGCTCATAAAAACAGCCCGTGTTCATGGCGTGTACAATACTGTAGAACACGTTCACAGCCGTATCCAGACCCGGGAACCGTGATTCCACGGGTACAACGCGCGTTGGTCCAAATCGAACAAACCCTATCACTAACAAAACACCAGCTGCGCAGCAGTTTCGAAACGCCGCAAAAACAGGGTCATGGCTGTCAGCTGCTCGGACCGAATCTTCCTGAAAGGTTATCAATAGCGTCGCGCCGGCGAGGGCATTTTAACGCAGGTGTGTCGCTCGCTGTCGCGTTTATGGCAAGCACGTGGTTTCGGCGTCGTCGTGGCTTTGCACAGGCTATGACCCAACGGAGCTCATCGTCGTTGAGCGCCGTCACGCACAGCTGCGCCCGCATCTCCGTGGTCTGAAGTGCCGTTACCACACCGCGTAGAGTGCTTACGCTACATCTACTTCTGCGACGGGGCGCCGATAGCGTGCGCGCGTTGTTCGTAAATGGCCTGGCTGGCGCTTCGAGGCAGCGGACGAATGGTGGTCGTCCTAGCCGCCGCCGTCTCGCTGCTCGTGCTGATCTACGTGGCGCGGATAAGGACTTCGCGACCCGCCCTGGTGAGCCTCAGGAGACTGCTGCACGCCGGCCTGGCGGCTGCTGAAGCGGGAGGCGACGAAGTGCGACGCGTGCGCCTCAGCAACCGCCTCGCGCAGCAGAGCAAGGGCAAGACGCGCGAAGGCGCCGACGACCCGCTCACGGCGGGAGACCTCAGCTCCCACCGCGTCATGTACGGAGGCCTGTCGGCCACTTTTCCGGGACTCTCGGTGAGGGCCTTTCCATGCTCGCGGGCTCTACATGCCCTGCCCAGGGGGACCATTCATCTGGTCCATGATCGCGTACTTGGAAGCGTACATTAGAGGAACTAAACAAGACGTGCGCATTTTGTGTATTTTGCGTTTCCAAGTACCGTAACGAATCATTACAAGCGTGCCCAATCTGCTCTCCTAAATTCAACTGGTCTTCAGCTGTTTTTTTGACTGGAGCTAAGTGGGACCAGCTGGAAGCCAACGGGTTGCGAAGTGGTCCTCAGCGGAAACCACTCCAGTCAGGAAGCGGAATCATTTGGTTAGGAAATAGAACCAGCTGGAACCAGTTGGTCAGGAAACTGAACCACTTGATCAGGAAAACCAGTTGGAATGAGTTGGTTATGAGATGAATTAAACCTAGTGGCCTGGAGCCAGAACGTATATGCATTACAGAAGGATTTCTTGAAGGGCTAGTTGGTACATGATGCTGAGGGGAACAGCGCAACTCCTGGAACTCGCCCTCCTGGAAAAAGAAATAATGTTTTTGAGTAGTTAAGTTGTACTTTTCGACTCGTGGCAGATCATTTTCTGCCTTTCACTCTCATGTGCGCGTGATGGTTGTTCTTGTTTTCAGCTATATATTTCCAGTTGTAATACAATTTGCACACAGTTGTTCGTCAGCGCTTGTGTCATGTGTTCAATCTTTCTCCGTCCAATTTTTCGCGCTGTTCCCCTCAGTATATGCATTGGCTGATCTTGAGCCTGCTGCATCCCAGGCCAATCATACCCAGAATTGATTGTCAAATTCAAGCGGTTCAACTAGAAGAAATTATCCCTTAATTGCAGGTGGTCTCTGAGTGGGCAAGTTGATGCCATTTGTGTACTGTCAGTTCTGCCTTCTTGAATGTTGTGTGCTGGCGATCAGCATCAGTATATTGTGATTAGTTTCGAAGCAGCCAGACAGTAACTTTGGATAAGTGAGAATGTGTGCCTCTACCTTAAAATAAAAAAATAAGTCAAAAGAGGCTTGGAAGAAACAATTGAGAACATAAGCCAGTGAGTGTTGTGAACATACTACGACTTCAAGATAGTGACTTATAATACTACGGCTATAGCATAGTGCACATTATGCCTTTTTGTTACTCTGTTGGCTTGCAATGAGCAGGAATACGAAATTATTGCACTAATGCAAATAAGATTACACCTGTTTGCCACGAAAAATATCCTGGTATGGTCAAGATGGACCAACTTGGGTCTCTCTTTTGGTTTTAATCGATAGACCACACTACAGTTTCCATTGTGTTTGTTCAAAGACTGATGCTCTACTGCGCTGTTTTGCAGTAGCGGTTCTGCAGCTCTTGTTTGTAAACCATCTAAAGCCTCAACATTGTAACAGCTATTCCCATGCACACAACAAGCGCTAGCAAAGTGATGACTCACAGGTTGTTACGTGCGTGTCGTCAGTTCATATTTTTGCACTTCCATTAATGCCATAGTAGAGTCATTGCAGCGCCAGGTAGACTTGTGTTCGCAAGCGTATACACAAAGTAATAATGTCAAATACACAATGTATCCATGTCAAGCTGTCAAATGAAACGTAGTGTTCGTTGAATCACCACATCGCTTTGCGTAACTTCTGCGGCATTGATTTAAAGGCCAATCACCATGAGGGGCTTTCTGTGGAATACTGGCACATTCAGTTGGCACCTGGCAGCATCAACTGGTCTACAGCTGTGCTGCCGAGCCTTTGCGTCAATGGACATCCGCACATCATTGAGAACAGGCGGAACCCCACGGCCTCAAGAAAAGAAGGCTATGTAATAAACACTGCTTTCTGGTGACCCTAAGTTATCCTTGAACAAGGATCTAAGTGCGAGCTGAAATATTGGGACTTTTCGTTTTTGTAGTGTAAAGAAAACTTTTTACTTTAATTGGTATGTTGGCTTGTGTCGCTCTCTTTGAATCGCATGATGTCGCCTTGTTTCAGATAATCTCCGAGGAGCACGCTGAAGGAGACCGCGATGCAGCTGCTAACCTGCTGTCCAGAGTGCACACTCTGGGAGGCCCGATTGGTGACGATGTCCTTGTTCCAGCAGAGGCCATCACGATATGGATTGATCCTCTGGACGCCACTCAGGAATACACAGGTATTCGACTTCAAAGCACCGCGAAGGTGAAAAAAACATGCACACAAGGGACCCTCACAGATTCGCCCGAGGGCAAAAGTTATACAACGTGGTTATCTATCATCATCGTCCTCCCGGATGAGCAATCAAGATGATTGTCATGATCTAGGGGCACATTGATTTGCAAGTAATTTTCACTCTACAGTGTGTGTGATGCTGCACTAACTAGCTTATCAGTCCAGTCCCTCTTTCTTTTATTGAAGACAAGAACAGGCGTGTACATATTACACTCTACTGATGCATTGACATGTTGACAAGCTATGCCGCAAGTTGGAAGGGTGACTGTGAGAATATCAGACTGCCCTATAACATACCCTTAAATCAGAGGGTGGTGAAATGGTAGATAGTTATTGCTTGATAAGTCTCTTTTTAAATGCAGATGTATACGTAAAAGAGAAAGAAAAAAAGGGTTCAGTTTTGCAGTAATCGTAAAGTAGTTTCAGTGTTAGCTAGTGCACTGTGTGCCGCTAGACATTTGCAACACGCTACTCCAGAAATCCTGTCTGCCATTTCATGCAGAGGAAAGTTTTTAAAACATTTATGTACCATTATTTAAGCTTTTCCATTTCTGGTGCCCAAGATTGTTTGAGAGTACCTCGAAAGATATTCCATCTAGCAATCCAAAATGCATTCTTTCATGCAGAAAACCTCCTGGACTATGTCACCACTATGGTCTGTGTGGCAGTGCACGGCTCTCCGGTGATTGGCGTCATACACCAGCCCTTCCTTAACAAGACAAGTATGACCTGGTTGCAGCATCTTAGGCACATTTTGGCATTTCTAGAACCTTCATTAGCAGAGCTTTTGTCACAAACATTCACCATGCTGTTGCTAATGCAACTGTTTGGAAATGCAAAAGCCAAATGTAGAGATGTTTTTTCGTTTCATTTTGCTGTACACGGTGACCACAAGGGAGAAAAAGCCTGTTAGATATGTTACCAGTTCCCGCACACAAGACATGCAGCCCAGTGTAATTTGTATTACTGTATTAAAATATGATAAATGTTAAAGCATAAACTGGGAGCAACTTTATGATATTCCTCTTCACATGTTGCTTCGATTGAGTTATCTGCCATCTCTTCTTTACGGATTAAATAGACTTTTATAATTAAACGAATCTCATAAAAGGATATTGTTGCGATGCTGAGGCAGACAGGCTAAAAAAACAAGCGTCTTTATTAGGGTGAACTTGTGCCCACGAGTCCAATGATTATGGTCGTCGAAGTCTGAGTAGCCGAGTTGCACAGATCCAACTGTCTTCCTCGTAGCCCGAGCGCACTAACGCGAAGCACATGCCAGGCGGGTCTTGCCTGGTGCTCGTGGCACAATGATCTCGGCGGGATATTGAACGTGGCCAACCTGTCGCGACATTATCCTCCTCCTCAGACGCATCGTCCCGATGCTTGAGACAGTGAAAAGATACATGCGCTCTCTCACTCGTTTTCCGACGATCTGTCATGATAGGGCTTCATGCGGACTACGTGTACCACTTCCGTCGGATTGTGGCGTCTTGAGCTCTCGTGTCCAGCGGATCTGACTTCATAAGTGACGCCGCTGATACGGTGGAGTACTTCATGAGGGCCGAAGTATTGGCAAAAAAGCTTTTCAGAGAGTCCACGGCGGCGCACTGAGATCCATATCCACACTTTGTTACGGGGATGATAAAGTGCGTCACTGCGTCGCTTGTTGTACCGACTAGAATCGACGCGCTGTAGGGGGCGTATTCGGTACCTTGCCATTTGTTGTGCTTCTTCGGCTCTTTGGAAGAAGTAATCTAAGTCAGGTGGATAGCTTCTTTCGTCCCGTAGTGGTAACATGGCATCCGGTGGGGTGGTCACTTTTCGGTCGAATACTAGTTCGAAAGGGGCAATGCGGGTTGTTCCTTGAACAGCTGTATTATATGCGAATGTTATGTAGGGTAATATTTGATTCCACTGTTTGTGTTCAACATCGACATACATTGACAGCATGTCGGTCAGAGTTCTGTTGAGGCGTTCGGTTAAGCCATTTGACTGAGGGTGATACGCGGTTGTTCTTCTGTGATCAGTATTTGTCATGCGCATCAGGCATTGCATTAGGTCTGCAGTGAATGCGGTGCCCCGATCCGTAATAACGACGATGGCCGCACCATGTCTGAGCACTATGTTGTCCACAAAGAACTTGGCGACTATATTGTTTAATATGATGGTGTCCTATAATAAGCAAATCTGGTAAAATGGAAACACCAGCGCTAACGCTGGAGTGTATGGTCACATGTTCATAAATGCAGACATATTTAATTTGCAGCACAGATTATTAACCACCAAGGGCTGTTCTCATTAATAATATTGGCAGCTAGTGTTGTTTTGTCGGACACTGGTTCTTGCAGTAAATCAGTTCAACCTTTGGTTGGTGCCTTGAATGCCGAAATCTTCAGCGTCACAGCAGCGTGATAGTACGTTAAATAGGCATGGTTAGTTGAGTGCATTTGATAAGCAAGGCTGTTACTGTAACCTTATAGTGCTATGAAAATGATCACAGAAAATGTGACATTGAGATGTATGGAGAGGTGCGTATGAGTGTGCAGGGTCATCCACATCTGAGGCGACCATCTCATTGGAGTCTGATGTTAAAGCATAGTTAAGAATTTAATGCTATGTTTATTGACACTTTTATTATGTGCTATGTAAAGGACGTTCCACACGTGAAGTAGCATTAGTGTCCTAGTTCTAGGTGTTGATCTCAGATTTGGCCAACCCTGAGCACACAAAAGTAGCATCTTTGTGTATTTCGTTGACAGAGCAGAGATACTGGTATCATTTCCCATGCAGCGTGGGGCTGGGTTGGCCACGGCAGCAACGTCAATTCGCCCACCCAGCGCGATGCATCCGAGGCTCGCACAATTGTGGTGTCGCGATCGCATCCCGGCGAGGTACAGGCCCTGGCCAAAAAGGCCTTTGGCTCAGAGGCCAAAGTATTGCCAGCTGGAGGCGCAGGTGAGTTTGTGAGGCGTATTGCCGGTTGCGACCTGAGAATAAACATAAGGCCCACCCATGAGGCCACACTGCGCATTTTTGCATGTCTACACATTGCAAAGCGAGCAGTTCACAAAAAATTGGCGAGAATGATGATCCATATGCGAGGCGTATCCGAGCGATGCAAGAATCGCATGCTGTGTTGCGACTTGCCATTGCCAAAACGATGGTATGCAGTAAATGTTTTAAGTGCCTGCTACTGTTTGTGCACTTCAAAAGCAGAATGATTACTAGGTTCTAATGCATCGAATAACTTCAGAGAGCAATGCTGATGTGCCGTGCAGACAACAGTACAAGAGATATTTTGCAACAAACAAGTATTAGGACAAGGAAATTTGGACAACAGCTGCTGGTGCGACAGCGCCTCGTTTCTCATTGTGGCAAATGAGAATGTTGCTTTTCTGATTGGTTCTTTTTAACCTCCATGTCACTGAGCTCTGCTATTGGACTCAAGTTTTGTGCATGGACAGCGGTACGTTTTACTTTTTAGTTTTCAGCAGCCACCGCCTGTGGCAGGAGATGCGTTGTTTCGTAGAAAGTTGCACAGTAGGGCAAATTGGGCCTTATCGTCTGTGTTGTATCTTTTCACTGTGCATGATGTCCTGCTTATTAGGGAGTGTAGTCAAATGTTGTGGCCTTCAAAATCATCGGAATTGTAAACTGAATGCAAATACATAGGTATATGAGGTTGTGCAAGTTGCTGGTAGTTTGTGACTGCATTCGGCATGTGAATGGAGAGCAGGAAAAGCACTATTTCTTAATCTGTGTTCCTTTTTTTTTTAAAGTACCAACTATTCGCTCATTATGCCACTCATAAGTAGAATCCATTGGACTGGAACTGCGGGATATGCAATCGGATATGCAATATGAACTGCGGGATATGCAGAATCAACTATGAAACTTCGCTGGGAAATGGCTCAAGGAAAAATACAAAACGAGACATCCCATCGTCTCTTTTTTCCTGTGTCATTTTCGTGTCCCGAAGTTTTCCTATGGAGATGTGGGGCGGTGTTTTGGTTCTTCACACATGGTGACATGGCTGGTCTTGTGTAAAGGTGGCAAAGACTAGAAGGCTATACTCTTAATAGACGTGATCTGTTTTGCGAGAGGCCGCAAAGAAGTGAAAATTCACGTCTGTCGTGGAAGGTCGGTCTCGTATGCGTTTGTGTGCCCTTTGAACATTGCAGCAGCTGTCATATGCATGTAGGTAGATCCACGAAATAAAGAAACATCGAGTAGAAAATTCGCGTAGGCAAATCGTCATACATAGGGTTGTTCGCACAGTGAATTTTAGTCTCGAAGCAAGTTCGAAGCAAATAGTGATTTTGGTCGAATAATTTCGAATCAAGCTTAAAATACTTTATACCACGTATTATAAAGAAAACCAGGCATATTTGTCATGACCTAACTAACCTGCACTATATTTTTTAAAAACTGAAACAAGGCCTGAGTAAATGCCATACTTTTTGGTTCAAGGAAAGTGGAAACAGCTTTCAGTAGTAGCAGGATTTGACTTCTAGTAGAATGCAAATGATAACCTGTAAAATACTTTATGTCTTAAAATTTACTGTACTTACAGTGTATATGCAGGTATAACAAGCTTTTAAACTTAAGAAATTATGAAGTGATGAGAGAGTAATATGTTCGTTCGACCTTGAGATAGGGCTTCACGGCAGTGCGTATTTTTCCTGGATAAGTATTTTCACGGCTTAGTATTCCTTTACAACAGTGAAACCATCTTTACTATGGGTTAACTACATGCAAATTATTTTACGCTTGAAAAAATGCTTTCATAGGTTAGCACCTACCTACTGCAGTGAAACAACATTTACAAGGGGTTGAATGTGGACTAATATGTGCCTATTCGTTTTTTTTAATACTTGGAAAGTTCCAATAGTTTTAAGTGCGAATTCAAGTACAGTAATATTCGTTCAAATATTTGCACAAGCCTATATATGACACAATAGCGAGCACAGGAAAACAGACACAGGTAATATCATGTGTATTCAGCTCTGGCATGTCCGGCGCATAGTCGGTGTCAACTCTTTGCCAATATTCACTTAGCAACGATGTCTACACAGATCTGAGTTTTGCGTCCTGCAGCTGTTCTGTCACTTTCACGCAGGCTACAAGGTGTTGCAGCTCGTAGAAGGTCACGCCGATGCATACTTGCACAGCAGCGCCATCAAGAAGTGGGACGTTTGCGCGGGAAACGCCCTGCTCGCCTCGCTGGGAGGCCACATGACTGCACTCGAAGGCACGCCCCTGAGCTACAGCGTAGAGTCTACGCCAGTACATCTGGGTGGCCTCCTGGCTGCCCTCAACAACCACGCACAAATGCTAGACTCGGTGCGCAAAGCCCGTGCAAAGGCTTGAGGCAGACACCAGAACATCGAGCAAGCTGGTAGGCAGCTGGTCTGCTGCCGGCGGGAAATTCCGCACGTCGAATTTCGTACAAGATTGACTGGAGAGTAATTTGGTTGAGCAGAATACATAGCGCAGAAACAAGCACAGGACAAGAAGACGACAGGACAGGTGCTAATTTCAACGAAACTTTTGTTGCAGATTGTGTGAATATACTAGAATCAAGATACACTTAAACCTCAATATAACGAACCCAGATATAACGAAATATCGGTTATAACTAAGTAAATAAAAACTAGTCTTGCAATACAGTGTTATATATACATTTTTAACAAATTTTCGAATTTAAGAAACTGGTATTCGTGTAAGATGCAACTTTGTTATGAAGAAGTTTCAGGGTATATGAAACTGCAAGAAAAAAAATTAAAAAATTAGCAGATTCCACGTACAGTGGGAATCGATGATATGCGAAGCACACATGAGAAATGTTGATATGTCACTTTAAAATCAGCCCTACGTTCCGAGGTGGAGGTATGGGATGTCATGCATGACTTCCGTGTCATGACTATTATGTTTGAATGTGTTGTTTACCTTCATCATCTATTCACGTCACAGGATAACAAATTTAGTATGTGTGGAGCTAGCGAAACGGCCGCGGGCACGCTATAAGCGTGGTATGTTGTCATGTTCTTACATAACATACGTGTCAGGATTATCATGTTGGCACCAGTTATATATTTTGTCATCTATTGACGTCACGTAACACCAAATATGGTATATGTGGAGCTAATTAAACGGCCACGAGCGCATCACGAAGGGCCATATATACTCCAATGTAGCACTGACGCGCACGCACGCTGGGCACAGCGACGCTACGTTAGCGAAACCCGAGAACCCTATAGTATAATACCAGGTGCGACCGGCGTGACTAGCGTTCGTCGACGCGGCATGACGGCATTCAGAGCTAAATGCGACATGCTCCATTTCGTGCCGATGCATTATCCAGACAACACTGCGTCTTCCCCTTTTCGTGATGAAGGGACGCCTGACGCAGTGAAACACGCGTGCGTCAAAGCAACGCAGCGCGGCACGCGCCTATCACGTAATACCGAATTTGGTACATGTGAAGCTAGCAAAACGGCCGCGAGCGCATTATGAGTGTAGCATGTAGTCATGTTGTTACGTGACACGCATCTAATTTTTATCGTGTTTGCTCCAGTCACATACCTTCGTCATCCATTCATGTACCGTAATACCAAATTTGGTATATGTGACGCTAGCAAAACGGCCGTGAGCGCATCATGAGCGTGGAACGTAGTCATGTTGTTACATGACACGCATGTCATGATTTTCATGTTAGAACCTGTCGCTTGTGATTGCCATGCAATCACGTGATCGCCATGCATACTATGCCCGTTTTGCAACATGCCATGTGAACGAGCTGCGGGACCATAAATTATAAATCATGACATTTATAAAAAATGTCATGATTTTCATGTTATGAGTAGACAAATATGTTCATCATACAGTCATGTTATGCCATACCAAGTTTGGTATCGATACCATTATCGAAACAGCCAGGAGAGCTAAAAGTCGTAGGAAGCTAGATAGATAGATAGTTGCTAAAAAAAGTCGCTAAAGCTCACTAAGAAATGCTTCGCATTTAAAAGGAAGTACAAGCTGCAGAAAAAGAGTGCCATGTGTGAACTACGCTGAACATTCTGAGTTCCCTCATTGATGCTATCGGCGCATACTTGCACACCGATCATCTGCTCAAGCTGTTTAAAACACTTCGACTATCACCCTAATTCTGTCGTCGTCTGGTCCTGTGTTCATTTCTAAACTATGCATTATGCTTAAGCAATCACAAACCAAAATGCCCAAACGCTATTCCTTCTCAGTAATTTGGCAAAGTGGTAACTCAGCTCCCATGAGAATGATGCATAGTACGTAGATTTCTTTTGAGTTCATCACTGCAAAGAGTAGGAATGGCAAAGTCGCACAGAAACAAGGACGCACGTGAACAAAAAAAAATGTGTATGCCAAAAGGAAATGCCAACTCTTGCACGGCTTTGTCATTCTTTGTGTTTTCTTTTGCAGCTCAGTCTTCTGTGTTTGCATCTCTCCTTCCTGTTTCTATTTAATGCTCCGTTTCATACCACTGCCATAGCAACTAGCAAATCAACCTGCCGTTCTAATTTTCAATGATCATTTTTGCAGCATCATGTTTTGTCATTGCAGACTTCCGACCTATCACATTTCTTGTAGTGCGTGATGGCCCCGCTCACGTGTATAGTCACTGCAATTCGCTGCATCTATGGTGTAATGCTGCTTTGTCGACATTCTGTTTGTGATGCCACGGTCACTAGGAACGAGAAGCGCAGAGCTTTAAGCAAGTTGATGTTACTATGTAGTATGCATTCTTCCTGTGGTGGCTAGACTGCCATACTTGTGGTTTCTTTGTGTAACTGGTGCAATACTTTTTTGTTTCGCAGTTTTCATAGGCGATTCCAGTTGCCAGAAAAGCAGAAGGCCTTGAAATGATGAACCAGTGATCGAAATGGGGTGTTCTTTGATGAAAAAGAAATGTTAAAGCCATTACTATAACATAGAAATTAGTACTTTTGGGGATTCCGTTCTTTATTTCTATCTCTGTGTTGTGTACAGGGCTAGGGGAGCTTTGCAAGTTGACCCGCCCATTTAGTTCTATTCGCTTAGTATGTGATAAGAAACATCAGGTTAGATATGTAGATTGTGTGTGTTGCGTTGTGTACATGTTCTTGTTATCGTGTGGAAAATATTACATAGGACAGACCAAGCGGTGTCTTAATGATAGACTACGGGAACATGCTTACAACGCGAGAAATAAACTTTCAGCGGGAGGGTTCTTGGCGGCGCACTGCAAGGGGTGTGGGTGCTCCCCTGATCTGTATAGCTGCACCGTTATCAGCAGGTCTCGCAATCAGCTGACACGTGAGATCAAAGAAGCCGAGGCAATAGAAAGAATGGGAAACTTGTGTGTGAGTTCACCTTCGATTGCTTTGACAGATAAGGAAATGACGTTTCTTGGGATGACACCACGTGCAAGATGAGTCGTGTTTCTACGCATGTATAAGATGGGTGTCAAGGGCATGAAATAAACAGTTGGAAGTTTAGCGCCTACCTGTCTTGACGTCTCTGTATTCTTTCCTCTTTCCTTTTCATATGTACCGCGCTATTAGAAGCTAAGTTCATGTACAGGGCTGCTTTTGAGCGATATACAAAATTGCCAATTTTCAGCTTTGCCACGATACTATACAAGTCGGGTCCTACAGAATGAAGCAAGCATCTTGACTTGTGCTACGGAAGTTTACAAGTGGGCAGCAAAAAGTGAGAAGGTGATAGGAAAGTACTTTAGGATCTCGGCTCGGAACAGCTGCTTCTATTTTGCATATGGGTGTTGCGCAGTGATTTTAAAAGCAGTTAACTCCTCTGAATTACAGATGTAGGTTGTAGTGCATAACAGTTGTCTTGAATGACTGCTTCAATGTTTAGTTTCGAAATGGTTTTTTTTCGAGGGGCACACTTTTAAATCATTTAAATGACCTTGCTCTAGTTAACAAAGTTCTTATAACAACAGATGTTTCATTTGAATTATGAGATGTTATAAATTGATCAAAAGACAGAGTCCAGAATATCTGATTTACAGTATTCTTAATCTTATTATATCAAGTATAAAATGAACCCAGATGTGCATTTAGTCTAGTGAAGGTTTTGGGGTATGTGTATAGTATTTAGAAAAAAGTTTAAATACAATTGTTCGTTGGACACCACTTTCTCTGCTCAACCGGCATAAGGTATTTATCTATCTGCTGCTGTAATGTTCCCTAGGACCCTGTTATCCCGATAAAATTAGTTATTTTGCCAACACTAAGCGCTGCATTTTGGTCTTTCTGAGCGATTACACTTCATTTGAATAAACTCGCCCAACTTATAACAACTTGTAGATCGCCCTTTGATGGTGAACCCTCAGAGGACCGTTGTCTAGTCTGCTAGTCAAGGCCAGCGTAAAGTTGGCCACGAAAATGTGACGTGCATTAACAGAAGACTTGCGTGTATTAATTTGGCACATGAATTCGCCTTGTGGAAAAACTAGTAATAGCAGGTTTGTTGGTGACAGGGGTGTTTCCGCGACTTATTTAGACTGTTTTAGCCGTGTGTACGCTGAAGTACAAAGTACACAGCACAACAACATGTCGTTCGGCACGTCATACATATGCAGTGTGTATCACGCCTGTATCTTACAGATACGGTCGCAAGTGAATCCCGAGACAGCAATATCAACGAAAAATTGAAATTTCTTCAAGCACAGTCAGGAAACCCAGAACTGCCTCAGTTACTTTTTTGTAGAACAGGTGTGGGTAGGCTATTAGACGCTTTTCGAAAAAGGGCGGCCCTAGCACCGCAGACGCGAACTACAGTCTGCCGCCATTGTGAGGGTACCACAGCAGACGATGCAGGATGTGTGTCCCAGCGACGCTGATGCTGTTTTCTTGCAGCGCACACAGACCCTTCTTGCGTTCCTGCAAGACGTGGACCGCGTCGGGAGGGCACGCCGATGAGAGTCTCTTGCAGGCCGGATCCATGCATTGCCAGTCGTAAGAAGCCAAATTACTCGCCCAACCTGTTGAAGGGTACAAAACATTGCTCTTGTGCAGCGGAAGCAGCTCAGAAAGCTTATCGTAGAGTAAGAGTACTAGGAGCTCGTTCAAGCTAGAAAGCGGTGCAATTGCAGCGTGTGATACCGAGAACTAGCCGCCAACCCAAACATCACAGAACTTGCGCATTTGACGGCTCGATTTGCATGCCCTCATGATGGCGCTAGCTATCCCACACTCTTTTGCGAAGCGAAACTGACAGAAAGCTCACCGTCTGGTGGCGTATTTATGAAAAGGGTCTATAGCACTTGAGCCTGCATATCTTGACCGCAACATACATAAAAATAACCTTGTAGAACTTGTAGTCTATCGTTTGCTCGCAAATGCATGCTAATTATTCTTCTACGGAATTGCGCTAGCACAGTGCTAATTCTGAACTATGTTGTCAAAAAACATGCACCATTTGAGGCACAGCAGTTAACTAGCGAAATGTTTTAGTGAACATGTAACCTGACAGGGAGTTACAGGACCGTGCTTCACGCCCATTATTTACTTAGATGCGAGTAGTTAGTAACGTCACTTAAAAGTGTGAAGGCAATATTGTGGTGCATTTGTTGTTCCCTACTGTACTCACGTATGAACTGAATGCAAATATGTCGTTTTTATGCATGAGAGTGGGCCGTCGCTCAATTGTGAAATATGAAACTTGTGTTCTGTGCGTTTGAGGTGATATCAAGTGCTGTCATTGCTCATGATAATAGTGACTGCGTGTTTCTGATATTTTAGGTGTTTTATTCTTGATAGTTAATAGAATGTTTTTTTTTAATCAGGTGTGATAGATGGCACATTTGCAACCTTTTAGCTGAATTGTCCAAACAGGTGGACATCACTCTCACAGGTAATTGGAATGTGGATATCACCGATAGGCACAGTTGCCACCAATGAACTGATTCGGCACACGAAAATAATAAGCTTGCAACAAAAGTTTCATCTAGCACCAGTTCTGAGATGAGCGTATTCAAGGTACAGTGGCAAAACTAACTGGTGTTTCATCTTTCTTTTCAGCCTAACTCATTTTTCATACATTGCAGGTTGACAATACTAACTTGAATACAAACGCATTTCTTCGCAGAATTCTGGATCACATGCTTCAAGACTGGTGGTATTAATTGCAATGTGTGCCTTAATTAAAGCAATAACCTTGAAAGTGAATTAGCCTAGTATTGCACGTTCTTTATACCATTCTAAACTCTCCTTGCTGACTCTAAGGTTGCGGGTTTGATCCCGACTGCGCCGGTCGCATTTCGATGGAGGCGATACCGTAGATTGTGCGATATGAAATGGTACTGTAGAACTGCACGTTAAAGAATACCAGACAGTTGAAATTTGGGACGTAAAATCCTACATATTGTGATAACTAACAGCAGCGGCATCAAGGCTCCACTGCGCAAGGAACTAGCTGGGCGAAAAGAAGACGAAGCTAGAATAAGAACAGCTTGCCCAACAACGGGTGTTGTATCTTGTTCTCCATCTTTTATTACTGACAATATTATCTAATTTATCCTGTAAGTAGTGTCCATACCTTTGGGCAATTCAGCTCCAGGAGTGGAAATGTGCTGTTCCCACTTGCGATCTCTAATAATTCTGTGAATTCTTAAAAAAATGCACCTTATATGTATAGTATGTGCACGTGCACTTGGATCACTGCGTTATATTTCACTCATTTCGAATGTACACAGCGTGTTAAAGATGAACCCAAGGAGTTGAGATCTTGCAGCGGCTGTTATAAAATGCCTTTACCTTTGGAATGCTCAGTAATGACTTGGACAAGTGTGAGCTTTTCTTGGTAACTGTGCTTTTTTTGTTTGTAAAGCTGCAACACAGCAATGTGCAATGAACATTTTTTTTTGTTCTTATGACGAAAAATTTCAGCATACTGTAATCGTGTGCAGCAACATATGTACAGTATTGTACATCGAATGGCAAAACACTCAAACCGCGATATAACGAACTATCTGTTGTAACTAAGTGAGTGAATAATAGTTTTGTTGTAGATGCAGTGTTAAGAATATACATTTAAAATGAAGTATTTGCATGACAGCTTTGAATTTGTTATAACGAGGCTCAAGTTTACTTCCATGTGCTCAAAGCGTTGAAATGCGACTGTGTATGTGCGGCTTCTTCAATGGGTTCCAGTTCATGATTTTATTAGATGGCTGCATACACATTTTATCAGTTAATCGACAATTCATGAATAAACTTGCTGCGCGAAGGCATATGACATCTTTGAGTTCAAAGCATTTACATTTAATTGAATATTGTCAAGCTTAATTGCATAGTTTTAATGCGCACAAGCGTGTTATTGGATGTTATACTAAGAAATGTACTGTGTGCATTAATCACTATTCAATATTCTTCTACGCGGGTGATTTGTAACATGCACTGCGTTGCATTCTTGTGTTTTCAAAAATTATTTGAGTGCAAACAAGCGGCACATTCACACATGCACACACCCAGGCACCAGACACTTACAATGCTAGTCTTACATGTTGTATGATCATTGCATATGTTTGGTGCATGGGCGTGTGCATGCGTGATCAAGCCGTATGTTCGGGCTCAAATAATTTTGAAATAGCCACTAGCCAAGAAACAAGTTTTTATAGCGTTCACAAGATTTTTGAATGCTATTGGAAACTGTTGTGCTTGAATATGCCCATACACAGACAGTTATTTGCGAAGCATTATAAATCTTGTGTAGCAGTTTTGAGACAATATTGTACATACAACGAACATCCAGTGTTCTTTTTTTTCCCTTTTGTGATATGTTTGTATCGCTTCACTATTGATTAAAGATTTTTTTGTTTGCATTACACTGAATCGGCCCTTGTCATTTCACGCAAGTTGAATATTATTGCTGTTTTAAGAGTGCTTTCAGTGGCGTAAGTGTGAATTTACTCATGGCTACTGGTGCTTTTGGTGCCTACTTCGAAAACATATCTGCAGCTTCAAGCCTGTAGTGTGAACTGTACTAGAGTTTTGCAAAAATCAAATGAGATAGTACAGCACTGCAGAAAGAAAAAGGCAGTAGTATGCACTAGCCGTGTAAAGCTTAAGCACTAGCCGTGTGATCTCAGAAGCTTAACGCGTCCTCCTTGGCCGATGACAGGTCTTTCCTTGGCGTAGACAAAGATTAGGACCACTACCAGTCACAGACCATGATGCAACAATGTCCAAACTCCAGTGCTAGATCTAATATTCAAAGCTAGCTGTGGTAACCCCGGTAAAAGCATGGACGTTTCATAGCTCATACTCGCTCGTGTGGTGGGCAAACCCAGCATGGTGGCTGAGCGGACTGTCTTTGTTGGTGGGCGATAAGCAACAGCAAGAGCTTTACGAGTAAAGCTCTTTTTTCACCCGAAAGTCACCACTAATAGCTATAGTAATTCATAAAAATTTTCATTGTCCAGTAGACCTTCTCTACTAAAGTAATTATTTGTGTACTAATTACACTAACAATTTCAGTGTCAACACACAGGCAAACACGAATGCAGGCTTTCAAAATAATAGCGTGACAAACATTGCAAAAAGAACTGTACCGACACGCTGACTTGCAATAAAAAGTGTTCAGAAATGCAGATTTCCATTGTTGCTGCTGCTGGTTGATTATGCCCATACACTTTGTTATGTGTGGGCCTTTTAACAATCCACTTCATGCACAATTTGTGCAGCACGACATCTGGTGTGATTCTACGGTTTTTCCACACAA
Organism: Rhipicephalus annulatus; assembly: GCA_013436015.1. Classification (NCBI taxonomy): domain Eukaryota; kingdom Metazoa; phylum Arthropoda; class Arachnida; order Ixodida; family Ixodidae; genus Rhipicephalus; species Rhipicephalus annulatus. The sequence goes on from WOVY01005652.1 coordinate 229,031, forward strand.
CATTAAATATGTTAGCATGATTCCCGAGACGACACAGCACCTGTGTAGCTTTTTCTTTTTTCGAAACAGTTTCAAGCCCCGGCATGGCTCCATGGTAGAACGCCTGCTTGCATGCAGAAAATCAAAGTTCAATTCTTGCTCAGATGCATGGTTTTTATTCACATCCACACAACGATTTTTTGTTCATGGGAAATGCCAATTTTTCACTCGCAACCAATGATGCCGATGCGAAACACGAATTCCCGAGACACAAGCTACTCGATGCCATCACATTGAAGTCATGCGGCAAAGTGCATCAGTGTCTAAAACTTAAAGCGGCACTAAAGAGCAAAATGATTTTTCGTGTGTTAGTAAAAAATTATTTCACAATTCTGACAACTCCACTTGTATTGAGTCACAAAATTCCGCGAGAAAACGTGCGAAAAAAAAAAAATGCAGGCGGAGACGCCACCTTCCAATTCCAGCTCCAAACAACACGACGTCATAAATTTCTAAGGCATCTACTGCATCCTAAGCTGCTTCTAACAGATAAAATTGAAGTACAGTGTCATCTGTTAATGCCATAGACCTAGCATACGAAGTTTCAAAAAATTTCATAACGCCAATGTCTCGAAAATACAAAAAATATGTTATAAAATTTACGACTGTCATATGTAGATATTTTAACGCAAAATTTAAAAATGAAACTTCAGCCTTGATTTTGTCAACTAATAATGAACTTATGATAGTGAAACATATGGCACTAAAGTTCTTCAAGTGCAGTTCGTGAATTTAAACCATCACCGTTTCCCTTTGTGCGACTTTAAAGATCTCTTACATTAAGTTGTGATGGCACTTGAAATATGAGGTGTATTTGAAAAAATCTGCAGCTCATCAACTGCCAATGCTACGGGGGAGATCCAACACCGCCACCCTCATCCCCCAACAAAGCTTTCAGCTTTGCATGTGTATCCGGGTGTCCCAGCTTTTTTTATTCTTGCTCGAATCAGTAACTGGGTTGTAGGCCACCTCAAACAACCACAGAATGAAGCATTTCTTTTGTGCTGAAATATTCGTGGTCATTTTTTTCAGAGAAAAACCGAAGCACACGACATACGCCTAATATGAAAGCGTCGTGCACCAAATCTTGTGGTTGATACATGGCAGCATTTGTTCATGCTTGATGATGGATGAGTCGGTGCCTTTTCTGATGCACATACATCAAATAATGCGAGGCCCTGTACAATGAACGAGCACAGCCGTGTAGTAATCAAACAATGCTCGAGAAGTGGCACAAGGGCGTGCATATAGCATTTCATATTTGGTGCATTTCGAGCACTTTCGCTCTCGTTCGAAAAAAAAAAACAGGAAAATAGACTTCAGTACAAAAGGACTGCTGGAAACTAGAGCTACTTGAGACGGCCTATAATGCAAAGTTAACAATTTACTGCTTTGAGTGGGAATAAAAAGGCTGGCTAATTAAAGTTAGTTATTTATTGGTTAGGGTGTTTGTACACGCGGTACCGCTCAAGTACAAAGGGGTGAAAGCTAGAACATTCCTTGGAGTGCATGTTTTTAAAGAAAATGTTGGTTATACTTTAGTTTATCAATATGGCACAACTAACCTTAGAATAATTAAATGTTCATATATGCTGTAATTACGCTTAATTTCTACACACACACACCAATATGTACACACATCAATCATCACTTTCCCAATCGCTAGCTAGCCTTTACTTCTCAGTGAGGACTTCAATTGTGCAGCAAAAGAAGCCAAAGAGCAAGCATCCTCCAGTCTTGTCTTTATTCAGGCCAAAGCCTTATGTGCCTCATAAAACAGAAAACAGAGCTGTCGGCAGCGACAGACTCGCGGCGTGGTGGATGAAATAAAGAAAGCATCATTACGAAATGATGTCACGGTGACGTCACAAATCACAAACATTTGTGACGTCATGTCATGCAACGCCACACGATGGTATTGTAGCGCCCTCCTTTGGGCGGCAAAGAAAAGCGAAGTGTGTGCCGCATTCTCAAGAGAAGAAAATGAAGACGGCGCTTGCTTCGCAGTGGCACAATCAACCATAACTCGTGTTCCCTCCTCTCTTATAGTACATCAACTGAGAGCAAAAAATGGCATTCACATTTGAGTCGTCCAAGGTGAATGAATGCGCAAACCCCGAGAGATTTTTTTCGTCCACCTGGAAATTTCCCTCATAGCTAACGCCGTATTTTTGCTCACAACAAAAGCGGCCATCGACAGCGAAATTTCAGCGGAATGAGCTATTTAACGCGGTCGCATTAAAGCGCAGCGTGTCGTCTTTCTGAGCTGGAAGCATTAGGTAATGTTTACATAACCTAGAATGCAGCTACGTTGCTTTAACATCTCCACGCATGTTTTGAATGAATAAAACATGGACACGCAGTTTCATTGTTCGTCATTTATTATGGCTTATACAGGATATTAGTCGTCGGGCTTCTTCGAGACCATCAAGTGGCCGTATTTACAGCTCGACACTAACTCGAACAAGCATGGAAGAAAAAAAGTGGCGACCTCTCATGGCTAGAAAATCTGGGCCATGGATGACACACACACACACACAGTCGCTTGCTTTGGCCACGTCACACTTCTTTCTGCTGCACTGCTTGTGAAGCATGCGGCCAAAGTACACATCTCTTGTGCTGTTTTGTACTTGGCTTGCCACATTATCGTTGGAGTGGCGGGTGCCTTCTTTGTTTGTAGCCACTTAGCAACTGCAGCTGCAGGATGGCAACACTGCACGAACCAGCTTTGTGGAGAAACATGTTAAGTGTTGCACTAAGGTGCCTTATGATGGCTAAAAAAAATCACTCGCTCATTTATGGTTAAAATTTCACACACAGAAAGCATTTCGTCACAAATGGGTACAGTATCCCAATACAGTTCTTTTATATACTATTTACAGTTGAATCTCGCTGTGACAAAGTTACAACAGACACGAAAACGACATCAATAATTCAGAAAATCCATAATAAACGTATATTCACTACACTATGCTAATGACAAGGTTGTTCTTGATCAACTTCATAAATAGTGATACATCATTATATGAAGTATCCCTAATTAATTCATTCATTGTATGAATTCGCTCTACTGCGTCATGCTCAGTAGAATCTTTCTAGTACAGCAGCATTTCTTTCACCAGCTAGCAACCTACCCAGCCAGCCGTGACAGTAACGGACATGACGAAACAAATGCAACAGCCAATCGCAGACGATGCTTACGCAAAGAAAGTTCTACAAACACTAGCCAACAGTGTATGATGTAATGGGAGCAGGCGCACACTCACTAGTGGCACCACATTATTCTGCACATTAGAACTGCCCTTGCTGTACAGTCACAAGCAATATGAAAAGGAACATGGAATAAACTTCAAATAGACATAGTGACACAGTGCGATTGCCAAGCTTAAAAATGTTCGCAACACTAAATAATCAAGCAGAGCATTCTTTGCAAGTCAATACGCTAGATACTTGACAGCATGCAATGCGTCACTGTCACACAAGGCTAATGTTCCCTTTCATATTGCACATGGCTGTAGCTTGGCATGTACGCCTTTGACAGGAGCTGCCACCACTTCCATCACTGAAATGAATTATATTTGGGCTGTCACACTGCCGCATACAAAGCATTCTTTTGATAAAGTTATTCTGGACGAAATGTAAAAGGTAGGTACTGCACTTGAGCAGGGCATTCAACAAAACTCGTTGCAATGTTCAAAGTTTTGCGAAGAAGGTGAGCGCAAGAAGTAGGTAGTTCAGCCACAATAACCACTGAGTTCTCTAAGTAACACACGATAGTGTGTGCTTCAGACTTTTTTCTTCCATGTGTACAAAAAAAGAAAGGAAACCTGGGAAGAGAAACTAAGTTAGCCAAGGCACAAGTGATGAATCTACGGAAAACATAAACAGAAACTATGCAAATGAGCAAACATGGTAGAGGCTTGCTCTGAAACTGCAAAGCAATAGTTCACCTACAATGCTTGTCAACGGAGAAAAAGAATATTCAACAAATCAAGAACTATTCTTTGTTCTGAAGCACGCACTTAAATTATGTGTAGTATTGTCATTTTTCTACATTTAAGCTGGTCAAACATTATAACCTTTGTTCTCTCACAAGCCTATGCAATATTTCTGTGCACATAACTTACCTATGCATGGCCAGATGACGGGATAAGAAAAAGAGAAACTGCGTGCAAATGTAACCTGTCAAGAGCACATCAGACGGCTGAAACCGCTGTCAAAAGCAAACCAACCCAACTTTAAGAATGAGGTGAAACTCCAGAAATGATTACTTATGCCACCAGTTGCTGCCCAGGTTTTGAAGGGTGGCTTTGCAATAGCACACCACACTCTGCTGTGAAGTGCTTGGTCCACGCAGCCGCATGCAAACACAGAACACCCTGCAGTGCCTGATTTTTGTACTAGAGAATTTAAAGAACCTTTTGTGTGCATACAGTACTCCTTCAAAGCATCAGATTCTGCACTGCAAAGACACATGGCTTAAAGACAGCAGCATGCCAAGCATGAAACAGAACAAGCCACAGCACACATTTTCGTCACAAAAGTGCATGTTCTTCGACACACACCTCCCGCTATTAGAGAGCAAGAGGATACCGCTGTATGTATTATTTAAAAAAAGACTCTACTAATGGCTAATAAAACGCTTCGGTAAAGTGCTCTCTAAGCACCGAGCACACATTTCGTACGAGATCAGCCAACCTGACAGTTAGGGCGTGTTATGTTCTCGGAACACCACCATCACAAAAAAGCAGACTTCTCGATGCTGACTTGGAAGCGCGACCAGCATGGGCCTCCGTCAGAGCATCGGACACGGAGGAAAGGCAGTCACTGCACCAAGAAGAAGTTTTCTAAGCACAGACGAGCGCGCTCTCACCGCTCTCCACAACTGAGCTCCCGTAGCATTAGAATAAAGACGGGAGACAAGTCGTGCTGACTTTTAAAGTGCTCGGACAGTCGCCACCGTGGGGCGACACGTGGGTGACACCCCCATGGCATGGGTGGCGGATGAATGCCGTCATGGATAGCCGCGGTCAATCAGAGCTGGCGGTCGAAATTCAGGTACGTCTTGAGCCGAGGCGGCAGGGGCAGCTCGAGAATCCTCTGGCGCAGCAAGGGAGGACGCTCCTGCAGCTGCTGCTGCTGCACGGTGATGGGGCAAAATAATCAAACCAGCACTCCTATAACGGTCCACAAACCTTCGGCCAGATTAACCCCGCACTGAGGGATGAGGTTTCACTTAGAGGCGAAGCAGTGGATCAGTTTAGATTGATAAACTGCACTCTTAAAAACTTCGCTATCATAAGTTTATAATTAGAGGAGCAAATCGAAGTTGAAGTCTCGTTTTTAGACTTCGCGGCAAAATCTCCGCGTGAGACGTCACTGATTTTGACGCGTATTTTTTCGTATTACGGCGATATTGAGGGAACGAAATTGTTTGAATAACGTCTAGCCTATGGCTCCCTCAAAATAAAATGTACTTCATTTGCACTGATTAAGAACCATGGTGGCCCTAGTCATAGAGCTTCCTAAATTAACTAGAGGAAACCCTGGCACTGCGATTGTACAGCTACCACGAAAATTATGGGTGTGACACGAATTTGCGCAGTGTTCATGCTTGTGGGCGATGAACACACTTGTGGCTTCATTTATTGCTGCGTTTTGGTTTTGTTTCGAAGGAAAGAACACACCATTTTTTTGCTTCGTGACCAGATTTGAAGTGGTAAGCCTAAAGGTTAAGGTGATGAAGCGTGGCTACCGAACATTTGCCAATTGTGGTTTCGTGACAAAGGAGCTTCAAGCCACGCGAAGCCAGAAGGAACATAAAGTACAAAGACTAGGCAAATCTATGTCATACCCACAATTCCTATGCTGGCTGAAGCGTTATGGGTTGCAGCTCCCGTAGACACTAGCGCTAGAGTTTTCTCTGGTGTATATTTAGGAAACTCTATGGCCTTACTGGTCTACGTTAAAATGTATGACATACCGACAACTGGTGCCAGAACTGCAAAGGTGGCACCACCAGCCACACTTTCTTTCGGCGTGTCTTCTAGCAGCAAGCATGATGCTTTTGGTATCGTAAAATAGTATTTTTTTTACTAATATGAGAAAAATCGTTTTGCCCTGTAGTGTCCTTTTGAAAGCTCATGGCTCAATATAGTGCCTGATGTGAACATTACCGAGATGCTCACTCCCTTTTCACTTTACACGCGTTCACGTCAGTCTTTATATCCAGTCCGATGGTCTCAACAGGCATTGCGTTCACGCTGGGTGTTGGATCTATGTGGAGTGTTAAGCTTACACAGGGCATTAGATTTACGTGGCATTACGTTCACATCAACCGTTGCATTCACACTAGGCGTTACATTTACGCTGAGTATTAAGCTGTTCAAGTGAAACGTTGTGGGGGATAGTGTGGGCATTTAGGTTATGCTTAGAGTAAGAAGAAGTATTACTCCACATGCTGACTGGTTGGTTCAAGTGATACCACAATCTGGCCACAGCGAGCAGAAAGGTAATGCGGGGAGGAGCAGTTGCCCGCATGCATGGCTGAGTGGTTAGTTTGCTAAAACCGATTTGCCCAGTGTGTACGTCATCTGATGAGATATGAATAAAAAAAAGCCCAGTTTTTTTTTACTTGCTGATGTCAGAGGTTCAGCAGCATTCTGTCAAGTGTCTATCTTGCCTTAGCACCTTCATAGTCATCTCCACAGGTAGACCTCAATTTGAAGCATTGCATCTCAACTAAATAAAATGCCCCTACTTTTCAATAACTGTCAGGCATTCCTACGGCAATATGTTAGTTGAAAGGCACTATAACATATGAGCATACACTAGAAGTGAGTATTTATGAAGTCGTCATTCCAAAATGACGGACACAAAAAAAATCCGTAAAGGAGCCTGACATGCTCAGTGTGTTCTGTACAAGGTAGCCCGTATCATGAATACTTAGTTGCCAGTTTTTCTAGATTTTAATATCAGCAAGAGAGAAAAAAAAAGGAGAAGAAAGCATCAATGCAAATGTAAAAGTTCTTGCTGGCTGAGTCAGTCGATGATGAAGGAACTTGTTACTGCACTATCATGTACTCCCTAGCGCTGTGGAACTTGACAGATGTGCACCGAGAGCTTAGACAGTGCTGGAACTGGAAGGCAACAGACACAATCGCCCCCTGCCAGCATGATGACACCTTAATTACAATTACAGCCTCAAACTAGCCACCTTGTTTAGGCCAGACAAAATGTGAGGAGCTTGCACGAGCTTCGCATGTTGTCCATCAATGACGATGGGTCTGCGGCCCTTCAACTTCTTGAAATTGGGGTGAAGTATCCAATAATAATGATAATTTCTCGGGTTTAATGTCCCAAAACCGTGATATGTTTATGAAAGACGGCGTAGCATAGGGCTTCAGAATTTCAACCACCTGGAATGCTTTAACGTGCACTAAAATCCAAGTATATGGGCCTCAGGCATTTTCACCTCCACTGAAAATGCGGCCACCGCAGCTGGAATTCAATCTCGCTTGGGACGTTAATCCTCAGCTATTATTATTATTTCATATTATTATTATTATTATTATTATTATTATTATTATTATTATTATTATTATTATTATTATTATTATTATTCAACGGATCATAAACAGTGCCAAGCATGGACCTTCTTATCCTGAAACTTTGTATTCCAACTGAGTGCAGTGTGTGATGGCACCAAAAATGCAAACACAAAACGTTGCCAAGGGTTGCACCAATAGGAGGAGCTCAACGCAAACACAGGCACAGCAAAAATTCTTAGAGCGACCAGAAACGAGATAGTAAATATGTTTTCAGAAAGCCATAACTCCAAACAACGTCCATGAGAATGCCAAATATGAAGTGCACAGGTGTGGGCTTGAGCATGTTGCAGTAAACTAGTTGAAATAGAAACAATCGTCAAGCTACATATTCTGAAGGCATTGGTCATAAAGCGTAGTAGAATAACAGTTTTGACATATGTGTACATACGTTGTACACATATGTAACCTTGACATAAGGTGTAACCTTGACGTAACGAATAATTCATCGTATATAGGCTGGCCTGTCAGTACCTCGGGCACCTCTAACATTATTGCAAAAGCCCAAATAGAATGAATTCACCTTTATGACTGTTGCACACAAACACACATGGACGATACAGGGCAACACAGTGAGCAGCTCTCGTCCTTGTGCAGGTTTTTTTTTTGTCCCAGTGTTTTTGCCCATAACAATCATAAAGATACACGATTGCACTTCCACTCATACGACTACCCTCTTGAGATTCTGGCCAAAAGTGCAGATGTGAGGGGGTGGGCTTAAAGTGCCCTTAAACCACCTCAGTTAAAATGATAGTTTTTTATCATTTGAAGTAAACGCCTGCAGAGTCCAGAATTCCCTCACGATCAACAGTGTCAAACATGGTAGCGCTAAGAGCCACCCGTGCCCCTCCCCCCTTTCCACATATTCAAGGAAACAATCTCCTCTCCTCTACAGGCCTTTCGGTAATTCTTGGTATTTGCCGGGACATTGACATTCTCTTCCACCCACGCCATTCCCAAATAAGAAACTGCTTGTTTGCTCGCAGGTCTTCCTCCTCGCACAGTGAGGAGGAGCACTCGATCAGGGGGAGATACGAACCAACGAACAGAGCATAGCTAAGGGAAAAGAGAAACGAGGGAGCGCCTCTTATGAATCATCAAATACGTGTAACTCCGCTATTACGGCATCGTTTCAAGGAATTCTCATGGCTAAGTGTTTCTTGAGACTCGTGCACAGCTGCAACCTCACAACTTCCATACTTACTAGGCTTGTGCGAATAGTGAATTGTAGGTTCGAAGCAAATTCAATGCGAATAGTGATTTTGGTCAAACAATTTCCGAATTCAAATAGTATATATGACATATAAAAAAATATTTATCATGACCTAAGTCACTTGCACGACTGACTGATATGATTAATTGATATGTGGGGTTTTACCATCCCAAAATGTGATAAGGAGAGAGGGGGGTAGTGGCAGGTTCAGAAAATTTCGACCACCTGGGGTTCTTTAACATGCAGCGAAATCTGAACACACGGGTCCTACATCATTTTTGTCTCCATCAAAAATGCAGCCACTGCAGCTGGAATTAGATCCCGCAACCTGCTGGTTAGTAACCTGCACAATATTTTTTTAAAATTGAAATAAAGCCTTTATGCAAATGCCTTCCTTTTTTTTTCATTCAAAGGAAGTTGAAACAACTTTGAGTAGTAGTAGCATTTGAATTTCTGTAGGATATGAGTGATAAGCTGTAAAACACGTAACATTTAAAAATTTATTATGCTTAGAGCATGTGGATCCTCATGACAGTTTTATGCTTAAAAAAAAAGATAATCGATTTGCGAGTAATATGCTGAATTTGAAGTCAGGCTTCACGACAGAGCGAATTTGTCTTAAATAAATGCTTTCACAGCTTAGCACCCCTATATGGCAGTGAAAGCACCTTTACAAGCAATTAGGTGCGAATTAAGGGGGGGGGGGGGGGGACGTACCGTATTTACACGATTGTAAGACGACTCGAATGTAAGACGACCCCCCCAAAATCGCATCTCAAAAAAAAAACTCACGTAGGCCGCAAGCTTCGCCTCTAGTTCCGGAAAGCGGCCAGACTTTGGCCCGCGAAAGCCACGACTCTTGGAGTCGCACGAGAAAATTTCCTCGCGCTGAAGCCGCCACTTCCGCACCACACATTCACCGATTCCGAACTTTCCTCCTCATGTCACGGCACTCATGTCAGACAGAAGTGACTCGAGAGAGCCTGTCGTGGACACAAGCGACAGGAGCACGCGGCGACGCGCCCGCTTAGAAAATTGTATCACAAAGAGGAGCTCTTCCGTCAACTACCAATACCCCCCCTACGGCGGCTCTTCCATCAATTACCGGTGCTTCCTCAAGAGCCGTGCGCTCGTCATAAAGGCACTCGTAATGCGCGCAGTAGATGCTAAAAAAGAAAAGCTTTTGTATAAGCATGCAGAAAACTATGCGCTTTGGGTTGAGCGGGAAACTATTCGAGATGACAATACATATGGTTCGATTTCGATTCTAAGACGACCCCCCAACATTGGATTGTCAAATTTGAAAAAAAGGGTCGTCTTACAATCGTGTAAATACGTACATTTCGAAACAAACTTTCTTGTTTACTGTTGGATGTTGATGAAAATTGGCACAGACAGTAAAAATTACCTCACAGTGCTTTCATAAAATTTTTGATGCGATAACACAAAAACTTATTGTGATACAAATTATTTCTTCCTTGAACCTCGTGCAGGGGCTGGCAGATTTATAAAACGATAAAAACAGTTGGCAATTATTGAACGCACAGGTAAATGTATGCTGAAGGGGGCAGCATTTTCAAAATAATTTTTTTGCAGTTTGTAGTTGCCACGAAAAATTCTTTAGGGAGTAAAATGGAAAACCTAGATCGCAGCCCCCCAAAGCACAGTTCAAGGAGCGTTATAAAACAAACGGAATCAAAATCTGTGCAGTGGTTGCCCAGATATCTGCTCCACGAGCTGAATATAATGCCAAAAAAACAGTATTGAAAAAACTGCGTTTAAAGTTTCACCTTCTTTTAACGTTTCTAAAACAGCTAAAAATTGTGATCTTAGGTTTGTCTTGTGATATTTGACTCAGTATGCCTTGGTTGCCTATATTTTTTTAATAACCCTTTTTTTTTTATCTACAAAGAACAAGTATGGATTTCAAACCAAGTTCTTTGTATCAAGGAGTAGTGTGATAGTAGGAATGACAGCATAGATTGCAATTAAATGAGGCCATATACTGAAGTGATTAAACTTTTTTGTGCTCAAGCTGTCATTAGCATAATTAGATACTTCTTAATTACAAATAAAATAATCACTAGACATTTTTTTACAGAAAGAAGTTTATTATGGCTCACACCATGACAGCCTATGCCTCCTTTCCAAATGACTAACAGTTATGGGCAGACAACTGGTGGCACAGAAACTTTTTCAGCAGTTTATTTAATGACGCGAGTCGAGCATATAAGATCTCTTGCCCCTGCTTCATACATGCTTTTCTACAACTCCAGCCATGAAACGCATGATCATACCGGTCACAAAAACACTTATCTATGATGCTTTCATTGTCTCAGAACATTCATAGACGCTCGCGGCGATACTAAGCAAGGCCCCAAGCACGTCTAAATTGCATCACAAAAGCTTATTGACAGTCCTCCATATGACCGTGAGGTGCGCGGACACATGGACAGCGCAGCCGGCGCGTGATGCACTTGCCGGCAGCGTTCGGTGACGATGTGCGAAATGTGTACCAACGATGACAAAAAACTGGCGTGCACTGCACTTGGTATCGCACTTTCTAATGCCAACACGTGCACTGCGCTTGGTATCGCATTTTCGAATGCCGACGTGCGAAACTGCTAGCTGCTGTTTTGAGCAATTCTTGGCAGTAGAGAGGGGGGGGGGGGGGGTTCACGAGCTTGACAGTGGGGTCTGATGCCAATGCGTAAAATGCTTGCCCGCTGTTCCAAGAAACCAGCGAGTGATGTGTTAAATTTGAAGTCACGCTTCATGGCAAAACGAATTTGTCTTGAATAAATGTTTTCACAGCTTAGCATCCCTATACTGCAGTGAAAGCACCTTTACAGGCAATTAGATGCGAATTACATATAGAAACAAACGTACTTTCGAACAAACAAATCGTTGCATACGAAGAGGCATGTTGCCACGAGTTCTCTAGCACGGTGTTCTTGCCTGCAAAGTTGGTCTAGCCGTCAGCGGAGTTAGGCCAAAAGACAACTCCAATAACGCACCGCACTTGGAAACCACGCGTCCGCTCGTAGTAATCTGATCGTGAATACGCTAACAGCTTTGTTGCTTGCGAAGAAGCACGTTGCCACGAGTGCATTAGCGCTTTGTTCATGCCCGCAGTCTTGCCAGCGGTGGAGTTCTGGCTTGAAGACGACTCCGTTGACGCGCCGCGCTCGTACACTGCGTGCCCACTCGCGATGATGTGCCGCGCTCGTAGACCACGTGCCCGCTCCTAGTAATCTGATCGTGCATCCGCTTACAGCTTCTAACTAAAGCGTAATATTATCCCAAGTGATCGTCGAGCCGTGAACATGTCACGAAGTAGCGATTTTTGACAACCATGTTTTCCCGACGCACAAGCAGCAGACGACGATCTCCTGGAGCGAGCATCGGGATAATGGCGAGGCGAGGTGGGGCAACATGGCGGCCACAGCCAACCAGGGGCCTCGAAACGACCTTCAAATATTTGTTTTTTGTGCGCTTGTTCTTAAGGGAAGGAGCCAGATGAGGCGGGAAATTTGAACACGGAGAAACGTTCTTTCTGATGAGCCCAAGAAGACGGCTCTTGACTGCGCCCTAGCGAAGCTATTTTTGAAAATCGATGTTTTCTCGTCAATTCCAGAAAAACTTTTGTTACCTAGGAGGGTGAAACGAATTTTTTGAAGCATTTCTGCGCGGTTTTCAGAGCAGATATTCTGGAATCAGATAGAAAAAGGGTTTTAGAAACTGAAAACTTGATTTCTGAAAAATTGATTTTTTTTGCCATTCTTTGCGATACCAAAGCCGCGTGCCCCCTTAATATACACTTATTCGTTCATTGCGAATGCTTTGCAATTTTTAATAATTTTAATTCCAATCGAAACGAATTTGAATACTGTACTATTCGTTCGAATAATCAAAGGGTTTGAATATTCCTGTCAACGGTCACAGGTTCGGATCCTGAGGTGGCAAGTTATCTTTCCGTCCACTTATCTTCACATTTACATTACAATTACTTTTAATAAGATCCCGTATACTTTCCTAACATTATTGTCTTTTAGTTCCCATTAGTACTGTGCCTAACAAGGAAAACAAGCCCTCAGATTTACACTTTCTGTATTTGCTTGAATGTAGCACCAAGTTTTTTTTTTTTTTTTTAGATCTTTGCTACCATTTAATGCCGACCCTCATGTAACAATTGAATACCAATATAAAAATTTTTTCCGTCTGGATGCATGAAAAGCCACCTTTTGCATTACAAACACGATTAAATTACAATAGAGTAAATAGGATAAATTTTTCCTTCTTAGAAGTGCAAGAGCCCTTTCACACAAATAAATAAATGTTCATTCACTTCTGCTGTGAGAATCATCAAACACCACAAAGACTCATCCCAAACTTTTCACCTTACCAGGGCTTGTGGGCAGACATCGTCGAGAGCTGCGCGCTTCCACAGGACCGAGCCCTCCCCGCCAGCCGACCGCTTGCGGTGCGGTTCGTCGCCGCTGCTGCTGCCAGAGTCGCCGCCGGTAGAGGTGCCGCTTCCAGTGCCTCTGAAGGGCATCACCAAATTGCCGCCACTGGTGCTCCGCAACCGCGGAGGCTGCAGGCGGCGGCGAGGCTTCGCAATCTTTTCCCGATCCAGCCGGGCACGGAGCAGGCGACGGATTACGCCGCGGCTCAGCTCCTGGAGGCTGCTGGGCTGATGGTCGGCTGCCCGAGAGAAAGCGTAAGGCGCAGAAGTTTTCAAAAGTGGCGGTTCGAACCAGAAAGTGAGCAAACAATGCCCGAAGGTGCAGTAGAAAAAGCAGCAATTAGTAATGCATGCAATCTAGGCTTATGTTTAGCTGCCTAAAATGTTTGAATAGATATCAGAGTGTTCGAATTCACTTCAACACTAACAAACAGACGTGGTTTACTGCATGTAACCTGCCTGGAGGAGTAATATCAGCAGCTATGTTGTGAAACCACACATTCAGAAAAAATCAGCACTGCCACAAAGCCACACTTTATGTGCGTGCACTACTACCTGCAGGCCGATGAACTATTTTAAATGTTTAAAAGTGTCTTGTAAAGGCCTTTAAGGACTACTTATGGAAATTTTTAAAGAATAAGCAATTTTAATTTGTACAACCTACATCCTAATACTATTTCTACCGCTCATATGCTGCTACTATTCTAATCACCTTTGACATCATTCAAATGCCATTTACCATTTGCTAGACCTTTGCTTTAAACTAAAAAGGTGATAATCATATAGGCCTAGTGCAATTGATTAAATTCAATAAAGAAGAAAAATGGACACTTGAAAGATTATTGAGGCTTCAGATCAGCAAGCCAGAATCTCTGCAGGCAGACTTGTTGGAATGCTAGCCCTGGTGAAATCTCTTGTGCAATGACTTTTGATTGCACTTCTCATTCACGCAAGCGTGTAGAAACACTTGGCTATGAAGATAGGTAGTATAATGTTGCTCGCATTAAGGTTAAACTTGCGTTACTTGAATGCAGCACGTGTTTCTTTCAGGACATTTGCTACCTAGAGTCGGCCCTCACGTAACAATCGAATATCAACAAGAACAAAGTAAAAATATTTTTCTTCCTGGATGCAACAAAAAATTACCCCTTGCAAAACAGCTGTGGTCACATTACAATTGAGTATATATGGCAAAACGGCAGCGGCTACTTACGCAGCACCACTTCAGCACCGTCCCTTTGCGGAGGCACGAGGCTGGCAAAGGACACGGGGAGGATGTTCCTTTCCGCCCAGACGTCCTCAGCCGTGCGCTTCACCTGCACCAGCTGTCGAAGGCCGGTGAGAACTAAGACCAGCTTCTAGGATGACCACATTGCTTTCACATCACCCTGAATCTTTCATGTGTCACGTCACATTGCTTTCACGTCTTCAATCTCGTTCTTGGCGGAAATAGGCGCAAAATGGAAAGCAGACAGAACAGCTTATCCAAGTTATGTAGCTGTGCGTGGCGAGGCGAGTTTACGAGAAGAATGCGAAGTTGCCACTTTCGCAGCCGCCCTTCTTTTCGTATGGATATCTTCACTCTTCTTGCAAGGCCAGCGCCAGCTCTATGTCATCGTAGTGCGGATTTCTCCGATTGCCTGATATCGGACAACCAATAGCATTATTCAGGTCAGATGCCATTCTTGCATTTGCCCCCAACACAGGGTCTCCTACAATATTTACAAGAGGGAGCTCTGGTGATAGTGTTTATAAGAGCTGTAATGCATGGCACTTTACCCAGCATGGGATTGATGGGCAGTACACAGATTCGTCTAAACTTCGTTGTTTCGGCTACGTTTGGCTTAAAGCCATTTAGTCCCAAGACGAAGTTCAACAAATGTTCGGCAGTTTCATGTCACCTCGTTGACCTATTTTTAGGCTCACCTATTCAAATCTGCTTATGAAGTTCACCAAGATCCATTCTTTGATCCGAAACAAACGCCGGAGCACAACAATGAATTAAGCCCCAAGTGCGGTCGAAGCCGCAAGCACGAAAATTGGGCAACTCCATGTGCTACCCATCATTCTCATGGTGGCTGAACGCAGCACCAAAGTTCCCTCTGGCAAATATTGTAGGAAACTCTGTGGCCACGGGTCGCTGGCATGCACTGTGGACACACTCTTTAGTGTGCTTGAATTACACTGAAAACATTGATACCATGAGTAGCCTTTCAATTTTGCTGTAACTGTTTATGTCTAGGACTGGTACCGACATTGTCTTATTGGATATCACAATGTGCATGGCAATCATTTCAGAAGAAATCTTGTCATCGGTGCTGATAGCTTCTGACGGTGGTTAAGGACATCGGTCTTCTGATTCGCATAGCCAGTCTGGTCCATGTCGCCACATGTTACTGGATAATAATATCTCCATAGAAACTCCATGTGGGAGCAGGTCGGCTGAATTCACATGACCAGGGCAATACGTTCACATAGAAGGATCTGTTTTTTCCGTGATCTCTTTCACTCTGTTCGACACAAACTGCTTCCATTTTGTCATGTCGCCTTTTATCCACGAAAGTGTCATTGTGGAATTCAACCACAATGTACAGTGGATCTTGAAGCCCGTGAGTGCACTTGACACATAGCAAAGTAGCCTTGCTCCAATCAAGACTCCTAGAAGCTCTAGCCATGCTAGTGTCATTGTCTTGCTGGTGCTACACGGGCTTTTGCAATCAGCAATTCGGGCTTCGCTGAACAGCTCGGTATGACGTAAAGCACTGCACCGTATGCCGAAGGGCTTGCGTCGCGAAATACGTGTACCTGTAGCTCTCTGGGTGATTCGGGTGATTTGGCTTCGCTGCCAAGTTAACGCGGCATGGAAACATTCTGCGAAACCGGTAGTTGATGCACCCATTCACGCCACTCATCCAGAAGATCCGGAGGTAGCTGCTCATCCCATCCTATTCCACGCGTCCGTAATTTCTGGAAGAAGATCCTTATAGCAATAGTAAATAGAGTAACGAATCCCATGGGGTCGAATATTCTGGAAGCAGCTTGAAGAACGAACCGCTTGGTATCACGTTTTTCTTTCATAAACTCGAGAAGGCCCCTCAAATAAAATGTGAAATTATCCGTGTGTGGATTCCATGTAATTCTAAGTACTTTCACAGTTGTCTCTTGGAGGATAGCCAGTTCCTTGCCTGCAATCTTTTCCTCGTGCTCTAATGCGATAATCAATCCATCTGAGTTAGTCGTCCATGTCCTCGGTGTCATTCCTGCTTCCTGCATAATCTCCTAGGCTTCTGCGCAGATTTGAAATGCTTCTTCATCTGACTCTGCTTGCGGTTCTGGTTTTGCTTGAATGCATGCTCCTCAGATGGTGGAGTATAGTTGCCGTCAGTAGGTAGAGACTGCACGTCGCTCCGAATGGCACTCTCGTCATTCTCCACTCTTGAATATCCTCCTCTGAGAAATGCAGTACTTCCTTCTCTCGAAACCAGAAGAACCTAAAGGCATCTCTGTCTTTCTCAGCGATTGAAATTAGAAGGAATGCCTTTTCTATGTCGGCAAGAAGAGCTATACGGTGCATTCTGAAATGTAATAATACTTTTAGAGATCCTGGTAGAGGTTTTCACCCTTTTGCAGGCATTCATTCAGTGAAAAGCACCCTTTTGCACGAGAGGAAGCGTCGAAAACGATCCGGACCTTTGTGGTGAGTGCGTGCTCTCGGATCACTTCTCCATGCGGCATATAATAAGCTTTTGACGAATTCAGGGGTGGCCCGTCGAAAACTTCTGCATGTCCCGCTCATAGGTGCTCCCATATGATTGTGTCATACGTCTCCAAGAGTCCTTGCTTATTCGACAGTCCGGAGAGAAGTTTCCAAAGTCTTGTCATAGCCACTTGCTTGTTGTCTGAGAGCTCCACGTCTTCCTTCCAGGGCAGCGTCACCTCGCATCTTCCGCTCCTAAGACAGACGGTCTGTTCAAATTGCTGGACTGCTGAACTGCGCTTGCTCTCACTGTCGACAGCGTCTGTTATTCCTATGCTCTTGAGTTCCCGAAAGGAATGAAGGAATTCGTCGCTCTCGTACACTGGTTTTCAATACGCAGACCATAATCAATGAGTGTTTAACGTCCGATGCCATGCTGGTGTTTCCTTGAAACACCCACCCCAGCTTTGAGTTTATCGCAATAAGCGTGTCATTGCCTGCACATCGAGTGACCTTTCCTGTCATCACTGTCCACATTTAGTCGGAACTCATGAGAACACTGATGTCTTCTTCCCCGACAACGGATCCGTATAGTAGTTGATCAGCGATGTCTTTTCCAGCTCCCTGTATTTCCGCAACGAATGGTGAATTTGTTGTACTCGCTTAGATATCTTGGCATATGTGCGGAATTTCTATTGTTTTCAAGGTAACTTCAGTGTGTGAAAACTGACTCTTCAATCGAGGCTGCACAACACATTGCCTTTGTGCTGCTCGACTTGACTTGCTTGCGAAAGTGTTGAGCGCAACGATGGTGGATCCCACACATGGCAACTTCAGCTGCTTTGATAGCCTCTTTGTGACGAATTTGTGCCGACTTCCTCCGTCTATGACACCTCTGACATACCGACATGTAACATTTGTTACGGCCCAAGCCTGAAACGTCTGAAGCAGTACGTTCGTCGATAAACTCACGACAGTATGTCGATTCTTCCCTAGAGATGCACATACAGTCGTGTTGGTGCTTGGCTTACTCGCCAGTATTCTAGCTTACTTGCCGGTATTTGTCCTGCCGGTTTTTCGTGTCTTCTTGCTTAATTTCTGCCGATCACACCCGCTTATGGCATGACGCCCTTGACAGGTAGAGCACCTAATCTTGCGCCTGCAATCACACGCCCTGTGAACTTTCGTCATGCATTGAAAACACCTCATGTCTCCTGATAGAATGGGCTTCTTTTCTGGTAGCGGGAGATCCAACGAGCACTCTTCCGTGGAATGTTGGCTCGATTTGCAAAACACACAGTTCTCAGGTACCTTCTTTGTGTGGTTATGGAGAACTGAGGATGCGGGTTTTGAGCTACGAGACTGCCGTGATTTGTTCTGTGCATTCTCATTACGACTGTCTTTTCCACGATAGTTAGCGAGCTCACTCTTCTCTAAGCTCTCCACTTCAATAGACAAGAAACTTAATAGGCGTTCCAGCTACGTATTAGAGGCTTCATTATTGCTGTAGCTCGCCGCCAGATTGGCGCATGACCAATGGTACTGTACAACAAAATCGTGTGGTAAAGCCCGCAGCAATATGTCGCACAGCATTGCCGAAAAGAACGTCTTGCTCACCCCAAGGGTCTCCAGTCCTCCGATGTTGATGATGACCTGGTCGTACAGCTTGCGAAGAGCCGTCGGGTCACTTGAACGAATTGAAGACAACGTACGAACCCTGGAGAAGTACTCCTGCTCGAGTCTCACTTTGTCACCGAAGCGTTTCTTGAGTATGTCGATGGCGTCCTTGTAGCAAGCTTCTGTGGCTGGCAGGCCCACAATAGCTGAAGCTGCGTCGCCCCTCAGGAAGAACCTCATGTAGTTGAACTTGTCCGTTGCCGTGAGGTTTCCGTTCCGGTGAATCATCTGGTCAAATTGCTCCTAAAAACCGTGCCACTGGCACAGGTCACCAGCAAATAGGGCGATGGTAAGCTTGGGAAGCTTGGCACCAGAGGCTCCAGCGGTAGTCGCTACGGACGAAGTCTGAATCTCCGGTGCTGATGACGTGGCCGCAACAATACAGTCGCACTTGCTAAGAAGCTCACTCATGACGCTGTTAGCGTTGTCGTCGTATTCAAAGATGGTGTCGTACTCTTCCTCAAACTCTTCATCCGGTATATGGCTCTATAACTCCCTGTTGATTTGGTTCAGCTCATGGTTGTTCACCTTCATACGTTCGTACATGGCGTTAAGCTGATCGATGGTGGCTGTCGCATCGAGAAGAGCTCTTGCCTCGTTGATAATCCTTGTGTTGAGAGATCATCTTGACGTCCGCTTCGGTTTCAGCCTCTCCATATCGTTCAGTTAACTCATAGCCTTCCATAGTACTTTATGGTCCCTCGTAGCAGTTCCCGGGTTTCCGCACCAAACTGTTTAAAATGGCATACAGGTTACTGGCAAGAAGTGAGGCTTAAACATTACGAACAACATTTATTTTCAGCTGTTCTTTTCGATTCCTGGCTGAAAGTGCCTGTGAGAACGGACTTGCTCGTGGAAGGAGGCGTTTCTTCTGCCTTGGTTTGACCTGGCGCTGCGCTTGATTAAACAACGCAGTAGCAACACCAGCGCACACCGCAATCTCGCTGGGAGCGTGATTGCCATTCACGATTCATGCTGACGTACTTTCTTTGTGCCATGATGTTCTCAATACAGCTTTAAGCGTGCTCAACGGGAAGAGAGTACAGAGAAAGTGTTAAAAGCGCGAGACAAATCCCTGTAACTCCACGTGTTCTCTGTGTATTCTTAAATTTATCCTTTGCAGCAAGCAATTTTGATGTCATAAATTCTGATACTGAGGGCACTTGATAATGATTTTGAAAAGTGGTTCACCGCCTTGCAGCGAAAGCCTCGAGCACCCAATCAGACAAAAAGTGAGCATAGACATTGACATGAACTGCTGAAAAAAATCAAACAATGCAAAAAAGGCGCATCTCAAAAGGCGCAACGCATAAAGGTGCATCTTGTGAATGAGCATTGTAAAAGATGCCCAACGTCCACTAAAATATACAGTGCAGTAAGATATATTTAGGACTAATTAAGAAGTATTTGAGAGTAGTTTGGCAAAGGCTACCAGCGGAAGGGTTCATAACTTTCATGTTCAGTCTCACGTTGCATGTCTATCATGATAAATGTTTTTAGCTTGAGAGTAGTGCTTGATTGAGCTAGTTGGCAGTGTCTCATGAAGAGGGTTTGAAGCCAAATGCACTGACAAGGACGGAGAAACACGGTCCGGACGTCTCACTTTCCACAGTCCTCAAAACAAAGATTTTCGTATCAAGATCTTAAGGAATAAGTAGTGCCAAGTTGACAAGTAGGCAATCATGCATGAGTGCACCATTAGTTCTACCAAAAAAAAAGAATAAAGTGTATACGCAGAAATAATCTATTAGAAGATAAAAAAGGGTAATGAGCCTGCAACGAACCTGTTTACAGCTATAAAATTGTGGAGAACTAAGTGCACTTAAACCTTGATATAACGAGCCTGGATAAAAAAACATATTGCTAATAACGAAGAAAATGAAAAATTCTCTTGCAGTAGATATAGTGTTAGAAATGAGCCTTGATAACGAACTTATTTTCATGTCAGAAGCAACTTTGTTATAATGAGGTTTGAGTGTATACACTTTCTGTTGATAGTCCAGCAATGTGTTATCATCTGCTCTATCATGGTATTCCACCAAAAACACTCCTGACAACTTTTCAACTTGGTGCTAATTACAGTATTTATAATTTACCTGATCATTGCAGGGCATTACGAGCACACCCCCAATCTTGAGGAGGGCCTTGAAGACGGCCACCTTCTCGATGGGACAGGAAGCCCCACAGTAGACTCGGTCGTAGCGGCGACCGTTGGTCTCAAGCGACAGGCAGTTGCCCACGACAAAGCGCGGCTCGCAGAAGTCAAACTCCTCGAGCGCATGGCTAGACCGCAGAAATTGTGACACCTGTCATGCGAAGAGAACAAAAAAAATAATAAAATAATCGTGGCTTATCTGACTTTCTAGAAATTGGTACAGTTAAATCCGCTTATAATAAACCTCCATATAGTGAATTTTTCTATATAACGAAGTATGTCTATTCCCCACCGTTGCTCCGTAGAAGCACATGCATTTTCAACTTTTATGTAACAAAGTCACAGCAGGAGACATTTTTGATATAACGAATATTCACCATGGATAAACTAGGAATTTCGCCTTGGACTTTGTCATTTTGGCATGTGCATGCATATTCTGCGGTTGCTCCGCCGCCGACGAAGCGCGAAGCGGCGGGCTCGTGACCCTGGCGACTTCCAAGTGAGAGGGAGCACTCGTTATTAGGCGCGAGTGTAGGCAAGCCTACCTGCGCCCCATGAGTCGGCGTTGCCGCCGTTCTTGCCGCTGCAGGCGCATGCGCAGATGAGCCCTGCCTCCGAACCAAAAACAAAAAAAAAAAACATTAGTTGGCAGAGAGCCACGCTTTTAGTTAGCATTACATATGCAGGGCGCTGCTCTATATGAATGGCACTTTACCGAATGGTTATCTGCGGTATCCATGTAGTTCGCTCTTCAATTTTGATGCTGTGCACGCATTGTGTGGCCCTCGACAATGTTCAGCTTGGCTTTCTTTTTTTAATGCCGACAACTGTGTCATTATTGAGGGGGTGTCAGATTAGGTACTGATAAAAACTCTGCGAGACCACGGTAACCCAGGATATCTTTGGAGGTCGACTCGTCACGTGCTTCCGTCTTGCGTAACGCCATGAGTTTGTGGGACCGTAGCCTTTACTATTAGCTCTGGCAATAACAGAACGGTGGGTTGAATGCAATGCAATACGATGAATGCTACAGGAACAAATTGTAATGTGATACAAAGTAAGCCTTGCAGCCAACTCTTGTGGATCTGATGTTGCAGAACTCCTGCGAGACACTGGTGTAAGCAAATACGGCCACTCCTGGGTGAAGTGCTCTTTTCACATAGTCTCTTCACCTTGAAAGTGCACTGATGCTTGCCTAGATAGCACGAGCGCCAGCAATCGCGACAGTGCCCTTAAAATCAAAGTTCACCGCTGCTACACGAGCGAACGGCCCACCTTCACAAGCTTTTCCATGCTCTTTCAAGACTGTCGTTTTCTTTCTGTTTGAGCATTTGATGGCATTTCTAACACGTGGGGAGGGGGGAGGGGGGGTGTTATCGTATTCAGGCGATAGAAATGGGCTGACTCATTTGATCACTGCTTCAGCAGCGTTCGCGTGATTTTACCTGCATGTAAAAGTTATGATGCTTGGTGGCATGTTATCAATATGGACATGCTAAGGAACATGGCAGAGACGGCAAGAACCCACAGAGAGTGTCCATACAATTGCTATCGCAATAATACCGTAGTTTTTTATTGCTAAATAGGTGTTTTGCATTAGCTCTGCCTTCAGTTCCCCTTTTACTTAATTCGCGCGCTTATTTTTCGAATTTCCGTAACGAACCTGTATGTAACAAAATACTCTTCAGAGCTAATTTTCCCGGAAATTCGTCAATTTCATTATATCCAGGTTTAACTGTATAACATGAAAATGAAACATGTCTTCACAGATGTAGCTGAGCGTTTATTGCCCACTGTTTTGCCCCAAGGGCGAAGGGATGAATACTACAGCGAAAAACTGCGAGGTCACGGGGAGAAGGGCAAGCAGCTCAAAACTTGCAATGCGCACTTCAAGCAGAAAACATGCACGAAGCGAGCATACACCGGTTGAGCGCGAGCTAACAACTGTCACAGCTCGACACTTAAAGCACGCTGTTCACACAGAAACAAAAATGCATGAAAAACAAACGCACAAGTACACACAGAACAAGCGTGGACAACTGTCACAATTCTTATTTCTTCGTGTGTGAGTAGCCTGCTCCTTCCATAAACGCAGCCTTGACAGCGAGTGTAGTGACCTTTGTGCCCTCCTAAATCGCTGTCACTCGCTCAAAAAAAATAATAATAAAACAGCTAAAAAAAAAAACGGCGAAAAGAGGACGACGCCGGCCCCTTCATTCCTGCTCTACGAGCCGAAGCATACGCGGAAAAAGCTTGAGAGAGAGAAAAAAAAAAAAAAAGCCGTTCCACAAGTTGGACACTGCGCAGTCTGAGCCCTCTCGCCCTTACCTTCTTTCGAGCGTTTCGGGCACGGAGGAAGTTTCAGGTTTTGGCGGAGGTGTGGTGCCACATGGAGGTCGCTGGGTGCTGCTGCGAGTGCTCAAAACGCGCCTTCCAACTCGCGGGTGGAGTCGCGCTGCTGCAGAGATCGCAGGGATAGGAGGGGGAGGCAAGTGCCAAAGCGCAACTTCCAGCTTGCGCGGCGTTCGATATATCCGAAGGTGGGTAAAAATACCGTTCGATATAAACGTGTGAATTCCTATACGTATACAAAGGAATTTCAAGGGGATAACTTGCGAGTTCGATATACCCGAATATTCAATATATGTGGGTTCGATATAACCATGTTCGACTGTATTACTGTTAATTTACAACCAAATTCAACTTATATCCAGTAGAAGCTGTCATATTTTATCATCATTTTCTTTATTTTATTGATATATATATTGCAGCCCAACTGGGCAATTTCAGAATGAGTGTATGCCTTGCATACATATTAAAACATTTTTCAACACAAATCCACTGCAAGAATGTAGAAATCACGAATATTACCTAATTAAAGAAATGAAAGGTATTACATTGCTCCATGAAGCAAGTTAATATAAACAAAAATTCACTAATGGAAACAAGCTGATTTCAGAAGCTGTGTAACTTAAGAAGCTGTGTAAAGAAGTGAGTACATGGATAATATTGTGCAAAGCCAAGTTTGTAGCTTTACCGTAGGTGTTCTTCGAGCATAAGGGCACCTGTGCTATTCGGGCTTCAATTTGTTTCACTTGTACACTATCAGCAATGGTCAATGTTGGTTATATGATAGCTCGTGTCAGCTATCCACTAATGAAACATCACTGTCTTCAGTCACTATTAATCCAATCCATGGATTGTCTATCTAACATTTGTATTGTGGTTACCACTGCTGTTCGTTGCTTGCGCCAATACTAGGGAGTTTTCGAATACCGTCCACTATGTTAGTGGGCGTAGTATTTGCGTGTAGGCATCATACGAGTTTCCGAATAGTGCTTGTACCAGGTCGCCCGCAATCTCCTCGAGATGACCGCAAGAGGGCTTTGTGGGCCACACGTTATTTCTTATTTCTTGCAGGCGGACAGCAAACGCTAACGACGGTTAGCGTTATGACACATGTGCAGTGGCAGCGACCACAACGGCAGTGTACACAAAGCTTTGGTACGTTTTTGGAAACTCCCTACTCAGGTATTTCAGTTTACTTGCCATTCCATCACTGTTCGTCACTAATTTGTCACCGCACCTGTCTAAAAACATTGGCTCAGTCATCTATTCTTTGTATCTGCTCAGTGCCGAGCAGAAGGTAGCGGCCTCGATTCCCACCACAGCAGCTGTAGTGCAAAAGAACTTGTGCACTGTCCCTAGGGTTGTGGGGTCTCGAAGTGGAGGGCTACACGGCGCTCTAGGAGTGAACAGACACAGTAGACGATGTCAGACTGAACCAACAACACACCCTCGTTTAACTACCTTTACAACGACGATATTGTCAGCCTAATAATATACATATTGTGATCAACACGCTAAACAAACTTACACATAATTATGCAACACTCAACAGCATAACAAACACAAGGTGGCAGCGCCAACGCTTGACTCACCACAAGGGCCCCCGGCGCGCAACCCGCGGTGCCGCGCGGGGACCCACGCGAGAGAGAACCATTCGCGCCGACCGCCACCCACAGAAAAGAAACTCGCTCGATTCTCTCGTGTCGCCACCAAGGCTTGCCGCCAGGGGTCACCGCCGGCGCTGCCGATCTAACCATGATGATGATAGTGGTGATCAATGCTCCTGAACACGACGCCACCTACTGCTCAATAGTTGTGACCCCGAAGTATGGCTTCTGCGCGAGACACGTGCGCCACACGGCGCGAAAAAACTTCACGGGGAATGTCAGCACACCTACAGCATTTACGTTAACGGGCTACTCACCAGGTATGACAATTTTGAGCTGACAAGCACAATGCGTAGACAAGACGTTCATGATCACGTCTGCTAAAATTTGCAACGCTACGCGCCGCGGTACTGCGTCAAATTTCAAGATGAACGCTGCTCCCCCTCCCCTCCGCCGGCGCGTGCCTAGAGAATCAGGGCATTACGTGCGCGTATGAATGGCCCTACGTACACGGCGTTGGTCCTCGTGACGTTGGTCCTCTACATAGAAGACTCTGCTCTGACATTGCAGATAGTGGCCTGTGATATGGCGAGAATTATTTAACACGGCATGCATAGTTTATGTAATTTGTTGCTTGAAAAGATCAATAAAACTCTAGATAAATAATGAGACGCAATAAGGGAGTGTTAGTGTCTTTTTTTCCATTTTTCTCCCGCGAATTCCAACGAGATGCGGGGCTAATGTGTCGGCGTTTCGCATGCCTTCATGTCCCCACGGTCAGCGCATGGAGCAGACGACCACCGTGGAATGCTCCTACGCATTCGTGCACTCATTGTGCTCATCTATTCTACCGCGTCTAAGCCAGCGTTTCCAAACAATCCTGCAGAAAAAGGCAGAAAACCACAAAATAACGCCGGTCGACAAAGCAACGCCGCTCGCGTGCTCGCGGTTTGGACTTGTTTGGGCACGTCATGCGCACATCACCTCTTGGTTGAATGCCGGAGAGGGTGGGGAAGAGATTTGGCTTGCAAAGGCTACGCGGAGGAGAGGCAAGGGTTTTGAGCACGCCTCCTCTCATCCTCATTTTGTGCCGGCTAAAAAAACCTGTTTTCTTCGCTCGTGATGACACGATTCAAAAAAATTTTTGTGGCAAAATGTTCCTCATCGGACACCCAACAACTTCCACTGTCTAACTAAAATTTGGTATGGGGCCTGCTGAGTGGCCCTTCAAGAGAATTAAAGTGGTCCTTAATTTAAAGCATCTCCTTTTCCCATCTCCTGGTAGCGCAAAAGTTGCTTTATGATAGTGAACCCTGCAATTTGTGCTATTAATAATAACACTACTATCACTACTACTATCACTACTACTACTACTAGTACTACTTCTAATAATAATAATAATAAGTTGGAGTTTAATGCCCCAAGGCCACTATAGAAGACTAAGTAAATGGAAATTGTGCTTATATAGAACAGCTTGAGGTCAGCGGTCAAGGACCGTAATGACTAGACTCGTGGCGGGTATTTACTCTTTTCGTAAATGTCAATGACGAATCTTGCCTAATGTATAAACAGCAGCTGACCAAGCCGCTCAGACTCCAATTCATTGACAGCTAATACTGCTGTCACAATTGAACTTGCTATTGCTATTGAGCTTGCACTTTTTATGCTGTTGCTAGTTTACAAAATAAAGCATTTTTTCTTTCTTTTTTTTAGTTAATTCTGCTGTAATATGTTTATACCCTGCACCAGGGGACATCAATACAGGACATTATATTCAATGTGAGACCAAAGCACAATACAACAAAGGCTGATACACAAAGAAAAGGCTACTATTAGCAAAACAACTAAACATAAAAATGTCATGACAAGCAACAGGGACCTAGTCTTTGATGATATTTGTTGGAAATTGAAAGAAAGTATGGTTTATTGGCAAGTGTTTCAGACAGACTTGATTCCTCAATGAGTTTGTACCTTGAGCTGAGCATACTGTACGACATCTTCGTGCAGCTCCACACCGTGGTTGACGCCGTTAGAACCGAGCAGCAGGCCAGCAACAGTGCTCAGGTATCCCGTGCCACTGCCAAGGTTCAGGAAGCTCATGCCTGGACGCAACTGCAGGGCTTCCAGGACCTGCATCACACACGAGTTCCCTGGGGCACAAGCATATCGAACCTCCCCGACTTGAGATCCGACTATACAACAGGCAGAAGAAAGGAGAACCGTTTTTACTGCACATAGACACATAGACTTAACGCAACATAATGTGCCCCACACAGCATAATGTAGCACGCAACATAATGTGCCCCACACAGCGTAATGTAGCAAAAGTGCTGGTTAAAAGCTGTGAGACCCTTTTCTTTATTGCCACATGGAACGAGGCGTCCTTGGTGCCCCGCCGCGGTGGTCTAGTCGCTAAGGTACTCGGCTGCTGACCCCGCAGGTCGCGGGTTCGAATCCCTGCTGCGGCAGCTGCATTTTGATGCAAGCGGAAATGTTGTAGGCCCGTGTGCTCAGACTTGGGCGCACGCGAAAGAACCCCAGGTGGTCCAAATTTCCAGACCCTTCCACTTTGGCGTCTCTGATACTCTTATAATGGTTTCGGGAAGTTAAACCCCACATATCAATCAATCAATCGAGGAGCCCTTGGTGATGTAATGAAGTTTGTGAATTCTATTCAGTATGGGGCCCATTAGGGTCCTGGGTGGTCGTATCCTGTAAACCGTATGGTGTCATCCCATCGCTTTGTGCTACAATAGTGAAACCATGCATGGCATAGTCATGTAGGGCATCTTACAGCAGCAAGGGGGTGGGAGAGGAAAGCAAGGGTCAGCAGGATGAAACTATGAGGGAGAAGGTACAGGACAGGAAAAGAAAGATGGAAAGGCAGAGAGGTTAGCATAGTCAGCACAGCATAGCCAAGGGTGAGAAAGGGAAGCCAGAGAAAGAAGTGATGTGAGGGCGAGGAAGGAAAAGATAAGTGTGAGGGTAGCTCACAGCATAGCCCTGTACAGTACAGCATAGACGATGGGAAGGGCAAATCATAGCATAGCCCTGTATAGTAAGCCATAGACGAGTGAAAGGGTAGATTGCAGCATAGCTGTGTATAGCGCAGCATAGCAAGGGCATGGAAAAAGGAAGTGAGAGTGGGGAGGAAACAAATGAGGAGGGTAAAGCACAGCATATAGCACAGCTGTGTGAATTATAGCAAGTAGAATGGAAATAGAAGTATGGGTGAGGAGGAAGAACATGAGAAGAAGGAAAGTAAAACATAGTATCAACATGTGTGGTACAGTATAGCAAAGGGTGGGAAAGGGAACAAGGCAGGGGGAGGGTAGAGCAAACATAGATGCGTATAGTACAGAGTAGCAAGCAGGTGGAAAAGAGACGTGAGCATGAAAAAGAAATAGGAAGGGGACAGGATGCCACTGAATTATAAATGAAGGTCTCTTTTCTCACCATGGATGCCGAGCAGGCTGTACGTTTAGGGCGTCAACAGGTCGTCCCATAAAAAGCGAGTGCTGCTCAAGGGCTCGTGAATCACTGCTTTGCACTTTACAGACAGGATTCACGCTTAGTGCAGCTGCACACATTTTCCCTTAATCTCTGCAGAATCTTTCTTTTTTTTTTTCAATATTGAGAACATAGCCGTAGTAGGTACGATGCTTCTCAGTGATCATATTTCCAAAAAAATTTCTGAAAAGAACCTCACATAAACAAAGGCCTAATGAGAGCAATGTTCACTTCAACAACTTACACAGTTGCCTAATAGTTTCCACACAGAGACATTTTGTTTCTCTTGAAGTTTTTCGTATGCCATTCCAATCAGCTTGTATGGTTTCTGTATAATTTAACGGAGTATACATAGAGTACAGGTTAATTCCAATAATTATATATATAAATTTTAAAAAGTATATTGTAGACAACACATGAAATTGTTGCAATGCATATGAAAGATTGCAATAGCCATGCGAACATGGCAGGGCATTACACTCATGTTTTTACAAGAATAATTCAACGCTTTGTGCAAGAGAAAGAAAGCAAGACATCTATGAAACGCATAAAATGTATACTAAAAACAAACATGTTATGTTATTTTAAGGTTGACTGCACTGTTTAAGGACAAATAGGAGCAAAAAGCTGAACACCTCGTGAGTCTCAGAAAGCCTACTTATTTTCCGATTCTTGGTTTGGTTCAGGCAGCAAAATGGCTAGTAAAAAAACTGCTCAATAATTAAACATTCACACTAACGACATACCTGGTCGACAGCTCTGCATAGAGCACAGCCGTCGTCTCCTTTAAAAGCTTCCGCTGTGTAAATAATTAAATATAAATAGTAAGCTGAGCAAAAAAAATTGATTTCAAGCCAAGTAGACCACACAACATAAACTTTCACCGGGATGCTAACTCGCACAGCAGCAGCCTGTTACATTATAACTCTCGAGTGAGCCAGCGTTCCTCATCTCCCATATCGCTAGCATGTTAATGAAAATATCCAATTATCAATTAAGTGCTTGCCCAAACCATATCAAAGTTTACCAGCTTGCTTGTGAACCCACAAAGGCTAACCCAGATAACACAGATTATGACCAAAACTCAGGTGTCATGGCCCCTTTATGTGGACGTTTGCTTTATCCTTATCAGTGTACAAGGTTTATGATGCACAAAATGGGCTGGAAGCCAAACGAACCTCTGAATAGATGCACGGTGCTGATAAGTGTAAATTTCCTTGTTTCCACGCTAGGTCTCGATATGCATTTTCCTTGCACCCATCGGCGTAGTAGTGTGCCCTGTCGACGGCACGCAGCGCGCTCTCGATGTCTGGACTGCGGATGTAGTCTGCCTCGACCAGATGGTCCACGAGCTCATCGTTGTCTTCGCCAGCACTGACGGCGCCACCCATTGCCTGCAGTGTCGGTTAAGAAAATTACGAGGGCCAACAAGACTGTTTGGGCAACTTGGTTCATACTTGATACGAAACAAACGAGAGCTAAGAGACAGAGACATAAACGAAAAGCAGACAGGTCAGGTGCACACAGGATGAGGCCCCGAGCTGTCTGCGTCTTCGGGCCCTATTATACTCGTTTCACACATTGTAAGCGTACGAGCATGCAGCCTCTCCAAGGCCATCCGTCTCACTTGGCGAGCTGGCAAGGAGATAGAAGTGCCTGACCGATGTTTCTCCTCTTCCGCATCTTCATCTGGCTGCACTGTATACGATACTGTGCAGTCAGATACTGACATTGCGCAGTATACGGGCTGCATTGACTATGAGCAGCCCATATACTGTGCAATATCAGTGCACTTTAACTTATTGGCCTCCACGACCAGTGATCTGTCGGACAGATTGGCAAGACCAAAAGTGCTTTTACCGGCGAGTCAATGATCGCCTAGAAAATGTTCATTTTCTACATTGTTTCATAGATGGCAGCAAAGTATGTTGCGTTAGCTTTTTCTTGGTATATTATCCACTAGATGGACATAGTTTTCCATGTTTTTTAGCTGTTCGTAAGTGTGCTTGACTTTCTTTAGGAGCGAAGGGTGCACTATCCCAGCTTTTTCCAAACATGGCTACGCTGAAGAAACGTTTGAGAAACCTGCCTGTCGCACCCCCACCAATGTACCTACAAGCTGCCAAATGGGCTAATTTGCCGTGCCAGATCCTGTCAAACAATGTCAAGCAGAATCCATCAAGCCTTCGCTTAGTTTGTAAGGCACAAGACAAAAAGTCCGAAAGCCGATGGGAGTGTTAAAATGTGACATTGCTCGTCACATGCCAGTGAGCCTTATACTTTTTCACACACAAAAATCATACGGAAGCACCTGATGCAGTCACGCATTGTTAAGTGAATAAAACAAAGTTAGTCTTTCTATGACGTTTGTCGCGTGGATTGATCCCCCTTCCCCCCCCCCCCCCCCCCCGGCACAAAACTTTTTTGGCGAAATACCAGGGGGGAACAGCCATGGAGTGCGGAGAAGCCAATGAATTAAGGAACACCAGATTGTTGAAATTTCTGAAGCCCTCAACTATGGCATGCCTTATAAACATATCATAGTTTTGGTGTATAAAACCTCAGATGTTTAAAGACGATATTCTTTCTTAGGATACTTCTACGCAAAAATTTTGGCCTGTCTGTCTGTCGGTGTTTGTCCAACAATTCAGCCACCTGGCGAAAGTTTTAGTCTGTGCTCAAAGCCCACCCACCTTGGTCTGGTAGCTGCATTCATACTTGTCCACAGTGACAATCAAAAAGTAAATACTAAGCATACTTGAGGAGCAACATCACTACACAAGTGTTAGGCAGTGTGTCTTTTAATTGAGAAAATGCATAGAATTCTAAAGACCAAAGTACTCATTACGCAGTGCTGACAATGTGATACTATAAACAAAAAAGTGGGTGATTGCTATGCTTTGCTGAAAAATTCGAGGGCTTAAACTAAAACGACCCGGTGCTGCCACCTACCAGTGGCTCTGCATTCTAAAAAGAACTTTAGTTTATTGGGATTACTGCCAGACCCTAAGTAACCACAGACATCCACTGGCTGTCCATTCTGAATACAAATGTCCGGCCGTATGGATATCCAACACGGATAGCCAATGAACATACTGTGAAAATCGATGCCCCGCGTGACTGTTTTCTAAACATCTGAACTGGATCTCCAACCGGACATAAAGTTTTGAACGTTGATTGGCTGTTCATATAAAAACATGTCAAGGATATGTGTATTTGCTCATCAATTATTACAAAATTAGAATGTAGTGAAAATATATATAGATCTGCGAAATCCCCAGTGACAATCTCATAAAATTCTATTAAAAAGGCTTCTATAAAATTCATTGAAGTTTCGGCACACGCATTTGATCACAGGAAGCCAAATAATTTTGCTTCCTGAGGCAAAGCAATCTGGCTGATTCAATATGTGTATCGTATGTCATAAGAAAGAATATATTTAGTATTATTATTATTGCATGTGAACTGACAAAAATGCGGATCAGGTGCGTCATAGCAGTTATCATGTAGGCAAACTTTCATGCGCCAGCCTCAACACTTCGCAACAAGTGGTGCAACGCAGTTGCTCAGATTCCTCGAACGTACACGTCATGCTAGCCATGTCCCTCTAAATGTGTTGGGAGAAAACGCGCGCCACAGTGCCTTTTGTCCCGAAACCTGCAGCGGCGCACCGAGGCAAGGAGCACGGGAAAGGAGGGTGTTCGTATGGCGTCACATTTATGTAAGCTGAAATGGTCTCCAAGCGGCAGAAGGAAGATTTCTTTTCTTTCAGGTGTGCCCATGTGCACATTAACAGCAACATGTGAAGTTAAAGGATGACTTTTCTATAAGAAACACCAAAATGTGGCACGAGCCCACCACAGTTTTCGGCAGAGATTACCGCGGTAAGCAGCAGCAACCCCGCTTACAGCACAGATAAGGCCACGTGTTACATTTCTGTTCTTTAAGTCTCATATTGAACATTTATCTGTTCTTATTACACGTTAACTATTCTACATCATTTGTATAAGTCCTGCTAATACGTGGCATGTTTCTAGCTCTTCATTTGCTCGCATATTCCTTGCTATTAACTGATTTAAGACAGCATGTGGTCAGCACTTGTACACCTTCTTTAAAAGCATGTGCTACACCCATTAGTTTTTCTCCTGTGCTTGACTGTATGTACGTACTGCAGTTAATAAAATAAAATTGCCATAAACACGTGCGAGTTGGGTTCGTTGCTAATAACTTAATTTAACGAACCTACAAAAAATTGATTGCTGCCACTTCAGAGGTCATCGCACTTAAAAGCGGAAGGGCATTGAACACTGAAATCTTGTAAGACTACGTACACAATTTCACAATCGCGGCTGCGGACTGTGAATTATGTGCTTCTCTTTCTCTCTCTCTCTCTCTCTCATATATATATATATATATATATATATATACATATATATATAGTGGGAGTAATAATTCAATGAGCCAGTTAGTCTTCTTGAAGGTATGGGATATGGCACAACGGGAGCGTTGTCAACAAGGATAAATATATTTATTTCCCAACAGTTTCGGGAGGGGTCCTCCCTTCATCAGGGGATGAGTTATACTAACATGAACTTCCAAACTTCGATGCTGCCGCGTCCCTCTCGCCTTGGAAGATGTTTGCGAGAGTGAGAGAGAACTAAAAAAGAAAGAAAGAAAGAAAAAAGAAAGAAACAGAAAAAAAGACGAAAAGAATAAAAGGAAAAAAAGAAAAAAAAGAAAGTAAAAAAGAGGAAAAACCACTGTCAACACTGAGAACAAAACCACATGTCCGTGTACGTCCACATCCGGTTCTAATCCCGTGCTGGTCAGTTCTCGGGGTGCGTCGGGCCACCCAAGATTGTCGCCGCGGTGGCGGGAGGGATCCGTGACGGCGTGCGTAAGGAAAGGGTTTCCCCTTAATGGGTCGGTCGGCTCTCTTTCATCTTCGTCCGTTTTCCTTCAATGGTCATCAAGTGGTAGGCGAACAGAACCACTTTGTATGTGCATGTGAAAAAAAGAAAAAAGGAAAAAAAGAAGAGAAAAAAAAAACAAGAAAGGACAGTGTACACGCACGAGTCAGTCAGAAAAAAAAAGCATGGTCTCCAGCTATCAATCTTTGTCACCAATTTCCTCCTGGCTTACTTCTCGGAGGCAGAAGAGTCTTCCGCGGTCCTCGTTGATGCCGGCTACTAATGTTCGAAATTTGAAAATAAAATATGCCTCACGCTGTTCGTGCTCGCGTCTGTTTGAGAAACTGAACTGCAAAAGAGTTACGCTGATATTTTCAAAATTGTGGTTTGGCAGGCGCAGATGTCTAGATAAAGGTAGCTTCGGCAGTGAAGTGGCGTGGTACCGGTGATTATTGAACCGCAGCCGAAATGGCGTGTCTGTTTGGACGATATATTCTTGTCCGCAGATGTTGCAATGTAGCATGTATATTACGTTACTGGAGTCACAATTAAGGCTTTCAGTTATGCAGAATTTGAAATCCGAGAAGTTCGCTTTGGATTCACGTGTTGTGACCATCTGTGGGCATACCTTGCATCGAGCTTTTCCGCAGGGATGGCACCCTGATTGAATTTTGGGGGTGTTTGTTTCTGCTCTGACAAGAATGCCCTTCAGATCTTTATCCCTGCGGTACACCACGTGAGTTGACTTCGCGAAAATAGAAGTTAGTCGTTTGCTTTGCCTGATTATGTTGAAATGGCAGGAAAGTGTGTTGTTGATTCGTGGCGCTGATGAAGAGTAAGTTAGTACAAGGTTCGTTTGGAAAGTCGTTTTAGATACTTTCTTTGGTCCCTTAATTATATCATTCCTGTTCACATTGCGAGCACGTAGTATGGCATCATCAATAATGTCTTCCGGATAATTTTGTTTCAATAAGAAATGCTTTAGGTGTTCTGCGTGTCTGTCAAATTCCCGCATATCAATGCATATTTTTCGGTACCGGTAGGCCTGAGAATACGGAATACCAGTTTTGCAATGCTTTGGGTGGCTGCTGTTGAAATGTAGGTACATTTGACGGTCTGTAGGCTTTTTGTAAAGGTTTGTTGACAAGCGGTCATTTTTGACCGTGACAGTGACGTCCAAGAAGTTAATGCTAGTTTTGGAAATTTTGTGCGTGAATTTAACTGACGGGTGGCACTAGTTAAAATCCTCTATGAAGCGGAAAAGACTTCCCTCATTGTGGTTCCATATCATAAAAATATCGTCTAAGTATCTTCTGTAGTAGAAAGGTTTCAAGGCGCGTCGCTCAATGAATGGGATTTCAAGTGAAGCCATAAAGGTGCTCGCGAAGTTTGGGGCGATTTTCGTGCTTATTGCAGTACCACTGACCTGAAGGAAATGCTTGCCATTGAACTCAAAATGGTTATAATTTAGTACAAGTTCAAGAAGTGTAAACAGTACCTCCCCACTTACACTCGTTGGTGAGTCAGATTTTACATATTCAGAAACCATAGCCGCTATTCCGTCATGGTGGGGTATGTTGGTGTACAGTGAGCAGACGTCCATGGTCACCAGAAAACTACCGCCTGGGATGTTGAGACTTGAAGTTTCGCAGATGAAGTGATTTGTGTCCTTTAGGTAATAGGGGAAATTTGGGGAGATGTTTTTTATTAAGGAATTGATGAATTCTGATATATTTTCTGTTGATGTGCTGTTACTGGATACAATAGGACGTCCTGGATTGCCTGCCTTGTGTATTTTGGGGAGCAAATAGAGTCGACCGGGAACAGAATGGGCCGGTAACATTGCTTTTAACATTTTGCCGGTAATTTTCTCGTCTTGGCGGAGATTATTTAGGGTTACTTTTATCTCCCTTTCAAATTTGGGAGTCGGGTCCGTTGGAAGTTCTTTGTAGAATTTTGTGTCCGATAGTTGTCGTTCCCCTTCGCTTAAGTAGTCCGACGTGTTTAGAATTACTATTCAGCCCCCTTTATCAGCCGGTTTGATGGTAATTTCAGTGTTTTTTCGTAGTACATCGAGTGCCCTTCGTTCTGACTTTGATATGTTGTTTCGAGATGGCCGATTTTTTTCATACGCTCTGATGATATCTTTTTGAACTGCTGATATATACATATCGAGGTGTTTGTCCCTCTGCTCACCTGGACACCATGATTTGTCAACACCAATCAATCTATTCTCGTCCGTACAGTCCTTGCGATCATGAAAGTATTCACGGAGGCGGAGATTACACGCAAAGTTATCGAAGTCTTGGTACAGTTCAAATTCATTGAATCTACCGGATGATGAACAAAAGGTTCCGGGGTCCCCGCGCAGTGTGTTGGGGGTATTCAGGCAGAGTAAGCTTCACCACTGGGGCGACGCGTCACAGCCCCTCGAAGCCCGCCTGTACCCTGTTTAGCTACCGGTGGGTGGCCGGCCGGCACTGGGGATCGAACCCCGCACCTCTTGTAGCTGAAGCGGACGCGTACGTGCAATGCCACAGCTACGGTTGAACAAAAGATTAAGCCTCTCGACAAAAGTTGAAGCTGAGCGGGTGTGAGCGTTGTGTTGGACAGATTGAGGACATTTTGTCCTCAATCCTCAATCTGTCCAACACACCATGGGCGTCTGCTCACTGTACACCAACATACCCCACCATGACGGAATAGCGGCAATGGTTTCTGAATATGTAAAATCTGACTCATCAACGAGTGTAAGTGGCGAGGTACTGTTTACACTTCTTGTTTACACTTCTTGAACTTGTACTAAATTATAACCATTTTGAGTTCAATGGCAAGCATTTCCTTCAGGTCAGTGGCACTCCAATGGGCACGAAAATGGCCCCAAACTTTGCGAGCACCTATATCGCTTCCCTTTAAATCCCATTCATTGAGCGACGCACCTTGAAACCTTTTTACTACAGAAGATACTTAGACGATATTTTTATGATATGGAACCAGGATGAGGGAAGTCTTTTCCGCTTCATAGAGGATTTTAACAAGTGCCACCCGTCAATTAAATTCACGCACAAAATTTCCAAAACTAGCATTAACTTCTTGGACGTCACTGTCACGGTCAAAAATGACTGCTTGTCAACAAACCTTTACAAAAAGCCTACAGACCGTCAAATGTACCTACATTTCAACAGCAGCCACCCAAAGCATTGCAAAACGGGTATTCCATATTCTCAGGCCTGCCTGTACCGAAAAATATGCACAGATATGCGGGAATTTGACAGACACGCAGAACACCTAAAGCATTCCTTATTGAAACAAAATTATCCGGAAGACATTATTGACGATGCCATACTACGTGCTCGCAACCTGAACAGGAATGATATAATTAAGGCACCAAAGAAAGTATCTAAAACGACTTTCCAAACGAACCTTGTACTAACTTACTCTTCATCAGCGCCACGAATCAACAACACACTTTCCTGCCATTTCAACATAATCAGGCAAAGCAAACGACTAACTTCTATTTTCGCGAAGCCACCTCACGTGGTGTACCGCAGGGATAAAGATCTGAAGGACATTCTTGTCAGAGCAAAAACAAACACCCCCAAAATTCAATCAGGGTGCCATCTCTGCGGAAAAGCTCGATGCAAGGTATGCCCACAGATGGTCACAACACGTGAATCCAAAGCGAACTTCTTGGATTTCAAATTCTGCATAACTGAAAGCCTTAATTGTGACTCCAGTAACGTAATATACATGCTACATTGCAACATCTGCGGACAAGAATATATCGGCCAAACAGACACGCCATTTGGGCTGCGGTTCAATAATCACCGGTACTACGCCACTTCACTGCCGAAGCTACCTTTATCTAGACATCTGCGCCTGCCAAACCACAGTTTTGAAAATATCAGCGTAACTCTTTTGCAGTCTGGTTTCTCAAACAGATTCGAGCACGAACAGCGTGAGGCATATTTTATTTTCAAATTTCGAAGATTAGTAGCCGGCATCAACGAGGACCGCGGAAGACTCTTCTGCCTCCGAGAAGTAAGCCAGGAGGAAATTGGTGACAAAGATTGATAGCTGGAGACCATGCTTGTTTTTTCTGACTGACTCGTACGTGTACACTGTCCTTTCTTGTTTTTTTTCTCTTCTTTTTTTCCCTTTTTTTTTTTCACATGCACATACAAAGTGGTTCTGTTCGCCTACCACTTGATGACCATTGAAGGGAAACGGACGATGATGAAAGAGAGCCGGCCGACCCGTTAAGGGGAAACCCTTTCCTTCCGCACACCGTCACGAACCCCTCCCGCCACCACAACGACAATCTTGGGTGGCCCGACGCACGCCGAGAACTGACCAGCACGGGATTAGAACCGGATGTGGACGTACACGGACATGTGGTTTTGTTCTCAGTGTTGACAGTGGTTCTTCTTCTTTTTTACTTTGTTTTTTTCCTTTTATTCTTTTCCTCTTTTTTTTCTCTTTCTTTCTTTTTTAGTTCTCTCTCACTCTCGCGAACATCTTTCAAGGCGAGAGGGACGCGGCAGCAACGAAGTTTGGAAGTTCATGTTGGTATAAGTCATCCCCTGTTGAAGGGAGGACCCCTCCCAAAACTGTTGGGAAGTAAATATATTTACCCTTGTTGACAACGCTCCCGTTGTGCCATATCACATACCTATATATATATATATATATATATATATATATATATATATATATATATATATATATATTGCCGCATTCAACCTGCAGTGGAGAGCTCGCACAGCCAGAGAAGAAGACGAAGCTCTTGCCCGGTCCTCTTTCCGAGCGCCTTTCATTTTTAATTAAAGTGAGCTCTTCTATATCAAACTCCTGCTGTGTCTGCGTCGTGACACTGGTGGAGGAGCTGGGTACATGTCCAGGACACCTTCCAACAGCCCGGGATCTAGTCCACAAAGACCTCCGCTCGTCGAAACACCCGTTCACCGCGCCAGCCGCCGCCTGTTAGGCCTGAGCCCAGAGTTCGGTCCTTGGACGGAAAACATGACCGCGCCGGGAAGCAGTTGCCCCACCATGACGAGCCCAAGCACGACACAGGTGACTGTTTTCACCCCTAAAACTCCTGTGGACTTTCATGGCAACACATATGAGGACGCAGATGACTGGCTTGAGGAGTTCGAGCACACAGCCAACGTTAACGGGTGGAACGCCGCACAGAAGTTGGGGTACGTGTATTTCCCTCTTCAAGACGGGGCTCGCACGTGGTTCACGAATCGCGTGTGGTCAACGTGGGACGAGTTCCGGCGGAAGTTCCTGGACACCTTCGCAAACACCGAAAGGCGGGAGCAGGCACAACGACTCCTTGAATCACGGATACAAAAGCCCAACGAGTCTGTTGCAATGTTTGTTGAGGACATGGCTCGTCTCTTTCATCGAGCCGATCCCGATATGTCCGAGAACAGAAAGATCAGCCACCTCATGCGTGGTGTTAAAGAGCAGCTGTTTGCTGGTCTCGTACGGAACCCACCTTCAAGCGTCGACGAATTTTCGAAGGAGGCGACCGCCATAGAACGCGCACTACAGCTACGGTACCGCCAGTACGACCGTCCAAACAACAGCGGACAAATCAGCGCAACCCCCGTGACCACCGTGACACCTGACGAGCGTTCTTTGCGTGACCTGATACGCGAAATTGTACAAGAAGAGGTGAAGAAGCTCGCTGCCTCACCGAATGACTGCGCGATTGCGTCGGTCACAGAAGTTGTTCGCCAAGAAATAAGGCAAGCGCTTTCACTTCCCGAGCCGAACACTGACATTGTTAGGCCAACATATGCAGATATTCTCCGTCGACAACCTAGATCTAACGTGCCGCCACCTCAGCAGTACCACCAGCAACAGCAGCCGACAGTGCCTTGGTACTACAGGGAAACGTCGACGCCGATGCGACGCCCACTCCGCAAAACCGACATATGGCGAACCCCTGACTACAGGCCCCTGTGCTTCCATTGTGGGGAAGCAGGCCACATCGTGCGGTATTGTCCTCATCGCGTTGCCGGGTATCAAGGATTTCCGTCCACTACCCCTCGGCGCTATTTCGACGGAAGACGCAACGTTGAAACGAGTGCGACGATCCCGCGAGACGTTTCTCCTGGGTTACGGTCACGCTCACCCTCCCCAGGTCATTTTCCCCGATCTAATAGGGGTAGCACCACGGACATGGTGAGAGGAAGGTCTCCCAGTCCACGTCGGGGAAACTAAAAGCAGCGACCTTAGGGGGGAAGGTTGCGAATTGCCGAAGATTTGAAAACCCCCCATTACCGCCGCATGAAGTGCCGCACATTTCGAATGAACCGACGAAAGACGAGATTGTCACCACCGACATTACACTTTCAATTGACGGTCACGACGTGACCGCACTGGTCGACACTGGTGCGGACTTTTCAA
Organism: Rhipicephalus annulatus; assembly: GCA_013436015.1. Taxonomy (NCBI): domain Eukaryota; kingdom Metazoa; phylum Arthropoda; class Arachnida; order Ixodida; family Ixodidae; genus Rhipicephalus; species Rhipicephalus annulatus. The sequence goes on from WOVY01005652.1 coordinate 268,686, forward strand.
TAATGAGTGCGAATCTGGCCGACCAACTCAAGAAGGTAAAAATGGAATGGACGGGGCCGCAAATTAGAGGAGCCGGAGGCCAGCTGCTGACACCTACCGGAAAGTGCACCGCACGAATCAAGATTGGGGATTCATCATTCGTGGCAACCTTCGTTATTCTTGCTGAGTGTTGTAAACAGGCCATCTTGGGTATGGATTTCCTGCGGGAGTACGGTGCCATTATAAATATACCGGACGGTGTACTGACCTTCTCAGCGGACCATAGCGCAGTGCTGCAGCGCAAGCCCATGCGCGTGATTGACGACGTGACCATGCCACCGTTGTCATGTCGCCTCGTCTCTGTCACGTGTAACACGCAGCATAGTGGAGAAGGTGTCGCGGAACAAATATCGACGCTTTTACTCTCTCGAGGAATCGCTATTGCCAGAAGTCTCGTCAGTGTAGTGTCTGGGCAAGCAGAGGTCCTGTTGACAAACTTCAGCAACGAGCGTCGACACATTGCACAGGGTACCACAGTTGCATACTTCGAAGAAATTGTAGAATTCCGCGAGTGCTTCGCAGTACAACAGGCAGAGACACCGGCCGCTTCAACACCACTGCCTGTCGACGTGAGCACAGATTTATCGCCAGCGCAGAGGCAGAGTCTTCTAGATATTCTCGGCCAGTTTGAAGATTGTTTTTCGTCGACCTCGAGGGTAAATCAAACGCCACTGACAAAGCACCGAATTATAACGGAAGAGACGGCAAGACCAATTCGACAAAACCCATACCGCGTGGCACCGAAAGAACGCGAAGCAATCCAAGAACAAGTCCAGAAAATGCTCAATGATGACATCATTCAGCCGTCAAAAAGCCCTTGGGCATCACCGGTAGTGCTAGTTAAGAAGAAAGACGGCAGCTTACGCTTCTGTGTGGACTACCGCAAGTTGAACCGCGTGACAAAGAAAGACGTATATCCACTACCGCGTATTGACGATTCACTTGACAGGCTGAGGCATGCACGCTTCTTCTCGTCGATGGACCTGAAAAGCGGTTATTGGCAAATCGAGGTCGATGAGCGGGACAGAGAAAAGACTGCTTTTGTTACGCCTGACGGGCTTTACGAGTTTAAAGTCTTGCCCTTCGGATTGTGCTCAGCCCCAGCAACATTTCAGAGACTGATGGATACCGTCCTATCAGGCCTTAAGTGGCAGACGTGTCTGGTATACCTCGACGACGTCATTGTTTTCTCACCAACATTCGAGGAACATCTAAGACGGCTGCAATTAGTGTTTCGAGCAATACGGTCCGCTGGCTTATGGCTGAAACCTGAGAAATGTCATTTCGGTTTCAAGGAACTCCGATTCTTAGGACATGTGGTGAGCCATGAAGGTGTTCGTCCGGACCCCGACAAGATCGACGCCGTCCGAAAATTTCCGGTGCCAACAGAAAAGAAGGCCGTAAGACGTTTTCTTGGCCTTTGCACCTACTAACGCAGATTTATCGCCAATTTCTCGCACATAGCGTCGCCCTTAACACGCATAACGAGAGACGATGTTCCTTTTTTATGGGGCGAAGCGGAACAAGCAGCATTTGACGGTCTACGACAGCGCCTGCAGACACCCCCTGTGCTTGCTCACTTTGACGAGGACGCTCCAACCATGATCCACACTGATGCCAGCAACGTAGGTTTAGGCGCTGTACTCGTCCAGTGGCAAGACTCAGCCGAGAGAGTGATTGCATATGCAAGTAGGACGCTTTCCCGTGCCGAGTCCCATTATTCCACAACGGAAAAGGAATGTCTTGCTGTAGTATGGGCAGTTCTGAAGTTTCGCCCATACCTCTACGGCCGTCCCTTCCACGTAGTCAGCGACCACCACTCTCTTTGCTGGCTGACCAACTTGAAGGACCCATCCGGTCGGCTAGCGCGCTGGAGCTTACGCCTACAAGAATTCGATATGACGGTCGTCTATAAGTCGGGACGACAGCACTCTGATGCTGATTGCTTATCCAGGTCGCCTATAAAGCAAGATGATGTCTCAGAAGATGATGACATGGCATTTTTAGGAGTGGTCGACACGGTCACCATTTCGTCTAAGCAGAAGGAAGACAGTGAGTTGCTCCCTCTTATTAATTTTCTTAACGGCCAGTCTACAAGCGTTCCCAAGATATTTGCAAGGAGCCTGCCATCATTCTGCTTGCGCAGTGGTGTCCTATACAAGAAGAACTTTGCCCCCAGCGGAAATGCCCACTTACTTGTCGTCCCGACATCCATTCGCGATGAGATCCTGAGCGCTTGCCACGATGAGCCAACCTCCGGCCACCTCGGATACACGCGCACATTGGCCAGAATCCAACAAAAGTACTACTGGCCGAAGCTTCCAGGCACTGTAAAGCATTACGTCCGCACGGGCCTCGATTGTCAACGACGAAAATCGCCACCTTTAAAACCAGCCGGATTGTTGCAACCAGTTCAAGTGCCCACCATGCCTTTTGCACAAATCGGAATGGATCTCCTTGGACCATTCCCGACTTCGCATACTGGAAATAAGTGGGTAATTGTCGCTACGGACTATCTTACTCGCTACGCAGAAACAAAGGCTTTATCAAGTGGAACCGCAGTAGAAGCGGCACGATTTCATTGAAAATATCGTTCTGAGGCATGGCGCTCCTAGAATTATAATAACAGACAGAGGTACCGCTTTCACGGCTATGCTCCTCAAGTCAGTGCTTGAGTTGAGTGGAACAGCGCATCGAAAAACTACCTCCTACCACCCACAAACCAACGGCTTAACAGAACGCCTCAACAAGACAATTGCTGATATGCTTAGTATGTACATCGATGTGGATCATAAAAATTGGGACGACGTTCTACCATACGTGACGTTTGCCTATAATACGGCGCAGCAGGAAACTACACGGAGCACGCCATTTAGTCTTCTTTATGGCCGTGAAGTGACGACAATGCTTGATGCTATGCTGCTGCACGACTGCGAGGATACAGACACGGATGTTCAAGCCTTTACCCAACGAGCTGAAGAGGCACGGCAGCTAGCACGCGTGCGAATCGCCCGACAGCAGAGTTACGACGCACAATGCTATAACCTGCGACACCGATACGTCACTTATCAACCAGGCGAGAAAGTGTGGGTCTGGAGCCCTATTCGCCGACGCGGCCTTTGTGAAAAGTTAATGAAGAAGTACTTCGGTTCCTACAATGTTATACGGCGCCTAAGTGACGTGAATTATGAGGTCATCCCTGACAGTTCTTCGCGAGCTCAAAAATCTGAAATCGTACACGTTGTGCGGATGAAGCCATATTGCAGTGAGCCAGTTGCGTAATACGTCAACTATAGATACACCGCGTGTTCTGTAGCCGAGCATCGGGTCGATGCTCTTCCTGGAGGGAGGCAAATGCCGCATTCAACCTGCAGTGGAGAGCTCGCACAGCCAGAGAAGAAGACGAAGCTCTTGCCCGGTCCTCTTTCCGAGCGCCTTTCATTTTTAATTAAAGTGAGCTCTTCTATATCAAACTCCTGCTGTGTCTGCGTCGTGACAATATATATATATATATATGTATATATATATATATATATATGTGTGTGTGTGTGTGTGTGTGTGCAAATTTGTTACCTTTGTACATCTGATGTACTGTACGTCTTATAAATGTACAATGGGACGTACTATGTACATTCGTGGACATTTGATGGATGTCTGCAATGTCCCTTCCCATGCCTACCGAATATCCGTGGTTACTTGGGATGGTGTGTATCTCACGCAGCACCTCCTAACAAAAGATTATTGTGTTTTGATGTCCTTTGCCGTGAATCATGAGGATACGCGGCCAATTTTTATATAAAACATGTCTCTCTTGTTGTTTTGTGTTCATTTAACTAATGCTTACCACCTGAAAGGCGTGCAGCTGGCATACACCTGTGAAGTTTGTCGCGTATCCCTTAGCCGTCCCACGTTGACTGGGAAAGGTGAACCCTCCTCATTTAGGAAGAGAATGGCCACTTGCGTGCAATGACGGAGTAAAGGAACAAAAGCAGTGAGCATGATGAGCAGGCCACCTCTCCACACTATGCGCACTATTGGCTACCGCTAAGCTTTCCTCACGAAGCTCTTGCAATAGAAAGCTCCCCCATATCGTGATTTGCAGATACTGCGAAACAACCAAGCAATGTTTCCGACAGGTACCTGGTAAAGAACCCTTTCATTAAAAATGTCAAGGAATCTGTTGAGGAAATATTTTCACGAGCAAACCTTTGAAGCTCAAGGTAAAAGTTTCGATGTCCGTAAAAAACCTTCTGTGCCGTTGCTTGTTAAGAACTAAGCCACGGCTGCGCACCACCTGAGTTTAACCTCGCCTAGCCGCACATGCGCCAAGGAGCAGCCACCGCCAAGCCACGCCCACAAGCAGAGGCAGTCCGTGCAACCACTGCACCACGTTTCCCAGTGAAGAGTGAGCGGACTGTAAGTGTCGAAAGGTCCGTGCTTCTACCGGGGATGCCACAGCCAGGTTCGCATGTAAATTTCTGGCACTGGAGTTTGTGATGGACCGCAGCTCGACTTTACTCTGCCTACGCCAAGGAAAGACCTAGTATCAGTCGAGTAGGTTCCATTAAGCCTTTAAGAAAGGCCATCTTCGCTGTTCCTCAAGCTTTACATGGGTAACAAGAAGTTCCTCATTTTTTCCAGAATTCCTCGACAGTTGTGCATCTAATAATGCACTCCTCTTCATCCCACAGTTTAAGCTGACCTTGATTATCTCTCAACATTTAAGATCAATATAGGAAGCCAAAGGCAAATGGACACCAGAATATACTCGACCGATTCAGATGTAAGTGGCAGAAAAACAGCGAACGGCAATAGTTGTACTTAATACGTAATACTATGGTGAAAAACAACCAAGTATCTGAAATAAGTTGGGTCCCCAAGTTAATGCTGCATGAGTGGAGTATGCTCATTCAGCAACAACACAGACACGGATTTCACATATGCTAATTATGAAAAAAAAAAAGGCAGGCAGAAATGCTAACTTGATGTTTCCACATTGACCTGTCATGATTTATAATATACCATTTTTTGTTGCATCATTCATTAATAATAATAATAATAATAATAATAATAATAATAATAATAATAATATAGAGGAAGGCTCTGGATATTTGGACATTCTGGTGCTTGTTCTTTAACAAGCACTGACATCGCACACTTCACACAAGCCTCCAGCATTTCACTACCATTTGCTGCATCATTTGGAGTCTATAGCGTGTTGTCTATGCGTGAAGCAATATCCCATAGCTGTTGTAAAAAAAAAAGCCAAATATCTTACTCATAGCGTGTTTTGAAATATTTTCCAGCACTAATGAGACATGTCAACATTTCTTCCGGATAAAAGAGCATGGCTGATATGTCCTCCAACGTCCCTCTCCCCCCCCCCCCCCCACACTTTTTCTTTGTTTAGTCAATGAAGATAGCAACATTAAAATAACAACCACGTTTTCCCGGTTAAGTCGCAGTAAAAAATCCATTGTGCTAATCCCGAGACACGGCCCCACGAAAATTATGATCTCCTGGTCTGTTCATGCACATACCGACCTAAATAAATAAATAAAAACAACTGCGTAGAGCGCAAAAACCACAACAGAATAAACTTTGAACTCAAGGCTACGTGTTCTACAGATATAGATTATCAAGCTCTTTCGCAAATATTGTGTCCCGTCAACCTTGTCCCCGATAAGGCTCCCACACACAAGATGATTGATAAGTGTAACGACAACAACTCATTCACTAGTGTTACAACTTTCAGCGCACCAGCAATTAGTCTCTATTATGAAGCGCATCTGGAGATAATACTTAAAGGCAGCACTAATTTCACGTACGCTTTCTTTACCAGTATATCAAACAGCAAACATAATACTAACAAACTACAACTACATTTTTGTGGATCTAGTCGACCGGAACGCGCATTGCACCTGCACATACACAAAAATATACGGCACGGTGGATACGAACGGGCCAGCTGAGAAGAAATCGATGGAAGAAACGATCCATATCAGACTGAAACGCAGTATTTAAACAAGGCCTTGACACTGCGCAGAGATGGCATGAGATGGTGTAGGGCAATTTCGCAGATAATCGGCACCGAAGACGCGAGGCGCAAAGTTTAAATCTAACCAAAGACGCACTGCGCATTTCAACGACGCCCTCACTAGAGAGAGAGACGCACATAATCCAGCGCGATGAAACTAGCTGCAAGGCACGGGGCTGTAACAATGAGCATAATAAAGAAAAGCTTGAGCACCATAAGCCAATGCGTACGGTTTCGTGAGAGCAGGTGGATATACGACCGCGAATACAATGGTTGATTGAATTTAGACGCTGCAGAGCGTTTACCTAACTGCGCGTCATGCCCCGCGAGTCGACGTTAAGGAAAAGGAACGCAAACAAGAAAAGACGACAGGGCGAAAAAAAAAAAACATAAACACAGCGGGGAGGGTTCCACGGGTTGTTCCTTAGGCCTCAACAACAGCGAAAGAATGACCGATGCGAGCGCACGCAGGTTTAACAACTTGCCCGAAAGTTGCGTCGGTCGCTGTTGCTAAGGCGCTTCCACTGACGACTAGCAGTGGCACGTCGATGCACAGTTGTCAGTTCTCAGAAGCCTCCATCGCGCCGAAGAAATCACGATGGCATGTCGGGTCTCCTTCTCCCTTCCTCTCCAAGGCTCTCGCTATGCTGAGCTGAACCGCGGTCGGGCTGTGCAGTCAGCTGGAGACAGGTACGTATCGAACGTGGGTCGCGGAAAAACAAACAGTGGCACCGTATTGCCACCGGTTCGGCAGTCTTTTTCACGCACGCCTCGTCTCTAGACGCTCAAGGCTTTGTTTTAGAAAGGCGTTTCGACAACGCCAATAGGTATAACGGCGCAAGTGACTACACGACTGTAAACTAACTCGGTATCTCTGGTATCTCTCGCTTCCGAAACAAACAAAACACAAGGACTGTAAAGATGGCGGCTTCCAAATGAAAAAGCGAAAGCGGCATAACCGAACATAATTCACGACGCACAAAACAAAAAGCTTACGAAAAGCTCACAACTAAACGTTTGGATTAGTATCACGCGCTTGACAACAAATGACAATTACGTTCACCGCACTTTAATTGCTTTGAGATTCGCTCGCAGCACGACTGGCAGCCTCTCAATGCCAATGCATGCTGGCTATGTTGTTAGGCACAAGCCAACAATATCCTAGCCAAGATCAGTTGGTTTATACACGTTTATTTGCATCGCTTGCATCGATGAACACCCATATGTAGGTGAAATTATGCCGTGAAGCGTGATTTACCCAACGACACCCAGTTCTCAGTTTGTTGTCGCCCTTCGTTTAACATCTCATACCGGGGTTCTCGGACCGTTTGTGAAACTTTCTGGGCAATAATATCGCTTTGATCGGTGAGACGAGAAAAATCCATCCGGCGCTCTTGGGAAGTGCTTGGTGAGACTTCCACAGGATACAGCTGCACAGCGTTCCCTGCTCGTGCGTGCTTTGCCACAACTGCTCGGCATGGACGCCGAAGCGGAGGCCCGGCTCACGCTTGCGGGGCTGGTGCGGTTAGTCCGCGAAGAGCAGTGGCAGCAGGCGCAGGAATTGTTGGACCTCGTGCGGGACCGTGGCAAGAACCTCGCTCCCTTGTCGCCCAGTGCCAACGTTGTGCGCCGTGTGATGCGACTCATACGCGACGAGTACGCCAGTGCCATCTTAGGTCACCAGGTAATAATAGTGATGATATCTCGGGTTTCACGTCGCGGAAGTACAGTATAATTACGAGAGACGCCGTAATGGAGGAGTCCGGACACTTCGACCATCTAGCCGGGATCGAACCCGGTACCTTCGGGTCAGCATCCGAGCGCCATAACCACTGCTCTACCGCGGCTGAACGACTGTTTTACCTAATGTTCAAGAGCACCGGCGTCGCATAATTAGTTTCATTTGCGTTGATAATGTGTTAAATTCTAGATTAGCTGGACTGACTGTTCAGGGATGCGGCAGTTGGGATTGTTGGTCCGTCAGGCGACGTTTTGGCAGAAAATTGGTGTGCCGTAATGCATGAGCATCGGCACTGTCTCGCCTTGGGAAGTGCTAACCTGTGTTGCATCTTGCCTGAGGCAGCAGCTGGGAGTTCACTGTTGTGGCTTAAAGGAGAAAAGTGCCCATTTTGCAACCCCTTGCGAATGTTCATGCCGTAATAGCCTGATCACTCCCAAGTTACACTTCAGAATCCATTTTACGCTTGTATCGCACTTGGTTGATCAGCCTTTCAACGACATTCCACTGCACAGACGCGTCATAAGTGAATGGGCAAACCAGGGCTCTGGTGCTTAAATGTTCACGAAAAATGTGACAGCAGAATTCGCGCTTCATAAAGCACGAATTGAGATCACGCTGGACGGAGCTTGTGGGCATCGAAGTATTGCTGAGTTATCACAGGTCGTGTCACTGAGTTCTTCCTTTCTAAACGAAGTGTGGCCATTTTCTCAATTCTTTCCTTGTGCTTACACCATCGTAAAGACAAAAAGCCTACTTATCTGGCAATTATGTGATGTGCATTTCTGGTTTCCTTTAGCACATATACTTGTATCAAACTGGGTTACGAGCTACATGCTAATGAAGCCTTCTTGAACTTCGTTATAAGTGATGTGTATTTCAGAGAGTCTATAATTGTGCCAACACTTCATATGCTTATAAGTAAGCACAGTACTGTGTTTTTGCATGTAACAAGCAGTGCTTTATTGGGAATAGCAGTACTAATTATTGGGAATGTGACAGAAGTGTCTTTTGTTGACCGTTGATTAAAGGCTATGTCACAATTCTGCAACTAGCCACCATCATGCACTGCTCACACTCGAGACGAAAACATAGTATTGTTTTGCATACTCGAGGCATTCATAGGCACCCGCAGCCGTAAGGCCACAATTTACAATATTTGCTACGTGGTAAGGATTGTTGTAGCGTAATACTGCCTGCTAAATATTAAGTGGAGTAGGAACAGTTTGGATGCTTCGTTATTGAAAGTTTAAGCCGGCAGACATGAACACAAGTGAAAACAAACGAACAAAACAAATGCCATTTGCCTTCATCCATGCTCTTGTCTGCTTGCTCTGCAATCTAAGTAGTCTAATTAGACATATAAATTATGGCGTAACAGTTGTGCAAAAGGTGTCACAGATGTTTCTCTTACCGAGCACTGAACGAAAGAAGCATCGCAGTTTTGCGACCAGTGAAGAGTGAAAATAAAATCCTTGTGGTACAACCTGCAGGTCGAAGCCGACAGGGACTCGTTGCAAAAGCTGCTGTTGGCTCGTGACGAATCGGTGAGTGATTACACACGGCCACTTCCCGGTCTGCGCGAACAGCTGCTCGACAGCCTCGACGAGCTCGAGCGCGAGCTGCGACACAGCGCGGAGAACGTGGCTGCTCAGGGCCCCGAGCACATCCAGTCCGGAGACCTGCTCCTTACCCAGGGAAGGTCGCGCACCGTTGAGGCTTTTCTCAAAAGGGCTGCTCAGAACCAGCGCACATTTCAGGTACGGACGCTGGTGCAAACCAAAGTGTGAAAGGAAAATAAATTACCCCAGTTCTACCCATTGTCAAATCAGCAGAGACGTGGATCTCCTGTATTTCTCTTGTGATTTTCTGATGTTTGTGAGTTTGTGTGGGTGTATGTGATTACATTATTTGTAGAGTAGACATGCACAAGGAGGATATGTGACAGCCCCTGCTACAGTGACCTTACGCTGTAGTCACTCTCAAGCCACCCTTCCATGATTCTCTGTGCCGCTTCTGCTTAGTCCTTAACTGAGGCAGTTATGCCATCTATTAAGGCATCTGAGAACTGGAGACAGCAAAGAGCGACATGGACACTCATCTGTTGTTTGGCCTAGCCCTGAAACAACAAACGCCTGAGTCCACCTGATTGTGAGCACATGTTCACGCCGCGTACATGTGGTGGTTTTTCTGATTGTCATTTCTTGTGCTGTTTTCCATTATGATACATTAACATGCCCAGCAAGCCACCCTTCTCAAGTCCAGCTGTGAGCACTGAGCTAGAAAGGAAACTGAAGAAAGCTCCTCAGCCTACAAAGAAATCTTTAGGGTTTAGGACTGTTGCTTTTCCAGTTTTAGCATGTTGCAGTGCTAAAGTGGATTCACCAACAACTCTAATTCCACAGACGAGTCTTTCAAACCGGTTTTGCGAAACTGGCATTACCAATTAAGGTTCATGAGAAGTAAACATTATCAACCACCTTTTCAGGGGCTTCTGGGGAACTGATTTCCATGTGAAATTCAGTTAACAGAAGTGCTTCACCATAGCCAATTCAGTGCTGTTGTTCATGCCAGTAATGACCAGATTGACATAACACACAGTCACGATGTTTGAGTTGTCTTTCTCTTTAATACATTAACTCATGCTCAGGGCATCATTTTACACATCACTGTCATGAAGGCACAACTGCCCATATCCTAAAGGTTTGTGTAATTAACAACATACAATGTAGTTTCTTGGCTTCCATCACTTAAGCAAAGGGTCTCTGCCAACAGCGTCAAGACAATCGCTCACATTTCACTGAAGATCTTTGCCGGTGCATAAGCCTCGCTGCCAATGTCATGTTGCTGGAGACCTTTGCAGAAGCACATTCACTTAACACTGCTGCTTGCAGTCAAGAGCATTTGGCCAGCTCCTCTGCTTCAATGAAACTTTGGCTGGGCCTAGTTGGTACATGACATTTAAAGTGAAAAAGTTAGCTTAAACTAGACGGGCCACTAATGGTAGAAGAGATGAGCACTGGCACAAGAGAAGAGATGACTGCCACCGCTCATCTCTTCTATCCTTTGTGGTCTGTCTCGTTTGCGCTAACTTTCTCACTTTAAAATTCTTTGCTCCGTGCTGTAATGTATACAATGCAAGAACATAAATGCATCGCTTTCACTTACTACCCCAGTCATGCTCGACATATACAGCCATTGTACAGTGAAACTTCGATGCAACGAATACAGATATAATGAGTTATAATCTATAATGAAGCAAATGAAAAATACTTTTGCCAGTAACACAGTGTACAGTAGTTACATTTGTAAGGATTTTTTAGACAGTAGACTCTAGGTAAATGGCAACCTCTTAAACGGAAATGCTCCCTAAATGAAATAGCTACCTCTAATACGATTGGTTTTGCACTTCAATTCTGCATCCCTGTTCATCCCTCAGTCCAGTTAGAACATATCTTCTTGGTTTCTTCAGGTTCTCTTTAGCTAGAGTACAAAGCCACGTCTGTGTACACTTTACTTTTGTGAGGTTTCGAGTATCGTGTGCCCAACACCAACAGGTTCTGGTGGCAGAGGGGGGACCGCGCTGCGAAGGCGTCCAGCTCGCAGAGTCCTTGGCACGTGTGGGCATCGCGACCACCCTGGTCCCCGACTCAGCCATCTTGGCTCTGATGCCTCGGGTGAGCAAGGTGATCCTCGGTACGGACTGTGTCCTGGCGGACGGTGGCCTTCAGGTGAGCCGATTAGGGAACGAGTGTGACTGGGCTGAGCCGGCTTGTGTCACCGTCGTGCGTTTGCGTTGTCAGCTATGTAACTTGCACCTTGGGAATCACGCACTCCCGAATTCTTGAAAAGAAACATCAGCTTGGTGCCAACGCTGCTTTTCTACTTCTCATACAGGGCCACCCAAATGAAACAGTCTGAAGTATTTAAAACTGTATAAAGTTTATAAATAGTTTCACATGCATGCATGAAAAGACTTGTGATTTTATTTTTTTTTTGCTGAAATAGCGTTGCCTCTCAGGAATAAATGTAGCTATTATAAATATTTAATCCAGTTACAAGGAGTTGCCCTTCACTCTCGCACCCTTCGAGAAGAGAGTAAAAGTGCTTGTAACTTAGATGTGACCGGGAATGTTTTGACGAGTTTCTCGCAAAATGTAGCCCTATTTCATTTCAGCGCTTCTGTGTAATTATCAGTACTGCGAGTTTCTGATTACAATACATAAATGTCATTATTTCAGCTCCTTTGAATGAATACGAAATGTGATTTGTGAGAAACTATTGCTATCAAGTAATCAAGGGACATTATTGATGTATACGAATGGCTGCACCATCCTCTATATGGCATTAAGCTTTTCTTCAAAGAAAGTTTAGGAATGACCATTGGAGCAGCATAACTTTTCTTGAGAGGTGTCCTTTTCAGTGACGGGATTTCCACGCTGGGAAACATCCTTTGCTTGTTCACAATTGTGTCTAGAAGTGTAATATGGCACCTCTGTACTGTAGTATGATCCGCTGTTAACACAAATAAAAGCAATGTTGCCCATCGCTTACTGCAATTTAGTAGAACTGGGGCATTGTATGAACATCAGCGTTGGTGAGAGGGCGAAGTGACGTAGCAGTCAGGCTTGACTGAAAAAAAATTGCATCATTAAGACACACATTGCCTATGAACGAAAGAAAGCAATTTACAAATTTGACATGCTTGTTGCACATTCTCAATAAATGTGTGTTAAGAACACATAGAACCATATTACACTATATACATATATGCATTGTGACATTTATCACAGCTGCCATGCTTCTTTTGCTTGAAATAGTGTTAGCATTATTTAATTGATTTAAATATTGCATTCTTTTCCAATTAGCTTTCCCGACACTCTCCCGGGATTTCATTCAATTTATTCAATATTAAAAGCCTAAAAGGCATTACTACCCAGTGGTGTGGCACTGCAACGAATGGCACAAGATAACATTTCCAAGCACACAGTGAAAGAAAACAAGATGGTTCGGTCCAGCAAAAGTTTTTGTATTGCTTTGGAACAGCAGTGCGAGATGATGATAAGAAGTGTAAAATGTGTAACTGCAAAAGTATCTCTCTCTTTTTTTCCGTTGCAACAAAAGCGGCTACACTGCCTAAGCCATAGCTGTGGCCACCCGTGTTATGTTTTCTATTCTCCCTATGCCTTACCATCATACCAGCTGGAGGATAACAACTCAGATAGTAACAAAGCAGCTGTAAAATAAGTCAAGAACTGCGGAGTGTGTGGTGAAATGAAAAATTATAGAAGTAACATTAAGAGATTGGAGAATGGAAGAATTAGAATTGGTCAGGGAACAAACAGGTGTTGCTCATATTCTATTTGGCTGCAAGCGAAAGAAATGGACCTGGGCTGACCACGTAATGTGTTGGACTGACAAGTGGTGGACTGTAAGAGCAACAGAATGGTTCTGAGGGCATGGGGAAATGCAGTTGAGGAAGGCGGAGAGTTGGATACAATGACGAATTTAAAGGGACGCTAAAGAGTAAACGATTTTTCTCGTATTAGTAAACTCGCATTTCATGATGCCAAAAACAATATTCCTGCTGCAAAAAAACGCTCGGTGAGTGAGAAAATGTGTGGAAAGAAGAAGCGGGTGGCAGCATCACCTTGAAGCCACGTCATATGTTTTGGTGGTTCCTATTAAGGTCTATATAATATTTCCTATTTGATAAAAAAAAAGAAGAAAACGTGTGGGACATTGTTTCCCAAGGCAAGCAGAGACTTAGCACGTCAAGTTTCAGGGAATGCCACTGAGCCAATAGGGATAAAATATGAAGAAAAAAAAAACCACAATATCTATGATGCCAATGTTGGAAATTTCAGCAAGAAATTTAAGAGTGAAACTTTTGAAATAACTTTCTTGACCGCACTCAAACCTAATTATAGGAATGTTGCACTTTACTAGAAAATAAGTTCGTAATATCCAAAAATCTGTTATAACAGTTATTCCGAGCACTGTATCTATTGCAAAACTATTTTTCACTAACTTCGTTATAGCCGATATTTTATTATATCTGTGTTCGTTATATTGAGGCTTGATTGTAATAACGATCCTACCATAGTAAAATCAATGACACGAGTTTGCAGACTATAGCTTCTCAGCCTAAACTAATTTGTTGTTCCACCTCATTGTCCCTTTAAGAAGTTCGTCAGGATAAAATGGAATCAGCTCCCACAGGACACAGTATAAGGTAAACTGGAGAACACCGCGAGAGGTCTTTGTCCTGCAGCAGATGTAAATAGGTTGTGATAATGATGATGATGACGCCAGCGGCGGCGATTCACCGCGCCTCGAAGTGCATGGATGCAATGTGGTTGCTGTTGTACGCGACAGGCTCCTTGCGGCAGCCATGCCTTGGCCCTGGCCGCGCGACACTGCGCGGTTCCGCTGCTGGTGTGCGCACCGGGGGCCACGCTGAGTCCACAGCTGCCCTGCTCGGAGAGCGCCTACCAACAGCTGGGATCGCCGGAGCCCCTCGGCCCAGAGCCACACTCTGGAGCGCTCCTGCTCAACCCAGCCTCTGACTGCGTGCCGCCGGACCTCGTTCCACTACTGGTGACGAGCGCTGGTGGACACGCCCCATCGTACGTCTACAGGCTGCTCAGTGAGGTCTACCACCCCGACGACCACGTGTTGACTGCGTCCTGAAAGGATAAATAAAAGAGCGACGATGCATGTTGAAATAAACATGTGTCCTTGTTTAGAGATGACGAAATATCTCAATTTGTAGTGACTTGTGTCATACAACCTGTTTTCCGTAGTTTGCTGCCACTGTTGACTCAAAAAAATGTGCATGATGTTGCATAACCTAGCCATAAGGATTACACACTAAGAGCCATGCGTCAGTACATCTATTATAATGAGAGCCATCTTGGCTGCCAAGAAAAGTGGCACTGCATTGTTTGTAATCGTTGGATAAACAGGTACATAAGAAGGCCTGCGTCCTACAACTGCTGTCAAGGTCTGCAATGTCCTCTTTTCCATAGGGCCAACACCATGCAATTCACCAAATCATCAATCTGTGTATGGTCAGATGCCTACAGCTGAATACATGTTTGGCAGTTTATTGCTATAGCAATTTTCAGGGCGCTCCAGGCTAACTGCAGTCGCTGTGATGTTCTGTGTAAAGTCCGGCCGCTATAAGATCCTATCGTGCTCTACACATCGGACAGATGCAAGGACAGGAGTGAAGCTTTTAAGGTGTAAAGATAACATAATGTTGTGGAGTTTAAAAGCGGGGCGTGCTGCACAGCAGAGTGAAGAGGCATGCCAGAGTAGCAGCAGTGCCTACTCTCCTCCTCCTCTCTTTCTCTAGACAATATCTTAGCAGCGCCCAAGGGTGAAACTGAAGTCGTGGTCGTATAGTTATAGCGTCCACATACAATGCGGGATGTACTGGGTTTTATTCCCAGTGCCACAGGGCACTTTCCCAATTTCCTAATGTGAAGCAACTTAGCTTGGCGCTCAGTGTTGTAGGAACTCAAGTTTGACAACGTGAATTTCATCGCTTTGCAATGATTACCAGTGACTACCTTTCAAAAATTTCGATGTCGCTATGAACTATTCGCAACTAGGACATTAATTTACTCATTAGGCTCGAATGGCTATTTCTACTGGTTGAATTGTCAATTGTTTTAGTATCTGTAATTACTCTCATAAACAATATTTGTGTGCATCCGAAGATGCTTCCTCCCACAGTAATGATAACCCTGCAGGTAGCACGCAGATGCCACCTTTTCTGCATATTTTAAATAAAATTGGGCAGATTTCTTGACACACCCATATATTTTACATATATTGTGTAGTGAAGAGGAATGCCTACTACTGCAGCGACATCGACAAGTTGGCGCGAGGCACGAGCTAAGACTGCCTGGTTTGCTGCTGCGACGCTGCCGGTACATCCGGCTAGCTCTTGCTGCTTCTGTACCGACGCTGATACCGCTTTTGACCTTGCATTTACATTATATTTTGGTGGAGAGTGCTGCGGTCTTCCCCAGTCCTGGAACTGCGTAGCCGAAAGCTGCCGTCCGTCATGCCTGACGACGCTGTCTTCACACCCCCACCGGCTTCGCCACGCAGGAGCTGTCCTCCCGGTGCACAGCTCTTGCGAGAACCCGACATCTTCAGCGGCACTGATGAGAAAGACGTTGAGGATTGGCTGGAATCTTATGAACGAGCCAGCGCTACTAACAAATGGGACGATCCCACAAAGCTTGGCACCGTGATGTTTTATTTAACGGATGTTGCCAAGCTGTGGTACAGAAACCATGAGGTGGATATCCCCACTTGGACTACCTTCAAAACCTGCATCGCAGATGTTTTTGGACGCCCTGGTGTGCGCAAACTTCGCGCAGAACAACGCCTACGAGGCCGGTCCCAACAAACTGGTGAGACATTCACCAGCTACATAGAGGACATCCTCGACCTCTGCCGGCGTGTCGACCCGTCGATGGCAGAAACTGACGAGGTGCGACATATCATGAAAGGCATTTCCGACGACGCCTTTCAAATGCTGCTCTCCAAGAACCCTGTCGCTGTCTCTGAGGTCATCGAGTTGTGTCAGAGTTTCGACGAGCTGCGACGACAGCGTCTTCGCACGCGACGCCCTGACGTCCCGGATGACACCCTCTCCAGCCTGACCACCACATCTGACCTTCAGTCGCTGCTATCGCAGATTAAGGAGTTTGTTCGTGCTGAGGTCGCTCGTCAGCTATCGCTGCTATCAACAGCCGGTCAACCAGCGTCACCTCTGCCAGCAAACACTCGCCAGGTCATCCAGGAGCAAGCTTGCGCGGCTCTGCCATCTGCCCGTGACACTTCACCATTGCCGAGCCGTGTTGCCTGTGCCGAGGTAAATGCACCTCTAAGCTATGCTAAAGTAGAGGCTCGACCACCTCTTCAGACTTTTACGTCACTTCCCTCAGCCGTGCCGCTCCGACCCACTCCTCGGTTCGCTCAGCCGAGGTCCGTCCAGAGTAGTGGACAATGGCGTACACTCGACAATCGCCCAATATGCTTGCCCGTGGGCTACCTAGCCACATAGCATGATACTGCCGTCGGCGCGTCCCTGTATACCGCCAGAGCTACGACCAGACCTTCGAACCTGCCCTTTATGTGCCGCCGCGCCGTTCGTTCACAGGCTCACAGCCCCCCGACCAGAAGTCATCGTACGCCGACCACCACCCTCCTGTTAACCGCCGCTCGCCATCACCTCGACGCCGCTCGCCATCGCCGATGCGTCGTCGTCCTTCATCGCCGGAGCGGGAAAACTAATTGCCGCAGTTCCACAGGCAGGAACTGCGTCGCCAGCGAAAAGACCAAGGCCTCTCACTTCACCAACGAATGTTCTGGACGTACATGTGGACGGCGTCGCTGCACTCGCTCTTGTCGACACTGGTGCCGCAGTTTCAGTGATAATTGCTAGACTCTGCCGCTTGCTCAAAAAAGTTATGACGCCACTAGCAAGTATATCACTTCGTACAGTCAGCGCAGATCACGTCACACTGGCCGCTGCCTGTACCGCTCGCATCGCGATTGATGGCCTCATTTATGTCGTTGAATTGCTAATGTTGGATTCCTGCTAGCATGACCTCATTTTGGGCTGGGATTTTCTCTCCGCTAATAAGGCCGTCATCGACTGCTCTCGCGCTGAGGTGGCATTTGAAGTGTTTGACGACGCTCCATTATATGATGCTCATGAAACCAGGGACAACCTATTTGTTGCTGAAGACGTCATCATACCGCCGCACTCTTTTGCCCTTACCATGATGTCTTGCAACTCTCTCGCCGAGTCTAGTGCCCTTTTCACGCCATCTGCTCTTTTCGTTCGTCGCAAGTGCTCGCCGCTACCTTATGCCCTTCTAGAACTTCATGACGGCGTCGGCAGACTACTAATCTCGAACCTGTTGTCATGTCCTCCTGTAACACTACTTCGGGGTGAGTGCGTCGGGCATGTTTACAGTCTCGACCCTTCTGCAATTATCGACATGCCGGCTGGTCCTTCCGCCGAACACGAAGTCGCCGGAGTGACCTGTGCCTCTTCGCCGCAGACTACCAGGCCGGACGTACTAAGCAGCTCCATCGCCGACACGTTATCCGTTTCGCAACGTGCTCAGCTTCTACGACTGCTGAACAAGTTCCGTTATTCCTTCGACTGCCAGCATACTCCCCTCGGCCGCACGTCAGCCGTGTGTCACCGCATCAACACGGGTATCAATGCGCCCTATCAAAGACCCTATTCAAATCAAAGACCCTATCGCGTGTCCGCAGCCGAGCGCCAGGTTATCGATGACCAAGTAGCCTTCGAACAGCCCCTGGGCATCTCCAGTCGTACTCGTTAAGAAGAAGGACGAGTCAATTCGCTTCTGTGTTGACTACCGTCGTCTTAACAAAATAACTCAAAAGGACCTTTACCCGTTACTGAGAATCGACGATGCCCTTGACTGCCTCCAAGGTGCGGAGTTCTTCTCTTCTATTGACTTATGAAGTGGCTACTGGCAAGTCCCTCAGGCACCTGAAGATCAGCCTAAGACGGCCTTTGTCACACCTGATGGCCTTTACGAATTCTGTGTCATGCCTTTTGGTCTTTGCAACGCACCCGCGACATTCGAGCGGATGATGGACAATCTTTTGCGTGGTATGAAGTGGAAACGTGCCTGTGCTACTTGGATGACGTGATTATATTTTCACCGGATTTTCCAACGCATCTCCGCAGGCTTGGTGAAGTGCAGCAGTGCCTAACTGACGCCGGCCTTCAGCTCAACCTGAAGAAATGCCGCTTCGGCGCAAGTCAGCTCACCTTGCTCGGTCATGTTGTATCTAAAGAGGGTATTCTTCCTGACACCGCCAAGCTTCGGGCAGTTGCAGAGTTCCCTAAACCTGCGTCTCTGAAGGATCTGCGCAGCTTTCTTGGCCTCTGCTCGTATTTCCGCCGTTTTATTCGGAATTTCGCTATGATCACCGCCCCCTTGACTGAACTTCTGCGCAGTGACTCGAAAAGTTACGCTTGGTCACCCGCCTGTGACGATGCTTTCGAAAAGTTGCGCCGTCTGTTAACCTCGCCGCCAATCTTGCGTCATTTCGACCCGACTGCTCCGACGGAGGTACACACCGATGCCCGCGGTGTTGGACTCGGCGCCGTGCTCGCGCAGCGTAAATCGTGATTCCAGGAGTACGCTGCAGTCGCATACGCAAGCCGTACCCTCACCAAAGCGGCGAAGAACTATTCTGTGACAGAGAAGGAGTGTCTGGCAATTATATGGGCTCTAGGTAAATTTAGACCGTACCTATATGGTCGCCCTTTCGACGTAGTCACCGATCACCTTGTTCTTTGTTGGTTATCCGCGTTGAAGGACCCCTCCGGCCGTTTAGCTCGCTGGGCTTTGCGGTTGCAAGAGTTCGACATGCGTGTTGTCTACAGGTCTGGCCGACGTCACACTGATGCCGACGCTTTATCACGCTCACCTATGTCCTCCAAAAGCTCTGCATGTTTATCTGCCGTGGACGAAATGGTTGCGTTCCTAGCGTCTGAGCAACGCAAGGATGACTGGATCAGCTCTCTTCTGCGATTCCTTTCAGATCCGTCGGCTTCTCCATCTTCTCGAACGTTGCGCCGTCAAGCGGCTCACTTTGAGGTTCGCGATGGCCTCCTTTATCGCAATAATTAGAAGTCTGACGGCCGAAAGTGGCTACTGGTCATACCTCGCCATCTTCGTGCTGCAATATGTTCAGCTTTCCACGCTGACCCTCAGTGCGCACATGCGGGAATCTTCAAAACATACGCTCGGATTTCCTCCCGGTTTTATTGGCGAGGCATGTACACCTTTTTGCGCAAGTACATTCAGTCATGCCCGCAGTGCCAACGACGGAAAGCTCTGCCTCATCATACCTCTGGTCCGATCCAGCCCATTCCTTGCCAGCCAGGCCTTTTGACCGCAATGGGATCGATCTGTACGGGCCTCTTCCATTCACGGCTTCCGGAAACCATTGGATTGTTGTCGCTGTCGACTATTTGACGCGATACGCAGAAACAGCCGCTTTGCCTGCTGCCACAGAACGCGACGTATCTTCTTTTCTCCTGCGGCACTTCATTCTCCGTCACGACGCACCGCGCGAACTTCTCAGCGACAGAGGACGTGTGTTCCTCTTTGAAGTCGTCAACGCGCTCCTTGCCGAATGCCGTATCATTCACTGGACTACCACCGCCTACCATCCGCAGACGAATGGATTGACGGAAAGATTCAACCGTACCCTAGGAGATATTATATCAAAGTATGTTGCCTCAGACCACTCCGACTGGGACCTCATTCTGCCTTTTGTGACATACGCCTACAATACTGCTCCACAGGTGACTACGGGCTTTTCACCATTTTTCCTGTTATATGGCCGAGACCCTTCCACCACACTATAGATACCATTCTGCCCTACCACCCCGATTCCTCCGAGTCTACGCCCATCTCTGAAGCTGCCCGCCGCGCCGAGGAATGCCGTAAGCTCGCCCAGTCGTTCACAACCATCGACTAATGGAGACAAAAATCTCCGCGTGACGATAACCACCCGTACCCTAACTTTGTTCCGGACACTCTTCTGTGGCTTTGGTTTCCCGCTGTGCCTACAGGCCTTTCCTCGAAGTTTTTTTTTCTTCAAAATATCAGGGACCCTACCGCATTGTCTCGCAGACTTCACCAGTTAACTACATCGTCGAACCCGTTACCCCATCCACAGACCAGTGCTTTCGAAGACGTGAAATTGTTTACGTACAGCGGCTGAAACCTCATTACGACCCGCTCGTACTCTGTTCACCGTGAGTCGCCAGGATTGCTTGTTGTTGTTGTTGTTGTTTCCCTGTGCAAATGGCTCGTACCCAAAGAAGGGGATTGGCCGATTATAAGGTGAATTTGCCCTAAACTTTCAGCATTGCGTCATTCCTGCAATTTTTTTTTTGTAACTTAATTTTGATTTGAAATACCGATATCAAGTTTGCAGAAAAAAAAAGAAAAATAGTGAGACAGCAATTTAGCAAGAAAATCGTTTAGTCGCAGTGATGTATTCTTGAACGGCGAGTAAAACATCCCTGTGGCTGAAACCCAGTGTAGAGGCTCCAAATGAAAGAAGATCAGGTTGTGATAGTTGCAAGCCCAGTCTTTGAAGAGGTGGTGCTAGTATGCTTTGCCTGAATAAATCGAAACGGCGACAATGTAATAAAAAATGACTGATCGTTTCCTCTTGATTACAGTAAATGCACATAGGGGAATTCAATATGCCTGATCTATGCAAGTAAAAATTGAGGGAGGTAACGCGGGCAACGAAATTTCGTGATGACAACTTCCATCATCCTTGATTTAGTCAGTTCACTGCGCCAGGGAAATAACAAGTGTTTGTACTCTGGAGAAGCCGTCAGTGCAGGGTCAGATAAATTTTGCCTGATTTTAAGTGTGCGAAATCGCGCCACCGTAATGTATACTGTATGAGGGAAAATAGGAATAATTGGTGTCGAAAGGGATGCCTTCGCAAGAGAATCAGCTATTTCGTTTAACAACAAACCTTTGTGCCCTGGTGTCCAGATTAAATGAATACTTCGGATATGACAGGGGATCAACGATTTAAAAAGTTTCACTATAGGTGAGTGACCAGATGCGGACAGAGAAGAGCACACTGATAGTGAATCAGTTATGACTGCTACGACTGGAATGGAAATATTTACCTTTCGCAAAGCTAACATTATTGCCATGAATTCAGCCAGAAAGACAGGAAGAAAGTCCGGTAAGCGAAGTGAAAATGACCAATCAAGTACGGGGCAATATATTCCAACGCCTGATTTTTCATGTGATTGAGATGCGTCCGTTGCTATAATGACATTTGTTGGCAGAGTACTTAAATGGTCCTGCAATAAACCATTTAAAATGCCTGTAGGTAATAGCTTTGCGTGAGTTGGGAAGATATCATGGTAAACAATTTCTGGAGAATTTTGTTGCTCAGTTAAAGGAATCAGATCACGAACGTGTACATTTAGGGGCTCAAGTAACGATTGAACAAATACTATTTGTGGTTTGGTAAATCTGGGCCAATGCACGGAGAAGAAAAGGTCAGGATTGGAAATAAAAATAATTTGTTCAGGGTTAAACGGTGCTTCATATAGTCGTAAAAAGGTCTGCACAGTAAGAATGTTAAAGCGACATAATAAGGTTGGTATTCGTGCTTCAAGGTATAACACTGCATTTGCAGTATACTTTGGAAGTCCTAAGCAGAGCCGTAAAGCCTCTCTTTCCAACAGAACGAGCGGCCGGAGTTTGTAGGCTGGCGCACCAGAAAAAAGAATGCAGCCAAACTCCAAGACAGGTCGGACATACATTTTATATATAATCAAAAGTGCCTTTCTTCTCATACCTGATCTACAATTGCTCAACCTCCGCAATACGCCCATCGCGCGTACTGCTTTTGTCGCGATGTATTCAATGTGAGGGCGCCAATTTAGATGCTCATTATACATAACTCCAAGATATTTCAATGATTGTACTTGTGGGATATCTTGAAGCTTGTAATTAATAGATATGTGCACGGGATCTTTAATTGGAAAAACGAGTATAGCACATTTACCGGTATTCAGGTTCAACATCAATCCATCCAACCAATGTTCTATTTTATTAAGATATGTTTGCAAGATAGTGTAGAGACAGTGGAAGTCATGTGCCATAGCAAAAAAAGCAATGTCATCGGCATAAACATAGGTTTTCACTTCTGGATGAACGGGGATGGTACTAAGCAATATGTTGAATAAAACCGGGGAAAGTACTGACCCCTGAGGTAAACCTCGGGTTTGCTTGTGCTTACAGGAAGAGAAACCGCCTTGATAACAATAGAATTCTCTTCTATTTAAAAATTCCGTCACCCATGCTACTATATAAGGTGGAAGTCCATGACTCCATAACTGATTAGTCAAGATAGAATACTCTACACTATCATATGCTTTACATATGTCTAACGTTACTAAAGCCGCAAAGTGCTTTTTGTGACGGGCAATATGAATACGACTTTCCAGATCTACATGTGCATGCCATATGGAATATCCAGATCTAAAGCCAATTTGGGAAGAACTCAACAGTTGTTTCTCGTTAATAAACCTAATTATACGACCATGAAGTACCCTTTCAATAAGTTTTACTACATTAGATGTTAAGGCTATCGGTCTTATGTTGTCTAAATTATAGCCTGCCCCCTGTTTCTTAAGCAATGGTATAATTTTCGCAATCTTCCATTCAGAAGGGATCCATGCTCTTCTAAGGGAATAATTGACTAGACCTAACAGATCATTCGGATATTCCCTGTGAAGTATTTTTAGCATTGTATTTGTTATTCCATCGGGGCCTGGTGCTGCATTTGGCAATCTTTCCATAGCCTGATTTAATTCGGAAGCCGATATTTCTGTGTAGTCATAGATGGTTGTTGTGTAAGCCGAATTAGGGAGATGCGTTGAGAACCTGTTTTCTAATTCTTTAGCCAACTGATTAAATGATTCCTGTAGTTCCTGTGAGGTGTAAACTACTGAGTCAACGTTTCCTGGTATAGGGGTCTTCTTCCTACCACGAAGGAAGTTGAATAAAGCACGTTTGTTATTTGATTTAGACAAGTACTCGAAATGTTCTTGGTCATATTGCTCTTTCGCTCGCGATACAGTGCGTTTAAATGTTGCCGCAATGAACTGATAATCCTTCCAATTTTTTGGACTCTGATTACATATAAGTCTTTTCCATGCAGCTTTTCTTCTTCTATAATCTCGTGTGCACTCATCATTCCACCATCTACTAGGTTGGGCACTTTTGGATGACGACGAAGCAATTACAAATTCTGAAGTGTTCTTGGAGATTTTTAAAGCAGAACAGAGATTTCTGCCGAGGTCTTCATTTTGACCACTGGACACTGCCCTAATGTTGGAACGCAAGCAATCTTTAAATTTTTTGTAATTGATCAATGTTTTCTCTGTCCTTTCAATAGATTTCACAGCACATGAGATTTCAAAGTATACAGGAAGATGGTCACTGTTTGAAGAGAAATCAATTGTTTTCCAAGACTTTATTGAAACACTTGGGCTGCAAATCGTGAGATCTAATACCGATCGTGTCCGTCCGCGAATAAATGTAGGCTGTCTATCATTTAGGCAGGTAAGATTTTTATTAATCATCCAATCCCATAGAAGAGTACCAGAATGGTCTGTTCGAAATCCCCATGAAACATGATGTGAGTTGAAATCACCAGTCAGAATGAAATCATTCTTGCAATTAGCTAAGGCAGTATCTAATTGTTGAGTATTATGCAAACCCGTTGGAAAATATGCGTTTATAAGTGAAAAAGGGTGGTGCCCGGGCAGACAGAGGTCTATTGCCAAAATTTCACAGTCTGTGGACATAAGCTGAAAAGCTATGCTCGCTGTGCGGCAAAATTTATTCGAGACTAGTATAATTAGACCACCTCCTAGTGATGGACGGTCTAACCGAAATGCTTTAAAATTGTTTAAATGATAATTCTTAACAGGGTTAAGCCAGGTTTCCTGTAATAAGATTATATCCGGATATAACTGATTAATTAAGCAAAGTAAGTCAGTAGAAGCAGAAATCAAAGACCTACAATTCCACTGTAGTACTTTCAAGGTATCTATGTTGACGAGCGAAACACTTCAGCAACGGCAGCTTCTAAAATACCCTCCTTAAAAAGTGCACTGGCATTTTCGCTGACCTTTTTGGGTTTTGTGTTTGGGCAAGGAGATTTTAATGGAGATCCAGTGCGCTTCTGACGCCTGAAATCTTGGCATACGTCCATTTCATTCTGATCCTCCACGTGGGTCGACGTAGAAGGTACGGACAAAATTGGGGTTTTCTCCTCGCGGGATTGTCGCTGTGGGGCTAAATTCGGTATAACTTCCACTGCACAAGGTGCCGACTTGGCCATCGGTACTGCTATTGCAGAAGCCAGCTGTGTCATCTGTGAGCAAAACACTTGAGAGATGCACTCACTCACGCTCGTAACTATGTGTTCCAGCGCTTTCGACATCGCCTTTTCTACTGCAGCCTCAATAAGATTAAGAATCTTCGTCTCACTCAGTTGTTCGTGCCTCGACGCGACTCCGGCATATCCAAAGGATCTATCCTTTACAACTGTTATTGCTTCTCGCCGCGAGCAACGACGTCTGTCCATGATTTCTAGAAGTTGCGTTTCATTAGACCTTGCGGTGCAGTTCAGATAATCGGCCGCGTGATTTCCTGCACAGAGGCAGCACTTTTCGGTTTCGGCGATGCACTCCTTCGATGGGTGGGTATCGCCACAGATGCGGCAACGTGAATTTGATTTACAACCCCCTGCACTGTGACCAAAACGCCAACAGTTTTGACATTGGAGAGGACGAGAAGCGAGACGTTCGACTCTGAAAATGAGCGGCCATATTTTCAACTCGGATGGACAGGAAGTGCCGGCAAAGGTAGCAATAACCGACTCAGTGGGGACTTTCTCACCGTTAACTAATCGGTTGCATCGGTACACAGCTATGACCCCAGCATCAGACAGCTTTTCCAGAGTCTCAGCGGGCGTTAATGTATAGTCGACTCCTCGTACAATTCCCTTAGTGCACGCTAAATGAGGCGGGATAAATGCACTTACCGGGACCGAAGCAAATGTCTTGCATTTTAGGATGTCAGAAACGCACGAAGGATCTGACGATCTGCATACCAAACCACCTCTTCCGAACTGACGAACATCACTTATCATCTGAAAGTGCGGCGTCATGGCCTGCAACCCCACCTGGATCGCCTTCG
Source organism: Rhipicephalus annulatus (assembly GCA_013436015.1). Taxonomy (NCBI): domain Eukaryota; kingdom Metazoa; phylum Arthropoda; class Arachnida; order Ixodida; family Ixodidae; genus Rhipicephalus; species Rhipicephalus annulatus. The sequence continues at coordinate 294,346 of WOVY01005652.1, forward strand.
GGTTGTTGAGCCTAATAAATCCACCACTCGAGGGCACCAGCGCAACAGGGATGCTTCCAACACCACTGCGGAAAAAATATTCCAATGGCAATTCATCATTAGGCAAGGAGGCTGACCAAGGGCTATGCCCTTGGCCAGGAGAAGAATTAGACATTAGCACTAATTCGATTGCTTAAAGAAGTAATATGCAACGTTAGCTAGTTTCAACAGGTCAAATTCACCCAAAACTCAGCCAAACCACCGTCCGAAAGAGTCCGAAGGGACGAGCCCGGTTCAGAACGAAGACGCTCGGGCTACGCTGTCCTGCAGTGGACAGTGCTTTTCGAGCGCGTTGCGGGCAGCTCTAGCTCGTGCGATGGCGATCCGGCTATCCTTTTCCGACGGGGGACGAAGTGTAGTGGAGAGGAATGCCCACTACTACAGCGACATCGACACGTTGGCGCGAGGCACGAGCTAAGACTGCCTGGTTGCTGCTGCGACGCTGCCCGTACATCCGGCTAGCTCTTGCTGCTTCTGTACCGACGCTGATACCGCTTTTGACCTTGCATTTACATTATAATAGAAATGTTTTAAGGCCCCTCAGGGGGCCCTACAACACTTTTTCAGCATGATCTAAAAGTGCTGCCTTTCGGAAGTCTGGTCTCCCGAGAACTCGTGAGCCAAACATAACGGCGCTGCACGCGGCATGAAATTTGCAGTTTTTATTGGGCTATAAAGCGTCCTCGTCTATTTATAAACGATGCCATAAACCCACAGTCCACAGACGATTTCAGCATCGTGGGCTGCGTAGTTACCACGGCCACCGTGAGGTGCCGCCACGCGCCCGCGCATACGCCGCGGCATAAGTAAGCCGCGCGTTAGAAGAAAAAAGAAAGTGGAAAAGTGCCGAAGGTCTTGGCGCGCGCAGACGAAAGGACTCATCCTCTTGATAGCGCCACTATTCAAGCCTTATACTCACATGCATAGGCGTACGCACGGGGTTGAGGGGGCGGCAGAATGCCCCCCCCCCCGCCTTAGTCACCTGAGAGGGGGGCGCAAGGTCTGCGCCATATATAGGGCACGCGGCAACGAACTTTCTCCCGCCTCTACTTCTTAAGGATAAGGGAACGCTGCCCCGCTTCATGTTCAAGCCAAGGAGGATTAAAAATATTGCTGGAGTGGAAATGATTGCGAAGAAGTGAAGCCGTTCCTCTGGTAAGATGGCGGCTCTGGTCGCCATTTTACTAGGGCATAACAAATTATCACCGTTCAGCGATTCAAAATGAAGCGTTTCCCTCGCACGCCCAACGAGTTTATATGGGAACTCTTTCGGGTCACGTAGTGCTCCAAATGCCTCTTAGAGTTACTAGTTTTCCTTAGTGAGCCTCTAATTGGAGGCAAAGTTCTTTGAAGATTTAGTCAACCGTACTCGTTTCTGTGTGTTATTTCGTCGGGAACAACTATCTTTTGATATAAAACTAACGTAGCATTTACTTAACATATCAAAGCCACTTGATCTTTAAGTGGGCACTACAGAAAAGAGCACGTTTCCGCCATCGTGGCAGTGGTAAAATAAGGTGGCTTCACTTCTGCCGGCAAGGGATTGCGGGAGCTTCCACTCCAGCAATTTTTCCCTTTAATCTTCCTCGATTCGAACGAACCTACAAAACCAAACGTACCTGTCCTCGTTTGAGCAGTGGCTACCACCGCGTGCTGAAGTCGTGCATCCTGGCCGACGGCCTCACAGCCAGCGGTTTATCGGACAGCCCCCACAGCGGTCGGCCTCCGCCGCGCTGAGGGGCCGCCACAGCCCCTTGGTCCTGCACGAAGGTATACCAACGCGCTGGCTGATTGGCACAGGGCTGGACGCGCAACAGCACTTACAGCAACGCGTGCATATAAACGTAATACACAGCTGTATGTCGCCGTCAGACGGCAAATTGCTGTTTGATAGCTGGCATAACTAAATTCAGGATCGGCGTTTGAATCAGATGCGCTTCTCGCCACAGGGCGTCGTCACATGCCTACACACAGTAAGGTCCATCTAGGGACCTTAACACACAGTAGCATCACTAGCGTGCCCGAGCATCTCAATTGAGAGAGGGTTAGCAGTTTACGACGCACGCTGACGTAGGTTCTCTACAGCGCGTCATTCCTGACTGTCTAGCTGCCCCGCCGCGGTGGTCTAGTGGCTAAGGTACTCGGCTGCTGACCCGCAGGTCGCGGGTCCGAATCCTGGCTGCGGCGGCTGCATTTCCGATGGAGGCGGAAATGTTGTAGGCCCGTGTGCTCAGATTTGGGTGTACGTTAAAGAACCCCAGGTGGTCTAAATTTCCGGAGCCCTCCACTACGGCGTCTCTCATCATCATATAGTGGTTTTGGGACGTTAAACCCCACATATCAATCAATTACGACGCACGCTGACGTAGGTTTTCTACAGCGCGTCATTCATGACTGTCTAGCTTCCCTGCAGATACGCTCGTTCCCGATAGATTCGATACTTGCGTGGCCATTTCAAGGGGGTGCCCCTCACTCCGCGAAATCAAGAAGGCAATCATCTAGTGAGAGATACTATAGGCAATCATCTGATGAGAGAAAAGTGATACAGGATCTGTTTAGGACGGGATGTCTATACTGCGAACGTGATTTCTTACGTACGTACTGGGCACGCAGTTTCTTACCAGCTTATTCGTAAATCAAGCATGTCTTGCCATGTTTCAGCCGAGTGTTACTTCGTCAATGCCACTTTCTCGCGTACCCTCACATAAGTAACTCACTATGTCGTTAAGCGAGGACACACCAGAGTTAAATGATTAGCGGAACGGCAACGAAGCGACACACTGCACGCAAATAGTCTTTGTACGAACTGCAAGATGGTTGAGAAAGTGGAGTTCGGAGGGGAAGCCATTTATAGCAACATTCACGCGGTTGCGTGCGATCAGTATTCTCATTAAAACAAAAAAATCAACGTCCATTCCGCCCCGTAAGAAATGCGCAGCAAGGCTGTTCACTAAGCACCACCACCACAACTAACGTTAGACTATAGCGCCATCACCGCTACTAATTTTAGGCAGCCAGTGCGACTGCGACTGCGCACTGGTTTACATACATTTACGACTGCGATAACCATTAAATTGATTTTTTTGCCGTCGGTTCCGCCGTCACGTTCCTCATAAAACACACATTGATGAAATCGCCTTGCACATTGGGCGTTCTGCGGGGCAGTGAATGCGTGGTCGCGACTGCTGTGGTCGCGGCTGAAGCAGGGGTAAAACGTGCCGGCCGTCTGCGTCGCGCGAAGCGCATGGAGGGATGCTGTTAGTGGAGGGGAAGTGCGTCGCTCCACTGCAGCGTGACAGCTGTTTCGACGGAGATCAGCAGAAGGAACTACTGGTCACATCTTCCACGCGAATGAACTTGTAAGAATATGTTTTAACTTTATCGCTTAACCTTAACGCTGTTCTGTTCTGTTTTAACTGGTTTGCTGTGGAGAGGTTGAGGTGCCTATAGGCTTGTGGTTTGCTCTGTTGCACAGTTATGCAATCTTTACCGCTACTTAAGTGTCCTAATTTTTTTCAATTATATGGACAGTCTGCTTGTTTTTTGCCGTCACACACACACACACACATACACACATATATTTATAAATAAATATATATAAATAAATAAATAAATAAATATATATATATATATATATGGGATATGGCACAACGGGAGCGTTGTCAACAAGGATAAATATATTTATTTCCCAACAGTTTTGGGAGGGGTCCTCCCTTCATCAGGGGATGAGTTATAACTCATCCCCTGATGAAGGGAGGACCCCTCCCGAAACTGTTGGGAAATAAATATATTTATCCTTGTTGACAACGCTCCCGTTGTGCCATATCCCATACCTTCACGAAGACTAACTGGCCCATTGAATTATTACTCCCACTATATATATATATATATATGTGACGCATTCACAAGGTGATTCTAGGAGAAGCCGACGAAGAGGAAGTGTGCGTGCATTAGAATAAACGCATTCACAAGGTGATTCTAGGAGAAGCCGACGAAGAGGAAGTGCGCGTGCATTAGAATAAACGCATGGCATCTGGACCACGACGTGTCTCCATTTTGTAGCGTCACACACACACACATATATATATATATATATATATATATATATATATATATATATATATATATATATATATATATATATATATATATATATATATATATAGGTGCATGTTTGCTACAATTAATATTGCTCCTAAAGTGCTAGCCTTCCTTCGTAAAATATTGGAATATGTTGCGATCGAATTCATTGCTTCGCCCTTTTGACGAAACTGTCACTTTGTTTCTTTCGAGTAATTTGCAATAATGGTCGCGTTGTGGTCGTAGTGGTCAGCTGCGTTGGGTTCAACAAGCATACCTTCGGCCAGTGGTAGATCCGGTAGGCAATTGGCTGACGCGACCCCCCCACCCCCCACCCCCCGACCATTACCGTCAAAAGACTCTCTCAGCACCTCCACCCCCTCCCTTGCCTTGAACACTTTTTTGGCCAAGGCCAAATTAAGACATGACTTCTAGAGCGTGGTTGGTTGTAGCGGATTGTTACAGCACGAAAATTCGAAGTATTCCCTGATGATCGACAGCAAGCAATCGTGTTTGCCTGCTATTATGTATTGTCAGCTATAACAACCGATACGTATTTAGTTCGATTTTGCGAAATGGGCATTCTCTATGTTTCATATTGGCAGTTCTAAGGTTGGTATAGATTGTTTCATAGGTGAGAAAAAAAGGCTTCCATGCCGGGCTGCGCGCGGGAGTGTAGAGGCTGACGTCACTATATTGGCAGTAAATTGTGCGTGCGTGCGTGTGTGTGTGTGTGCGTGCGTGCGCGCGCGCGTGTGTGTGTGTGTGTGTGTGTGTGTGTGTGTGCGTGTGTCCCACCACCATCACTAATTATTTCAAATTAATATTTGGAGCGCAGTGCCATCAGTCTATACACCCACACAGCCGGCTGAACTTTGATATCTGTGTGAGTGGCTACTACAGGTTGCCGAGGGAACCGGAAGGGAATTATTCACCTTTGGGGATTATGTATGTATTCTCCATGCCAAAAGTGGGATTTGCCAAAGGAATCGTATATGAAGCAGTATTTTCTATTTCTTATCTGAAGTGGAATAATCGTGCGATAAAGCGAAACTAAAGTTGACAAAAACAAACAACTTACAGTAGGCGAGTGCAACACGAAAAACATCAGCGTTGCGCATGTACCGTATGTACTCGGGCAATGGCCGCACCCCAAACTTTGTTGAAGAATCCTCCTCAAATTTATATTTCGGCCCATATCTTTTTAGAAGCTAAGTATGGTTATCCGTTGTGATGTAATTATTTTTCCCAGGAAAGACAAGGCATACTTGCCATAGACTTCAGTGCCGCCATGTAGAAAAAGCACAGCCTCTGAGAATTTATTAAACTTCTCAGCGCGAAAACTTCCGACAACACAAGAGACGAGGACGAGCGCAGACTCTCAACTAATTTATTACTACTACGACGCACATATTTATGTTACAAAAAGACTATGAGATCACTTGCTTAAGCAGAAATAAAAAACAAAACCAAAAAGTCTAAATAGACTGCAAGAAATCACGTGCTCACATCGGACCCTCACGAGCCGAATTCGAAAACGCCAATTCTTTCTCAGATAACGCTATTGATGGTTTACTGATGCAGCTCCCTCGAGCGATTTCTGCAGCTTCGATTACAAGTCTTGTGCCTTCGTTAGGGTGGGACGCGAGAAACCTGGTCTTTTCGAACAATGGCTGGCACCCACATTCGGAACAATGAGCGGCCAAAAAACCGTTCCGTCCTGCACTTCTTACTTTCTGGCAACGTTCCTGAAGTCTTACATTAAGGCAGCTGCCTAACTGCACCTGCGTACTCAAGTCCACAAGACAGAGGTATACACCATAAACAACCCCTGTTGCACACTCAACAAACTTTTTGCGGTGCTTAATTTTGCAGCTGCTCACGGTGGTTTTTATGGGACCGATTCGGACAGATAACTGAGACAATTTATTCGGTGTGGAAAAAAACCACTGACATGCCCTCTCTTCGGCCTATTTTCTTGAGTTTATGCGAGACACCATGCAGATTTGGTAACACCGCCATCCTTTCGAGAGTTGATTCTTGTAAAGCGTCCCCATCGTTAGCTACTCTTGAGTGTCTGCGCAGCTTCTCACAAACAGAACTAGCAATGAACCGGAATAGCCCGCTGCCTGTCGAAACTTTGCTGCACTGAGTGGAAGCAAGATTTCGTTAAAGCATTATGTATGCATGCTTTTACAATTCCACGCTTTACGAGTTTGCTGTGAGAAGACGCGTATATGGCGATAGAAGTTTGTTCCCCCGTGGCTTACACGTCCAACAAAGCTGTCCAGCTGAAAACGTTAGTGTTAAATCTAAAAACCTCAAGGAACCATTTTACGGCAGTTCATGCGTGAGAGAAAGTGGTTCAAGGCATTCCTGGCACACTTGCAAGACTTGCTGAAAGCTCTCATCAAGGACATCAAGATTGCAATCAAACAAAATCAAGAAAACGGTGACAAACCGGAAGCACTTACTAACATCCACTTGTGCCAACCGTTCATGAATCTTTCTATTCAAATGAGCAAGATACAAATCACTTAACACTGGGGCGATGCATGAGCTAATACATACGACGAATGTCGGTGCCAGCCATTGTTCGAAAAGACGAGGGTTCTAGCATCCCACCCTAACGAAGGCACAAAACTTGTAATCGAAGCTGCAGAAATCGCTCAAGGTAGCTGCATGAGCAAACCATCAATAGCGTTATCTTCTGAAAAAGAATTAGCGTTTTTGAATTCGGCACGTGAGGGTCTGGTGGGAACACGTAGTTTCTTGCAGTCTCTTTTGACTTTTTGGTTTTGTGTTTTTTTTTATTTCTGCTTAAGCAAGTGATCTCATAGTCTTTTTTGTAACATGTATATGTGCGTCGTAGTAGTAATAAATTAGTTGAAAGTCTGCGCTCGTCCTCGTCTCTTGTGTTAGTTGTCAGAAGTTTTGCGCTGAGAAGTTTAATAATGGATTACCACCTAGCCCAATCCCACACTTTACCTCAGAGATTTAGCGGTTGTCTCGGAGGCGCTGCTCTTCACCAATGATCACCGTCAAGATTCCTGAAGAGGATATCCCTCGTGGATGCGCGACACTGGATTTACAAAGATTCTGGTGGGGTTTCATTCAATACGGTAGAGAAAAGCTTCAAATTCCAGTGAACCTAAAAAAAAATTGATGGAGTGGTAGACGACCTCATGTGGTACAGAGGCAGGATTGTGATTGCGACGAGTCAAGAGAACGACGAGGGCGCAGGACAACATTCTTGCAACCTCGTAAAACTAACAAAAGTTGGTTTTCGCTTTAACCAGTACAAAGGTGTACTACCGTTAAATAAAAACATATGACGCTGAAAGCATGCATGAAAAAAAGTGTCCTTTTGTCTTTGTAATGACCACAGCTGCGATTTTAACCCCGAATCTCGGAAAGAAAACTAAGTTGATTGCACGAGTATATATATACAGTAATGCACTACCAATTGTGTCAGGGCGTTTTCTGATCTCTCCATCTACTTTCTGCTGCATTTAGTTGAAAGTTGAAAGTTGAAAGTTGAAATTTTATTTCACCACAACAATACACCGTGATTTACACAAACAAGAAACAATTGTGGCATGGAAAGTAGGAAAAAAGCTGCGCTATAGCAGCTTGACTAGCCCCACCTCCCATTTGTACAAGGCAACAGAAACAATGGCACACCAAACTCCATACGGTGCTCACGTATGATTGAAAGAAAAAAGAAAAGAAAATAACATTCTAGTGGTTGTTTATGAAGTACAGAATAGATGCACACTTGGGTGTTTACAAACAAACAATTATTGGGAAAAAGGCAACCAAAATAAGACGCTAATAACAGAAAAGGGTACACTTAAAATTTCATACATTTAACAGTACTGGGTGCAATTTTTCTGGGTTTATAGCTCCTTATACAAACAGGTTTAATATATCACTACTTGAAAGGAGACGCAATTGCTGTTCTGTGAGCTTGAACTTATTTAGTATATGGGGAACAGAGTGCCTTAGCATTTGGAGTCCATAATTTGTTCACGGTCGGGGGATGTGCCAGTGTTCAGAACTCCGCATCGGACGCAACAAAAATTTTCGGCTGTAAATGTGCTAAGCCTCTCAGGTTTGTGCAATTCTTTCGAATTTCAGACCTCAAAGACAACAACAAGTTATGTTCATATGCAACACAAAATTTTAAAACTTTAAACTTGACAAATAAATGGGATGTGTGTTCTCTGTAACCTATATTTGCAACAGCCCGTAAAGCGCTTTTTTGAAGTGTATACAACTTTTGTTTTGATGTTTCAGTTCCAGAAGCCCATACCAACTGACAATAGCGTAGATGAGAACAAAAAAGCGTATTGAAGATAAGAAGTTTCTGGGGGAGCGTAGAAACGACTGACACCTTCTCAGCACGCCAACCAAGGCGCGTGCAACCAAGGCAAGGGCGGATCCAGCCACTCATTTTAGTGGAGGGGGGGGGGGTCACCAAATGTAACACCGGAGAGGTGGGCGGGGTCATTAATTTTTTTGTTTTTACTAGAACAAAAATCCTTCCGCAGCATAAATACTGTTAATGTGTGCTCACAGTGGTTTCATTCATTTGTCTTAATTGGTGATAGGAGGTGGACTACAAGCACTGAATTGAGGGGGGGGGGGGTGCTATTGCCCGTATCCGTCCCCCACTGGATCCGCCACTGAACCAAGGGAGTGTCAACGAACGCCACTCGGGGCCATGGTGGCGCTGATGATGAAATGTGGGGTTTAACGTCCCAAAACCACGATATGATTATGAGAGACGCCGTAATGGAGGGCTCCGTAAATTTAGACCACCTGGGGTTCTTTAACGTGCACCCAATCTGAGCACACGGGCCTACAACATTTCCCATGGTGGCGCCTAATGCAAAATATTCTAGATCATTTTATTTGTAAAAGTTTGCTTCTCCACATTAAGAGGCTTTAGATGGAGAAGCCTGATACTGCAGGTCGCACTCGTTTCACAAGCGGCAACATTATGCCGATGGGGTACGCATCCACCTCAGTAAACACGCGTGTTAACGAATTTGAGGCACAACTAACTAACTGATTAACTAACTAACTAACTAACTAACTAACTAACTAACTAACTAACTAACTAACTAACTAACTAACTAACTAACTAACTAACTAACTAACTATTAACTAACTACTTTCTAACTAATTGTCTAACTAACCAACTAAATAGCTATTTAAGTGACAAAGTATCCTAGCAAATGAATTAACTAATTCACTCACTATATAAGTAAAGCTGCATAAATTTGGATCCACTCTCTCAGTGCGCATACGTTTGCAAAGATAAAAGCAGTGACAAATTCAGCGGTTTTTTGTATAGTAACGAAGGGTGGTTTACGTGGTTATGGATGGTCCCTTTTCTTGTATGCATCACGGCTAACACGATAAGCACACCATTGTTCATCTCACTTCCACAGCAATCAATGTACACGCCTTTCTACGGCACGCAGCACTGCTACTTAAAGTGGCCGTATGTAACTAAACCTTCAGTTCGAGCGACTGAACTGATTTAGTAACCTTAATTTTTTTTCAATTCATCTTTCACCTTATCTTCAACACGACTCGGATGTGCATGTGGCTGCGGGTTATTCAAGAAGATTACCTGGTCCAAATGTTCTCCGCGCATCTAGTGGGGAGGCCGTTGGCAATTCAAAAGCTGTTGCATATTCGGTTCTTTACAAATAACTTTGTTGCAATACATTAGTGTTATGCTGTAAAGCATTTAGTTACGCAGTGAAGCATAGTGAGAGAGGAACGAAGCTGTCATGCCAGAGTACGTGTTCCTTCATTAGACGCACTCACAAGCGTTGCAGTCGCTAACAATACAAGTGACGAGGGTGGCTAATGCTAGCTTGAAGGGCTTGAATACATTTTCGACAGTACTAGCAGATTGACATGGTGACTAGCGTAGACGAATTGTGAGGGAACAAAGTACGGAGTGTTTAATGAAAGAATTTGTGCGGAAACAAAATGCAGTCTCTACACGATCTATCAGTGTTTCAAAGAGCCCCACTTTTTTATTTGTTTTGTTGTAAGTGGAACCCTAAACTTGCCCTCACTTAGTCTAAGAAAAAATTTTTAGCAGCGAGCCTGTATAAGGACACTTCTCTATGTAAGATCACAACCAAGCGGAAAATTTTTCAAACTATATGTCAATAGAGAATATAGGGGA